>OZ038484.1:95724274-95726774 GCA_964036315.1 Acanthosepion esculentum
AGAAGAAGAAGAAGAAGAAGAAGAAGAAGAAGAAGAAGAAGAAGAAGAAGAAGAAGAAGAAGAAGAAGAAGAAGAAGAAGAAGAAGAAGAAGAAGAAGAAGAAGAAGAAGAAGAAGAAGAAGAAGAAGAAGAAGAAGAAGAAGAAGAAGAAGAAGAAGAAGAAGAAGAAGAAGAAGAAGAAGAAGAAGAAGAAGAAGAAAGAAGAAGAAGAAGAAAGAAGAAGAAAGAAGAAGAAGAAGAAGAAGAAGAAGAAGAAGAAGAAGAAGAAGAAGAAGAAGAAGAAGAAGAAGAAGAAGAAGAAGAAAGAAGAAGAAGAAGAAGAAGAAGAAGAAGAAGAAGAAAGAAGAAGAAGAAGAAGAAGAAGAAGAAGAAGAAGAAGAAGAAGAAGAAGAAGAAGAAGAAGAAGAAGAAGAAGAAGAAGAAGAAGAAGAAGAAGAAGAAGAAGAAGAAGAAGAAGAAGAAGAAGAAGAAGAAGAAGAAGAAGAAGAAGAAGAAGAAGAAGAAGAAGAAGAAGAAGAAGAAGAAGAAGAAGAAGAAGAAGAAGAAGAGAAGAAGAAGAAGAAGAAGAAGAAGAAGAAGAAGAAGAAGAAGAAGAAGAAGAAGAAGAAGAAGAAGAAGAAGAAGAGAAGAAGAAGAAGAAGAAGAAGAAGAAGAAGAAGAAGAAGAGAAGAAGAAGAAGAAAGAAGAAGAAGAAGAAGAAGAAGAAGAAGAAGAAGAAGAAGAAGAAGAAGAAGAAAGAAGAAGAAGAAGAAGAAGAAGAAGAAGAAGAAGAAGAAGAAGAAGAAGAAGAAGAAGAAGAAGAAGAAAGAAGAAGAAGAAGAAGAAGAAGAAGAAGAAGAAGAAGAGAAGAAGAAGAAGAAAGAAGAAGAAGAAGAAGAAGAAGAAGAAGAAGAAGAAGAAGAAGAAGAAGAAGAAGAAGAAGAAGAAGAAGAAGAAGAAGAAGAAGAAGAAGAAGAAGAAGAAGAAGAAGAAGAAGAAGAAGAAGAAGAAGAAGAAGAAGAAGAAGAAGAAGAAGAAGAAGAAGAAGAAGAAGAAGAAGAAGAAGAAGAAAGAAGAAGAAGAAGAAGAAGAAGAAGAAGAAGAAGAAGAAGAAGAAATTGTAATCATGAATTTTCAATTCTGAACAAATAAATCTGATAACTAGTAATTCCTTAATTCATGTAATGCTTCCATTTATGAGTCACCTCATCAAAAAATCAATTTGCTTAATTTTTCCTGAAATAAATTTAAATATTTTGACAATATACACTCAGGTGTACTATCTGTGGTCATTCAGAACTGTAATACAATTTGTCACATTCATATGAGCCCAGAATGAGTAGAAATACAAAGTTGAACGTATCGTTATATTGTAAATAAGTCATGTATAACTTAGGTGTTCGCCAATGTAACGTGGAAGCAGCAGATTTTATTGATGGAAGAAATACTAAAATTACACGAAATAATCTTATTTTTATACGTAGAGATAATCCGTATTTAGTATGTCCAGCACTAGCAAAATCTAAATTATCAACTCAGCGTGGGTTGGAGAAATATAACATAAAAATTGTCTTATCAGGAGTGTTCTGCCAATCCCCCTGACAGTAAAAACGAAGAGCTTACAAATTATTTGACTTTCTGTTATACACACGAGTTTTCAAATCTTTCTACATCGGATCAATTATGTAAAAAGTCAGGTCTTTGTGCTGGCCAATCTTGTAATGTCTCAACGCCTTCATCAGTGAAAATCGTTGTTTCACTTGATATATTGGCAAGGTAATCAACCCTGTTGGGACATTTCAAATTCTGATATATCTGGTAATAGTTGGAACTTGAGAAAGTCATATATTTTTCGCTGTTCAAGATTTTCAACGATTTTTATCAGCTTTACTATACCGCTGTTTGCGATGTAGTTTCAAGAGATTAAATACCTACCAACATATCTTACTCTTGTCCATGTATATTTTGGTTTCATTTTTTAACCAATTCTTCTAATAGAGTTTGGAAAGGTGCGTGCTTTCGGGTAATAAATTATGTAGAAGCACACAAACACCACGAACCGTTTATTCTCTTTTATAGTGACTGTTTTCTTGTTTGTCCAGGAATTAGAGTAATTAATTATAAGCATCGTTTTAATGCTCGATCACAAGTCAGTCTTGCGCAGAGTTGGAACAGCCGAAGGAATGTCTGTGCCTAAGTAGGCACAGACATTCCTTCGGCTGTTGGAAGGTTTGAACATGATTATGGGATGTCCGTTTTATTTTACTTGATTCAGAATTTATGGTAAGTAAGTATAAGCAACGTGACAATGGTCTAGCTCAAGTCAGCCTTGAGCTGATTTGGAACAACCAAAGAATAAGCTCGACTTACTTCATACAAGGGAGCTACGTGAAAACGCCATGCAATGGAAAGTGGAGAGAGAGAGAGAGATATCTGGAAAACTAATTTACGAGAGGAAACGAAATTACGAGTTGGGACTATCTCCAGGTGCAATGGAGAGAAAGAGTGTGAATTGGGAAAT
>OZ038484.1:95731774-95836774 GCA_964036315.1 Acanthosepion esculentum
GAAGTTCAAATCAAGAAGATTCACTGAAAATACAAACGCCCATCATGACAAGAAAGTACAAGTCTTGAACTGTGGTGAATAAACGTTACTAGATTGATTTTGAAGATTTTGAATGCTACAATCCAATTCCTCCGTCACTGAGCTGTGAGAATCAACCGGAGTATAGATTGTCCGTCAGGCTCTACTCATGTAGATGTTTGAAATGAACCTGTTACTCGAGATATCACCAGCACACACACACACACACACACACACACACACACACACACACACACACACACACACACACACATATATATATATATATATATATATATATATATATATATATATATATATAAGTACAAATGACCATGTACTAATCTCTTAATAATAAGCTAACTAACTAATCAAGTTAATCCCATATCTCTCGTTATATTAATTCATAATCAATATTAATCAATAGATTTTTCTCACTATTCCCTTATTTCTCATTTAAGTATTTTAGGCAGTATGTCAATTAAGATTTTTGGAGTGTTATGTTTCCAGTGGTCGAAGCCTCCTAAATGTGGTGAATACTATAATATAAAAATCATTCCCCGTATAGGTTTCCTATCAAAAAATTGACTTTACACATTTAAAATTATGCTGACCGAAATTAGCTGGGCCCGAAAACTGCGCATTATAAGTTAAAGTTCTAAGACTTGGTGAAGATCATGTTTCTAAGACTTGGCGAAGATAATATTTCTAAGACTTGGTGAATATCATATTTCTAAGACTTGGTGAAGATCATATTTCTAAGACTTGGTGAAGATCATATTTCTAAGACATGGTGAATATCATATTTCTTCGAAACCTGTGGCCTGGCGCTACAAAATCACAAAAAGAAATGTGCCAAATAACAGAAACCATATCACTTGAGAACTGTCAGCAGGAGCAAAAATTAAAATGGACAGTAAATGTAATTCGAAGCGAGAATAACGATATAATCAACTTACTTTCCATGCTATTCAAATAGACTGTTAGGAAAGAAACGCCCTTCCCTATTGGAAAGAGCAATAACAGCTAATGGATTTGAGAAAAGTATTTTCCTGCAAAAACTATTTTAATACAATTATTTTATAAATTTCAACCAACAATCGTACAAGCAGCTCGATCAATGACTGCTGTATATTTCCTTATAAGGAAATCGCTAATATTACTATTGCCATTAAGCTGTATTTCCATTCAGCATGACGAAAAATATGGAAACATTATTCTTACCCCAGAAAGATATCTTAAACTGTAAATTATTCTGTGTATCATAACCAAAAATCTACCGTTTTGCAGACGATGAAACAGCAGTAGAATTGTCTAAGGCATTATCCGCTTAATGTTGACGAAACCTAGAATGCTCTCAAAGAGCAAATTTTACAGTGTTGTGTCAGAATATTGACAGTTTCATTTCACAAATACCACCACACCCGTCACCTTGCAACAAGGCATTTTCTAAAATCCCTGGTTATACCGTAAGTGCTCTTAGTAGAACGCATGTTTTTGTTAATTCAGCTACGTGGCTGCCACTGAAATTGTATATCAAATATAAAGGGCCAAGCTCGGACTGTAGCTCTAGATATCTTTAAAGGCGTTCGACAATGTTTCACATGCTGGCTTTTCCCCTAAGCTCAATGCCACGCGATGAATATTTGGATTAATCCAATCGTTTCGAGAAAATCCGGTAATTAATGTCGTCTTGAACCGGCATGCCTCCAGATAATTTGAAGATGTCGCCAAAGCCTCTATCTTTGAACCTACACTGTCTCTGATCGTCATTAAATGTCATGAGTTCCTAACTAGATATCTATGTAAACGAAACAACCATTTAATCATGTCTGAGTAAGCAAGTCTGACACACCCGATAAAGTAAACCTGGCAGTTGCTCGAGAAAAGGAACTTCCGTCAATGGTTAACTGGAGTAAGAAATGGCTTGCAAATTTTAATGCCACAAATCAATATCTGCCTCTATTTCTGAGATGAGGTATTATGTAAGTATTTGCATTGTTCTATCATCCTCATTTTAGTTACCATATTTATCACAACGTTTCGGCCGGTATACTCTCTGGTCTTCTTCAGGTGTTTGGAATGTCGAACTGAACCCTTTATTTTGCTTGCTGGGTTAGAATGATCTAATGTCTAATGGGTGTCAGTTATCAGTTATCTCCTGTTATCTATTCCCCTTTCCAAGTTCGCAACCGTCTTAACCAGGTCTTGCACACACACACTTTTGCCCCTGTCACTGAATCTAACTAACGCCTTCATCCACTGTGCCATGTGTCCGTGAGGACATCTGTGTATGAATTTCTGGGACTTATAAGCCTAATGTCTTCAGCAGTTTTACCAGAGCTCATATTGCAATTTGGCTGTTATCATTGATTTTCTTTTACAGAGATCATATTGCGATTTTCGTTGTTATTATTGCTTTTCTCTGGAAATCCTTATTACTGGTTCCAATATTGTATTAATTTCTCTGCTTGGTCAGCTCAGGAGATTTTTTGTGGCCTAGAATATGTGTTGATTCCTCAAGTTTATGAATTTTCCAATGATGTTCTTTGTCTAAGATTTCAACCTGATCCCACAGAGGGCGGCAGTCTCCATTTTCTCTCCATCTGTAGTTAGCCACGCCTAATTTTTCCACTTCCCCTCGAGTTACAGCTTTTTGCTGGTATTGAAGTCTTACCTTAAGGGGGCGGCCTGTCTCGTCTTTATATTTCTTCTCGCAGCTGCACAGGATGGCGTACACACAGTCTTTAGTCATTTTATTCTCTATGGGGGGTCTTAATCGGGTGAGCTATCTGCGAAGTGTCGTCCAGCTTTTGAAGGTTATCCTGATGTTATATGGACCGCAGATTATTTGTATTTTCTCCGATAACCCCATCACATAACGCACGCAGATTGTTTTCTGAGTGTTGTTGTCCTCCTCTTGTGCCCCCTATCCCAGGTTAATGGGGCTGCTGCCATGTACCCAGGGTAGTTGTTACTTTGTAAGGTACTGCTTATACTGACCAATTCTTTATCTAATGTCTCTGGATCGCCACTTATGACATTTTCTCGGTGTTATAAGCAGCGGACGATCACTTTCTTTACGCAGTATATACAGAGCATGGGTTCAAAACATCCGTATACCGCAAACCGACATTCATCGGACAGTACCTCAATTTCAACTCCCACCATCCATACAATTGCGTTCCAATTATATATAGTTGAAGCCTTATAATTTGTTCAAATAATTAAGATTACGGCATTAAATAAGGCATAATGGATGAAGAAAATGCCACTGAACAAAAATCTCTTAATCTCTTGGGCACTTCGATGTCGTGTAATGTTTGACTAGCTTGTCTCGCGAGATCAATTATGTCTTAATAGTGAGCTTGATTCTCACTGGGTTCCCCACACTTTTGGCTTTGTGCTAAAACTGTGCCCCACCTAGTAAATCACTATCATATGTGCATCTTAGTTACAGAGACTGAGAACGAGCTAATACCCCGGCGGACCAGAAATTGAAAGAGGTCATACCCACAAAGCGTCACTCACAATGAATTGTAAATTCGTGATAGTACAAGCTACAAAGGTTTGCGAACTTTCTTCTGTTTACTGAATTTGATATACGACGTTTGGGTCGACCCTTTGTATGGGTTTCAGATATTTCCTCCAACAGAGCCGCCCGCTGGAATCATATCTCTAGGGCTGTTATCAGCAAGATGTCCCCTCTCTGGCAAATCAGATATCGTGAGATTCGATCCAAGCACATCAACTGAAAAATCTAAAGAACCTTGTCTATAGAATAAGTGTATAAAATGGAATCGAGAGCCGAGTTAAAATTCCGATGTTGTCCGCTGCGTTCAATTTCACAGTAGTGTACTTGGGAAATGCTTGAATGAATCTCCTATTCTCATCGCTATGGATTAAATAACAAGGTAGACCGGCTGGCGTAGCATTGGTGGCTACCATTCGAGCAGAAGTTAATATCTGTATTCAAAAACGTGAGGAAGACAACAGGAAAAAAGATAAAGTATTTACATGAGTCGGACTATTGTCCTCATCTTTGTCGCCATATTTGTCACAACGTTTCGGCCGTTGTACGCTCCGGCCTTCTTCAGGTGGTTGGAATTTCGAACTGAACCCTTTGTTTCGATCACTGGTGTAGACTGTTCTAGTTCCATGTGCCATGTTTTGATGGATGTCAGTTATCAGTTATCTCCTGCTAATTTTCCCTCTGAAAGTTCTCCACTGCCTTAACCGGGTATTGAACTCACAAACTTTGGGTCTGTCACTAGATCTAACCAACGCCTTTATCCACTGTGCCATGTGTCCTTGAGGACATATGGGTATGAATTTCTGGGTATTACTGTACATAATACCTCATCTCAGAAAAAGAGACAGACTCTAGGAAAAAAGATATCATTCTCGAAACGTCATGGCAAGTCAGTGATAATAATGAAAAATATGGAGAGCCATCACCATTATCATTACATCTTGAAAAGATATTGTATTAAGAAGTAGAAAAGAAACAGAATCTGCGGTCGTTAGGTCATTGTTTGGATGTAGAGAGATCAATGAGTGGATGCCAACGAATGATTGGAAATTCAATTAATCAATTTTTTCTACAAATAAACACATATTAATCTATCAAACAATTTGGCCACATTATTCGGGATTTATTCACTCTCGCCAAATTTGTACACATTCATAAAATTATTAATCACATAAAAGTAATTGCCCTATATAAACATTTTTCTACTCACAATATATTCAATTAACAAGAGAAAATATATCGGCGGGAAAAACGACACTTGATTGTACGTTTAGAATCTCCGATGTCATCTATTTATAATTTCTTAATCGTGTACAAACACTGAAATCAATGTGATTAAATATGTTGGTCGATTTGTCTAGACAATATCTGCTTTTAAGCTTCGCAAGAATATATCTATAAGTTTTACCGATACATATATATATATATATATATATATATATATATATATATATATATATATATATATATATATATATATATATATATATATATATATATATATATGTTTAATTTGCTTATTGAATTATCAGTTTTCAATAGACAAATTATGGTTGCATGTCACTGTCAATTCAAATATAATGCATTTCTAGGTATTGGATTTACCTGATATGACTAAATTAAAATTAAAATAAAGTAAAAGAAATTTTTTTTTTAATTACAATTTTTTATTTATTTATTTAATTATATGTATCGTTTACGATTTGATAACTATTAATAAATTAATTTGAACTATGAGGGACTAAAACTGCGATATTTTATTTCATTTGTATACTATAGATTATCTAGTACTTATTTTGAGCACTTTATTCCCTAAGACAGCTCGCCTTAAATGTATATTAGGATATACAGTCATTTTATTGTGAGAGAATGTCTTTGTTATATATATATATATATATATATATATATATATATATATATATATATATATATATATATATATATATATATATATTGTCATCCACAGACAGACTGTTTCGCTGTATCACATCTTCATGGATTTGTTGTTTTCTCCAGGCCATTGGGGCAGCAAAGTTGATAGCTGTTTTCTAGCCATGAAACCATGTATTTAGTCCATTGTAACAGGATATAAAACAGATTGTTGGGGTCAGGATTTGTCCTGACTTCCAACTTTACACACAAAATAATGAAAGTAAGCAGTTCACAGGAGGGAATTAATTGTCTTGAAATCTCCACACACGTTACAGAATGACTTTACCTTGTTGATGCTTCCTCGATGTTTTGAATGCCTGACCCCATTCTACAGATAGGGTTAAATCACCAAAATCTGGAAAACACAATAAATATGGATCGTTTGGATGGTTAAGTCCATGCTTACCTGACTTTTGGATTTGATGAGGATTTCCTTTAGTCACAACTAAACTTAACCCGCATGACCGAGCGTGGGCCGCCAAAGGTGGCCATTATATAAGCTTTGGTAACAAAAGAAAGATTACTTGAATTTCAAATAAATAAAAACGAAACATAATGTCCTAAGTAGGGCAGCCTTTAATTCATATGCAGATATATATTTACGTACATGTATTTATCAAAAACAAGACGTGATGAGTGAAAACAGATTCCGTATGTGAATCAGCACCCAAAATCAGGTTAGAACAATTATTTTTATACTTGCCCCAATTTCTTTTTAAACCAGTGTAATTACTGTTACTTTTGCAAATCCCTATACATTAATATATGTTTTAAACTTGAAATCTGTAAAACAGTGTTCCTGTTTTGTTTTGTTTTGTTTTTTGACAAATTTTAGGACACGCCAAGCTCATAATATACACAAGAGAGGGGCTTCCCCGTCACGAATCCTATTGTCATAATTTTAAGCGCCTGAATACTGATATAATATGGTCATAAGTAACACTGAGACGAGGTGGTGCAGTGGTTAGCAAGCATATCTCTATAGATCAATCACGGCTGAACAGTGAATTCGATTCTCACTGGATACTTTGGGCCTTATAGCTCATCTAATCTACGCTTAAAAATCATAGTGCCCTTCGACAGCTTCTCTCGCTGGAACAATTACGAGTAGCGAGTTCTACTCTCAGCCTTGTGCTACATCTAAGCTAAATTTAGAAAATAATTTTGGGCCCTTCAACGCCGTGCAATGGCTTGTCTTGCCGGAATAATTTGCTTGTTTTACCGGAACTCTGAGTAAAGAGTTCGAACCTCACTGATGCTGCATACTTTTGGCCTTGTACCACGTCTAATCTCCAATTGTAAAAGCATTTTGTGTCCCTGAGCGTGGTGTACTGGATAGCAATTACGTTCGCTGCTCACTGAGTGTCCGATACTTTCGGCCTTGTGCCACATTCTAGGCCTTGTGCCACCTTCTAGGCCTCGCTTAGAAAATCAGCATAAGAACTGACCTGCCCCGTTCTGATATCGATTGCATAGTAAAGTCCATAAAGCAAGAGAAATGTGTCAGCGACGTTTAACAAAAAGAAACGCCATGAATTTTACAATGAGGTAATATCACAAATCATCGGTCATAAAATGTGTCAGAGCTGAAAAGAAATAAAAAGGGAAAGCTAAAAAGCAAAAAAGCAAAAAAAAGCGAATAAATATAAAGTGAAATATCAATATTGTCGAGGTTTGCGTGACAATAAAATATGTAGGAACGCCCTAAACAGACAAGATACGTTATCAGAGAATGAACGTTTGCGGTCAGTGGCGTGGAAAGATATTGCGGAATCTGGAATCAGTCGCCCTGCGCCACTAGTTTGATATGCGCGCTATCAAATTATGTTTAAGCGTTGAACAAGGGATCGTAATTAGAAGATAAAATTTTCTCTGTGATAATCATGAGGCGATTTAAAAATCTGCACTCAGAATCGGTCAACTGAAAAAGATATTTCTTGCTATTTTTTGCTTTTATTCGTGGAAAGAATTAGATTCGTATAAAAGATTCTCTCATATAAATGCACCCTAGCTTAAAAAAGTAAAATCATATTATTAACTTGAGTCAGGGCATCCAGATAAATTAGTACAGTAGTAATTAGTGGTTTAGTTATGGTTGCATAAATGACAAAAAAACATATATACGATAGTGAACACGATATGAAGAACTACTTGAAATACACGAATAGCTTTATGTACATGGTAAACATGCCCGTAACTCATATAGTGCAAAGTAAAAAGAGGAACAAGATAACTACCTAATTTATTGCACCTGTAAAGCCAGACGATCCTAAGAACAAGAAAAACCTTCAGACTATAATATTAGTGGATGTAATATTAAAGATACGCAGATGTTTCGGTGTAAAAGACAGACTTCATAACTTAAATAGAGAATTAATAATAGCACAACACCAAAACAATAAATCTATAAAGATAGAATGCTTAGGCGTTTGCAAAAGACAGAGCGTAATCTATGAGCTATGTATTACTGATGTCAAAATCGGGTAGTTACAAAAAATTAACAATGTGGACTCGGGTTCAAACCTAGTTTAGTAACTTCTGGTGACCATATCGAGACACCTTCGTTTGCTACAAGAACGCGTTTGGAGCAGGGTTCGGTGAGTGGCTTGTCCTGTGTAGGTCTAGAGGGAAACTTCGAGCCGCGGAATCTCAGTGCTTTCATGCTCCTAAGATCGAAGACATTAACAGTCTCATCACCGTGATTGCGGCATCGGGTAGTTTAGCCCAGAAGAAATATCAAAAATAGAACTGTGATATTGGTATTCGAGAGAAAAAAAAGAAATTAGAGGAAGTAAAAACGATGTTTAGAGATCAGACACTAAAACAACCTCTGCTGGCGGAGCTGCTGTGAACAAACGAGGGAATTTGTGACAGGAATTCGATCGCTAACGGATGGCATAGGATTACTTAATAAACTCGTCTGAAAAAATAAACTATGACAGGAAATATACTGAGACAAATGCGTGCTAAAATTGCAATGAAATATTTGTTATACTACTCTCAATCAACGTTTAGAATGCTGATCTCCATAAAGATGAAGTAAAGCGATAGAAACGTGATTCATATGCTGGGAATACGACTGAGAGACCACGTGAGCAAAAAGTATTTAAGCATAACTGCACCTACAAGGACACTAATACTTACAACATGAATGTGATTGATATAATTTCAAGGATATGATAAGGAATGACAGCCTAGAGATTTTAACACGAACATGTCTTATTGAAGATTGAAAAGCCGGTGAAACAGCGAGTAAACTACTTAATGGGTGTGGATGAATCAGTGGCAAAACGAAGGCAGTAAATGTTGGTAGAAATATATAAGTTACTAAGAGCAACAAAATAGACTAATTTGTTATTAAAGAAGAAGAAAGAAAAAAAGAAAACCAATACTCAAATCGATCCATTATACGATCCAAATTATGCTTGCATAAAAGCCAATTCAATTTACTGTTTGTCTTTTAGAATGCTGTCTTTTCTGACAGGTACTTGATACTTAACTGGTACACACCTGCCAATGCAGGACGCGTTATTTTTTTTTTAACTCATTTTATCAGTATCTGCACAAAGCTGGACAAAAAATAAGAACTTTAATCGATTACAAATTAACGTTTATTGGAAATCGATAATGTTCAGTCGTTCTCCTCTACGTCAAAATGCAGACACTGGAATATAACATCACTTTAAGAGACAGATTCTTCATGACTTTAGATTTTAAAATCGCACTATCATTAAAAGTCTTTATGTAATATGCTTTAATTCATCTGACACGTAACCCAGTTCGATTAAATTACTTTCTATTTGTAAGTGGTCATTGAATAGGATTTTCGCCTCATTAATTCGAAGATTTCATGTGATCTGGTTCTGTCGGCGTGTGTTGACGTAATTGTAACAATAATTAAGAAATTAAACCATTTCCTGGTGGTAAATAACTTAAGTATATACGTTGAGGCATACATAAGTTGAAAACTATTAACAAAAAATGGTTCTTGTCAGACCTCTGACGTGGCTATCTTTCGATCAAAGAGGAATGCTGATAAATTTGAAATATTCAAAATAAGTATATATTTTTTTAATTTTATTAATAGAAATATATATCTTTATATAATCCAACGGCAGATAAGTATAACCTTCAAAACGTTTCACCTACGTTTTATCGGTACGTTCTTTTTACTTTTTAATTTAGTCTGGTGCTCCTGCTATGAATTTAGAGATTCTTGATGAAATATAAAGTTATATGAGCAATGTTATTGGTGCTGAACTGACATCATGGTTTCACTTGTTTTTGCACAGCCGTAGTGTAGCTTCCTGAGTATTTTCTATAGATAATCTAATGGTAATAGTTCTAATGAACTTACCTCTATGGTAGGAAGTATTTGTTAATTTTATACCGGTGATTGATTGGTGGCAAGGTCTCAATATTTTACAGTTGAAATGGTTAGATGTACCAGTAAGTTCTAATTTTAACAGCTTCTTCTCTCTCCTGACTTCTAATTTCTTGCTCTTTTCTGGTTTTCTCATCTTAATTGTATTTTTTTCATATTCTCTAACACATTGTAATAATCTCTTCCGTCTTTGTGAATATATGTTTATTTTATTTTATTTTTTAAAATATTTTCACACCAAGTAAAGCGGGAGTGCCACTGCAACGCAGCGGGTTAAAGAAAGTGGGAGCAAGAGTAAAAAAGGCGAGACAGAGGCAAGGATGAAGAGAAGGACAGGGAATAGATCAAGGCATCTGGAGATGTCGATTGACATTGCATTTGAATAGTTGGAGATTATAGCTATCAGGGTAACAAATGAGAGGAAGGGATTTCCACAGACAGGAAGTGCGAGACATCAAGCTATTGGAGTAGAAGAGACGGCTACATTTAACCGTTCCGACAGTGAAAGGGACGAACTGAAATGCCAACCTGCTAGCACGTTTAAATTCATGCAGTTTGGGAACCAGCGAAAGTAGCTCGTCGCAGCAGTTACCGTGAAAGTATTTGTCGAAAAGACAGAGGGAGGCGACGTCACGTCTGTGAGAGAGCGACTGTAAACGAGATGCCAGATCAGGGCCAACCACATGGCATATCCGTCTATGGATTTTGGCGTGGACCTTAAGACGGACAGCAGGGGCTCCAGTCCATATATGAGACCAGTATTCCATGCAAGGGTGAATGGATGATTTATAGATTTTAAGGATTAACTAGGGCTAGAAAAAAAAATCTGGCGCGAGACAGAGAACCAACTTTCCTTGCGGTAGATGAAGCTATTGTTTCAATGTATTTGTTCTATCCTAGGTCACCGGACAGTGTAAGACGAAGCTGTCGCAAAGTGTTGCTCACGTGGAGTTAAGCATCAAACATTCTAATAGGAGGCGGGGAGTGTTCACTCTGGTGGGTAATAGAGAAAGGTTTTTTGACTTGCTTAGTGTGAAATGATTAAAATAAATAAATAAATGTTTGAAAATAATCAACGATTATCTTTACGAAGAATCGACCGAGAAGTTGATCACTTAAGATGACTTCATGTTTCATTTTCTTTTGATAGTAATTTTCAACCTGTTTCTGATTCTTTGTGATGACTGTTCACAACAGGTGTACCTTGACATTTATCCGTAATTATTACGCGTTCAAATATCCAAATATGTTCTCATGTAACAGGACAAAATAACCGTAAATATAGATATTACGATATACTTCGTGCAGTTTCGGTTTTTATATTATATATAAATAGTTTTTATATTATATATAAATAGTTTTTATATTATATATAAATAGTTTTTATATTATATATAAATAGTTCGTCGTTATACAGTGTGTCCATAAAGTCTGGACACAACTAAACTGCTTATTTCAAATAAATTAAATTTTCAACAACATATTATTGAATTGGAATATTGACAAATAACATCTTCAACATGATTTCCATCATTTATAATGTAATGTTTGATGTATATTGTAAGTGTCACGTAAACTCGATGCAATAACTCCATATTGCCGTCAATTTTAACACATTCACTCTTTATGCGTTCAATCAAGTGTGTTGTACCTGTGATTTTCATTGAGTACACCTCATTTTGCATACCCCAGAAAAAGTCAGTTCTTTCTTCTTTCGACAAAACCTTGTTAAATCTGTGGAGGTAACAAAGAAAAATAGTTAAAAAGATTTCCCATGTGTCCAGATATTAGGGACTCACTGTATAAAGATAATTCAATCAGTTATGTGCCATGCGTGATATACGCTGAGAAGAACATGTATCTTTTGATACATGACTGACGAGGCAGATTTTTACA
Source organism: Acanthosepion esculentum (assembly GCA_964036315.1). Taxonomy (NCBI): domain Eukaryota; kingdom Metazoa; phylum Mollusca; class Cephalopoda; order Sepiida; family Sepiidae; genus Acanthosepion; species Acanthosepion esculentum. The sequence goes on from OZ038484.1 coordinate 95,743,537, forward strand.
GCATTAGGTTGCCATTTTCTTTCTGCAGTAGACCAGTTGCCATCCCAGGCTATAGAACCCAGACTGTTCTGCAATTTACCCATAGCTGGTGGTAGAAGAAGAGGATTCATACCTTTCCCAAGAACGGTAAGTGAAAGTAAATTGATTCGACTGGAATTCGGATTCGGCATTCCGATTCCTTAATTCGAGAAAATGATATTATTATTTGAAACATAAATTGACGACAGTCTGCATTACGGTTTTGTATAATATGTAGAACATTAAATATATATCTTTAAATTTAGGATATTTCTCTTGGATTTGCCTCATAAGATGTAAGCAGAGCGCGATCACGTTACCTTGAACCAGACTAAATAAGATTAGTAAATATGTATAATTCGTGTGTATTTAATCCCCAGTTGATTACAGCATAACATGGCCTCTCATATAAAGCCAATATTTTGATTGGTTGTTGTTTTCTTTTCTTAATTGTATCAACTATTTACGGATGTATTTAAAGCCTAAACACGTTTCTTATTGTATGTGTTTACTTATCCAGCATATCCGTAGCATGCATGCATGCCTTGCATAGATCATTACTTGGAATACTGGGGTAAAGTGCTCGTTAGTATTTAAGAGTTTGTCTAGAATGGTCACTCTGATTTCAGAACGAGGCTTGATGACAAGCAGCTCGGATTGTGGAATCTGAGAGCTTCATGTCTCGCACTTCCTGTCTGTGGAAATCCCTTCCTCTTATTTGTTTCCCTGATAGCCATAATCTCCAACTATTCAAATGCAATGTCAATCGACATCTCCAGATGCCTTGATCTATTCCCCGTCCTTCTCTTCACCCTTTCCTCTATCTCGCCTTTTTACTCTTGCTCCCACTTTCTTTAACCCGCTGCATTGCAGTGGCACTCCCGCTTTACTTGGGGGTGAAAATATTTAAAAAAATAAAATAAGATAAACATATATTCACGAAGACGGAAGAGATTATTACAATGTTCAGATTGTTTAAGTTTAGTGATCAAACGAGAACAGGTGTTTTCAACGCTATTTGACCGTAATCGAAGTCCACAGGAGCATAGTCTTTTCTGCTAATTATATTTTGTTTACTAAAGTTTCCGTACTACGGGGCTCAAGAGCCACTCATTGTAGAATGTTAATCTATGGGATATTTCACAGAAAACAAATGAAGGCAGAAGAAAGGAGATGAGATTAGAGATTAAAACCTGGCTTGAGCGGGTTATTTGTTTATATTCCACGGAAGCATCCACGCGGCATTTTGTTCCACTTTAGCAGTTTAGTGACACATCCATGCGGCTTGTCATCAACCCTCGTTTTGAAATCAGAGTGACCCTTCTAGACAAACTGCTAAAAGCTAACGAGCACTTTACCCCAGTATTCCAAGTAATGATCTATGCAAGGCATGCACCTGCAACTCCCTGAAGTTTTTGATATTCTCACATATCCAATGTTCAAACCAAGAGTAAAGATAATTATATAACAGGTCATCCCATTCTGTTTTCTCTTGATTTTTAATTAATAAAGAATCAGTGATCAAATCTTACATTTTACTGAAATTTATTCGTCAATGTAGTTTCCATCATTATCTATGACTTCCTTCCATCTGCTTCCAAGCTTTTTAATCCCATTAATGAAGAACTCTTTTGGTTACGAAGAGACGAAATCTGAAATGTCAGTTTAGATCTCCTCGTGATTTTTGAGGGGTAATCCATCCTGTAGCAATGTCATTCATAGCTCAGAAACATGATGTGTGATGTGGTCGCTTGCGACGGCACTAAATCCCATCGCTACATCTTATAAATAAAAACCACGGGGACGCAATTTTGTTGAAGACTTCGATTGATTTCTTCCTGGTTTATTTTTCCGTTCTTGTGAATTGTCAATTGAGAGAGAAACATGACTAATGACATTGTTTTAGCGCCAAACTATTAAACTGCTCTCTGCAGGGGTGAGCGAAGCACGGTGGAGTAATGGATAGCAGCTCCGATTGTGAAATCTGAGAACTGAGTTCGGATTACAGTCAAATCCATTACATTCACTTATGTGCTAATACCCTTGGAAAAAGTATGAATCCTGTTCTTCCAACAACCAGCTAAGGGTAAATGGCAAGACAGACCGGGTTTCCTTGCATCGCTAATGGTCTATCGCAGAAAGAAATGGCAACCTTCTGCAGGAAAACAATTCTGCCTCGTCAATCATGTATTGAAAGATATATGACTGACGAGTCTGATTTTTGCCCTGTAGTCAGTTATATGCCTAAGCGTGTATCACGCATGACGCATAACTGACTATAGGGGAGACATCTTAATTTAACCCGCAACCGGCTGACACGCGGGTCAGCTCGTACGTTTCGCTTACACTTTCCCCACTCTCACTTTAACTGTCTCCGCGAAACTCGCCAGCAAACACTGCCGCCTACCAATTCCTACTCAAACTATCCCGTTTATATTTCGCCTTATGTGGGGTACAACACATCCGATGTTGGCTTCTAGAATCACGTATGGTTTTCTAGAAAATACCAGATTTTTCCCGAATCATGTCGAATCATCTCGAATCGGAAGTCCTTCGCCATTCATTTATTTATATAGCGGATAACATTACCGGGTTAATTAGAAATAGTACTGGTCGATCGCATTCACTCGTGAAAGCCTGGAGTGCCATCCTGAGCCGTGTTGACATTTCTTACTGAGAGTTCGTATGTAAAACTTTTCACAGAATAACGTCTTTTGTTTGGCAACCAGTTAGCCCACATGGTATTAATTTCTACTGTTGCTTAAAATTCCTTTTTTTGTCTTACTAAATTAAGTTTTAGTTTTATTTTTTAAAAAGAACCTAATATAAATTTGCGCTGAAATTTTCCAAATGTCTCCTTTTATATAACACATCCAAATGATTATGTAAACTACGAAACAAATGATAGTCTGATAGAGCAAGTTCGGGAAAATAAGGGGAATAAGGAATTCTTTCCCAGCCACGTTCTTCAATATTTTGGGATGTAATTTTTGCTGTGTGGGGTTGTGCATTGTCCTGATGAAGCACTACACCATTTCGATTAACTAAAACATATTTTTCTTCAAAGCCGCGTTCAAACGCTCTGATTGCTGACAGTAAACTTGGGCATTGATCGTTGCATTAGTTGGTAGCATCTGAAAGTCAATTATTCTTTTGAAATCCCGCCAATTGAGAGAAGAACCTTCTGCCCATGAAATGCCTTTCTCGCTTGTATTTGGGCATTTTCCCCTTGATCTAGCCACTGTCTAAGACGTTTAACATCTTGATAAAAAATTCACTTTTCCTCACCAGTTACATGTCTATACAAAAAGGGCAAGATGAGTTCACGATAATGAAGAGAAGAGAAGATGATTTGCGGTTGACTTCAGACGATTCATGACGGACCCATTTTCCAAGTTTAGTAACCTTCCCAAGTTGGTGAAGATGGCGATGAACAGTTTCAATGTTTGACCGAGGCTTCATTGCCAATTCTTCAACTAATACTGCTGGATTTTCTTCGAGTGATGCCACAAGGAGCTCATCATCGAACTTAACTGGACGTACTGATCGATTTTCATCTTCAAGGCTGAAATTTCCGCTTCTGAATTTGGCAAACCAACTTCTGCAATTTCTTTTTTATTCAGACGTTCTTCTCCATATGCTGAGTGGATATTTCGAGTCGCTTCGGCTGCAGGGTTCCCTTTTTTGGACTCATAAATCATTATGTGTCTTAAATTCTCCTTCGACAACAGCATCTTTGAGGGGCTAATTTGAGTAATTAGTTCAGTCAAATTATTCTGTAAAAAGAAATTATATTAATTTAAATATTTCTAAATTCAGATGTTTATTAATCAGTATCATTTGACGTTTTTGAATACTGTTAAGTTTGATTGAAATTACATATATAATATTTAGGACAGACCTTACCTGTTAGATAACATTAATACAGATTAAAGTTTCGTATACATGCTGACAGACTTTGAGGTGTGATTATCGCTTCCTTCTAAAAGTGAAGTAAATTGATGAAATATGTGTTATATTTATGTGTTTGTATTGATTGTATTGGAAAGTGGTCCTGTTATTATTAAGATGCCACATCTAATGAAATGATTTATAAACCTACAGCAAAAGTATTAAAATATCCGGGTCTTCTTTTAGATAAGCAATATTGCTTTCGGTTTTCTAGGTCAACTACTGATATATTAACACTTATTGCTGAAAGAGTTTATCAAGTTTCAGATAAACTATAACGTTGCATTTGATATCTCGAAGCCATTTGACCGGGTGTGTCATGCTGGTCTTCTTCAAGAAGCGTTATGTTAATTCTGGTCGAATTTTTTATAAATCTTTCTTATCAAATCGCAAGAAGAATTCTGTCTTGAAGTGTCACGTTTCTAGAATTTTTTTTGCATTAATTTAAATGTTCCCCTAGACTCCTTGAACTTATGTTGTTCCTAATTTTCGTCAACGATATTTCTGGTGTAATTGGGTTCTCATCCCGTTATCTATGCTGATGACACAACTATACACCTGTCTTAATGGTAAGTCTGATCGGGTCGATAAGGTCAGATTGGCAGCTGATTTTCTTTTAATAAGAACCAAATATGTTGTTAACTGGGGCAAGAAATGACATGCTCCCAAGCGAAACTGCTTTCTTGTGGTCGTCTGAGAAAAACAAATCGACTTCATTACCTTGACTTATGCTAACCTTCAGGATAGTGACTCCTTACGCATTTTCCGCCTAAAAGTTTCCCCTGACATGAAGTTGAAAAATTATATTGAGTGATTTGCTAGGTCTGCTGCTAGGAGATTTGTTTCAATCTATCCTACTTAAGAATCGTACCCATCAGAAACTATCTTACATATTTATAAATCAAGCATTAGTCCATGCATTAAATATTGTTATTACATCTGGGCTGGTGCTTTTGTTGTGCATTTATAGATTCTCGAAAAAAATACAAAGAAGAATCTGCAATTTTAATGGTCATGATCTGGTATGCCAGCTTCTGTCACTTTTCAACCGCCATAAGGTAGTTTTCTTTTGCATTTTGTATAGATATTTTAATGCTACTCGTTCTGACAAGATTTCCTATTTGGTACCTAAACTTTATGAATGTAAGCATGGTATTAGATTCGCAGAAATGTATCATCATTTTATGCCTGTAATGTTTAGATATTACCATAAATTATTTGCAAACGGTTCTTTTTCTCTCGTATTCTCGCTTGCGGAACTCTCTTCCAGCTTCTTGATTTCCAGCCAACATCAATCTTCAAAAAAAAAAAAAAAATGGAATATCGAATCATTATCTTCTCTCACCTTGAACACTGATCTATGATTATTAATAATATTTTCTTCGTATTATCCCACACTCAGTAACCACTTACATTGTAGTGGCCTTACTGCCTTTCTTGTTGTGAAATGTTCTTGTTGAGAAAATGTTTTAGAAAACAGCGACTTCATATACAAATGTCTATAAAGTTAAATCAGGAAGAGCAAAGTGGAGGCAAACATTAATATGGAAATATATTTTGTTTGACTTCAAAGGCTTGTAATGTGAAGAGAAACATTTAATGCATGCCTGATTGAACATATATGAAGGCAAAGGTGAATGTATTAGTGTACATAATAAGAATATTGAGAAGAAGAGCTTACATATTAAGGTTATTTGATAATCACCCACGGTTTAAATATTAATAGCCAGGTCGACAATTAAGAAAAGAGACATATTAAAATAAACATTGGAATGAATGTTCTAAAAACTTGAAGTTGCATATGAATTACGCTTAGTTCAATGTAACTAGAGGCATTTAACGAGACAGACAGATAAGGTCACTTCAAAGAGTTTGCACTGGCAAATGAAGCGATGTTTCTAAAACAAAAAAAAGGAAAATGAACTATTACTGGAATATATGGGCTGAAGCTACCCAATCATATCCTTCCAGCCTCGTCATATTTCAAAAGCTATTATCTGGCCGGGTGGTTGATAAAATAGGTTCCTCAATACCATCCCTTTCGACAGACACAACATCTCCAGCCAATTGCTAATATATTGCAATTTTTAATGCAAAACTTTCTACATGCCCAAAGTACAGCAGCTAAAATCCGTTATGTAATGAACACAGAGATGGAACATCCCCATAACCGTATTAATCCATTGGAAGAAGAAAGTCCCATGAGAGTAATTAAACGATAAGGACTTAGCAAAGCGGGTCTTAACAAAACGGGACTAGCAAGGCGGGTTTTACCTGTAAGAAACTGTAAAGTGTTGGCACTAACGAACGAAGCTTGCCATGTGAGTAGATATAGGATAAGATTATTCATTTGAATCTGACTGTGTGCCCGAAACAAAACGAAACATTCCATAACAAAACAAGGGACTACACGTCGCCATATCAAGCAACTTGACATTCTCTCGTGTAGCGACTGCTTTGTGGAACAATCATCCTCGGCCAATACAACCTCACCCTCTTCAAGTCAAAGTTCAACCGTTATCTATCCTACCTATACTCATAATTTACAATTATTACGTCCAGAAAACAGTCCGATTCAGTATCGCTTTACCTTGAATGGATTTGGGGTGGAGAATAGCGTCGTTGTTTCTCTTCATTTTTTTTTCAAATATAAAGTAAGAAGAAGGCCAGAGATGACAGCGACTGGAATGTTTTTTATATAAAGAACATTTACATATTACGTTGCAAACAAAGCAATGAATACTGAACTGCTATGTAATATCACTCCTCCTATATGCCAGTGAATGAGGAACAATCTTCTCACAAATAAACAAAACACTTGAAGCAACAGAAATTGTTTCTACAGAATGATGCTGAGAATATCATCAACCGAATATTTGAGCAATGATAAAGTCTTAGAGAAAATGGAACCTAAATGGGCACTTATACTTAACATCAGGAAGAGAAAATTGAAATCTCTAGGCCACATGATGAGGAAAGTTGGCTTGGAAAATTTGATACGCACTATATAGATTGAGGGCAAAAAGGACATAGGAAAACAACGCGTAACTTACCTAGCAAACTTGAGTAAATGAATGGTGAAACAATGTTATGGGGACATAGCAAAAAGTCAACATTTATTAAGACCTACAAATGGTAGGAAATTGTGGAGAGACATGATTGCTAGCGTCCTGAAGAGAGACGGTACACATGGTGAGGAAATAATTAGAAGTATTCTAATTCACAAGGATTATGTCCGAGTGCTGGGGAATCTTTGCGGAAGTAGGTAGAAGAATTTTTTAAAAATTAATATATGATACTTGGAACATCCTTTCTTGGTCTGAATATCTCTCTGAAGCATCTAGATGCAATGACCGACATCGAACTTCTCGGGCAAAATCCATGTAAAACAACCCTCTTAATGTGTTTCCAAAGTAATTCATTTGAACTCTTTCGGAGTACAGTAGAGCAATATGGCTCAAGATAACTTGATTCAATTTACATCCAATCGTTCTTATGACCAACTCGCCCATCGAGTGCAGGGGCTTCCGTTTCATACACAAGGATAAGCCGACCGGGCAAGCAGGCTGCTTTCAATGTTTATATAATGCATCTATCCAGAATCCCAATCGCATTACTGCTAAGTTCATTAAATTAATTGCACGGACTCCAAGGGTCACCAATTATTACCAATGAGAGAGCACTTGAGAAACTCATTAATATATTGCTTATGTGTAGACTGGGATGAAGAATGAAAAACACGCGTATTCTCTCTTATATTTTATAAGTATGCAAATAATTTCCAACTTAACTAGGTTCAGGATTTGCTTGGTTTGGTTTATTTTGTTTAATGGCATATCAACCTCGATGCCAAGAAAATATCCAGGAGAGGTTCAGATATGTATATGTATTCCGTGTAAGAAATCAGTTTGTAGATCAGGTTTCATTCGCATATTTGTGTAAAGAGGGTTTTGGTCGAGAATCAAATACCCAAGACAACAGGATTTGCAGGATCTGATTAAGACAATCGGGGTCTTACGTAGGTACAGTTGCTATTGTAGCGAGTTAGATAGGCTTTGTCTATCTGATAATCGTGGGTTTGTACTGAAGTAATTTTTTTCTTATATGTGCGTATCTCTTCAGGGTTCGTTCTGAGTAAGACGTTAAACTACATCCGCATCCTGGGTAAGACGTGAAACTACGTCCAGCATTAAGGCCACTGATCAGGAGGTTTTGAGGAGCGTGGAACCCCCTTTTAATTGCAAATAGTTAAATATTACCAGCAATACTTTTTTTGAAAAAATTATTACAAGCAATAATATATTGCCAGAAACAGATTTTTGACAAAACAAAATATTACCAGCAATAAAAAAAATTGTCGGCATTAAGTTACCCATTGAGATTTTGATATGCCGTAAAACAAAATAAACCAAACCAATCTAAACCAAAGTATACATATTCTATTCACACGAATCTATCCTAAAAAATGTTGTCGTCATTAAATAACCCATTGAGGTTGAAATGCAACAAAGATGTAAAGAACACACGTGGGTTAAAATTTTCTGCTAGCCGGCCCAGCTACATGAGAATATTGGACTTTAATTAAGTCCAAAGACGACAAAGAAAACAGACAAGAACGGTAATTATATGTAAACAAATACAAGCACATGTTACAAACACATGGACACTTACATTGAGTTTGTGTGGTGAATATTATGTGTGTGTATGTGGTGGGTGTTTGTACGTAAGTGTATTGGCATTGTATTTTTCTTAGAGTGTTTCCAGAATTTGGGAAACAGTGTATTTGTGAGAGCTCACATATTGTTATTAGCTGAAATGAAGAAAGAAGAGAAAAAATGACCTCATCTCCACACGAGGTGTAATGCGGTCCAAAGGCTAAGGAAAAAAAGGGATCGAGGCAGAAAGTCACCCAGTACTTATAGCAAGGGGAGAGAGACCCCAGTTGAAGAATTAGGGAACTATGGAGGATCTAACTCCGACAATGATATCGTGTTAGCTGTTAAAATAAGGAACAATATAGGTCGAAGGATAGAACGCTGGGGTACACCAGCATTAAAGCAAAAATCTAGAACGATATCGGTTCACGACATCTGTCATATAGTAGGATCGAAATTACTGTTCAGCGTTGTTTTCTTTGTTTCTTTCCTCTGTTTTTTGTAAAAGTTTGACGAAATAGTTCCGTTTGTTTGTAAGTGGAATATTCTTCAGAGTAATGTCGAAATTAGTTTTTTCCATATTTTTAAGGTTCTTATTTTAAAATAAAGGTTAAGAGTGCTCGACCTTAATTTGGGAGCTGATATGTATATATGTATGCAGGTGTGCAGTGAAATAGGAAAGAACACGTTAGGTCAGAGGAACTAATAAGAAGAATGAGATGGAAAGCATTCTTCTTTCTACGAGGGAATAACTTAACTAAAAAAGAACATGAGGTTTACGGCTTCAGAAGTAAGAAGACTGCACCGTTCAACATGAACCTACAGGAATTCGAAAAGGACCTACTTAACATAATCAACAACATCTCCTTTCACAAAAAAACAAGAAACAACTTCCAGAAGCACCTAAACCAAATAGTCAAAAACATAAATAGCAGCGATAAAATACTAGTTAAGTCCGACAAAACAGGCAACTTCTACAAGATGACGGCTGACGACTACAACAAATTAATTAAAAAAAATTTAACTAAGACTTATAAAAAAGCCCATAACAACAATATCAACATGGTTGACAGTATCAATAGAACAAGTAAGATAATTACTGAGAAACTAAAAATAAGCGATAGAGTTGGTAAGTTGGCAGAGAAAGAATGCTACGTAACGCTTAAGGACCACAAACATGATTTTGAGGAAAACCCCACTACCAGAATGATTAACCCAACTCGACCCGACATAGGAAAGATCAGCAAAAAAATCCTAGAAAGGATCACCAACCAAATTAAAAAACGACTCGGATTAAAACTCTGGATTAACACCAAAGAGGTCATCAACTGGTTTACAAACATCGACAACAAACCGGATTGCACCCTGATTCAGTTCGATATAGTGGATTACTACCAGTCTATATCGAAAGACCTCTTCACGACCGCCCTGGAGTTTGCTGCAGTATACTCAGATTTAACCAAGGAAGAAACGAACATAATCCTCAGTGCTAAGAAATCCGTCCTCATCCACAATGAGGAGCAGTGGATTAAAAACACTGCTGAAAATTTTGACATCAGCATGGGATCTCTGGACTCTGCAGAATCTTCGGACCTTGTCGGCCTGTTTATATTGTACAACTTAACAGCGCACAGAGAATTAGACATTGAAGACATCGGGCTGTACCGAGACGACGGGCTCATGGTAGTGAGGAGCTCCACAAATTTCAAAACAGATAAGATTAGAAAGATAATTTACAGTGAATTCGGAAAAATAGATCTAAAAACTATAGTAAACACCAAATTAAAAAGGGTAAACTTCCTCGACTTAACTCTAGACTTAGTAAACAAAAATTACACACCCTACAGAAAACCTAATACCAACCCCCTGTATGTACACCCTAAGTCAAACCACCCCCCATCTATAATTAAGCACATACCCACATCAGTAGAGAAAAGAATAAGCATGAACTCTGCAAATAAGGAAATATTCCAAGCTCATAGTAAGTTTTATAACACGGCCTTGAAAAATAGCGGATACAGAAACGCTGAAATAAGCTATACAAACAATAGCACTAATAGTAAGAAGAATAGGAAAAGAAATGTCATATGGTATACACCTCCGTTCAACCAAATGGTCAGCACTAAACTTGGCCATAGGTTCCTAGCTTTAATAGGTAAACACTTCCCCAAAAATAGCAAACTAAGCCAAATCTTTAATAAGAATAGCCTAAAGTTAAGTTACAGCTGCACTGAAAACCTAGAAAGAATAATAAAAAGGCATAATAGTAAAATCTTAGGAAAACACCCATGCCAAAATAGTGCCAATAAAACTCCTAAACTGCAACTAGACAGAAAAAATGAAAAATCATGTGATTGTAGAAACCCTAATGACTGCCCGTTAGAAAACAGATGCCTTACTAAATCCGTGGTATACCAATGTACCATCTCATCTACGGAGAATCCTAATACTGAAAAATTATACATAGGGTCAACTAAGAATAATTTTAAAATTAGATGGAGACAACACAAAAGCTCCTTCAACAACATCGAAAATAGAAGTCAGACATCTCTATCTCAATACTACTGGCATTTAAAGGAAACGAACAAAACACCGAAAGTAAAATGGAAAATAATAAATAGAACTAGAACATGTAAAACCTGGGATGACCCATGCCCTCTGTGCCTACACGAAAAACTGCACATAATTAGATGTCTAAATAGTGAAAAGTTACTAAACCATAGACATGAGTTAACGGTGTTCTGTCGTCATCAAATGATTTTCGCATTAAATAATTAATAAATAGATTTAAACAAATTAAATCCATAATTTAAAAGCCTTAAAAAACTCAGCCCAATAATTATTGAGAAAAACCCTTTGATAAAAAAAAGCCATGTAAATAAACAAATAAACAAACAGATCAAATAGATAATAATGAAACATAATCTTCTAGTCACTCAACGACTCAAGGCAAACCCATAAATAAAAAAGACGCCGTCTGACTAGCATAAGCCAAAAACACTCTGGACATTGTAACTTGATACGCTTCTTTAGAAAGGGACTGGCCTGTAGATAAAAATTAATTCTTAATTCTTAGCCCCTTAAACCACCAAACTTCAACGGCCGAAACTAGCCGTTTCCATAGCAACAAATGTTCCAATGATACCGTAGTTATAAACACCAGCTAACCAAAAGATAGCTTATTCCCAAATTCTCGCTTGACAAGGAAGCGGGTCCAGACGCCTTAACTCTTCATAACTTAAAAAATTATGTTAGGGGTCTCGGCTCTCGCTTTTGAAACATGAGAACTCTTATGTAGCGGAGGAATCATATTTTTAAAAACTAAAAATATTATTATAATTATATATATATATATATATATATATATATATATATATATATATATATATATATATATTCACTAAATATATTTCGATAGCAATAGTTTCTTCAATTATATAAGGTTAAACAATATCGACAAATTCTGTATATCAAATTTTTATTAAATTTGTCAACTTTTGTAATTAGTTGTTTTATATTATTGATAATTTTGCCAAAGTATATACAAATTTTAATTTTATAATATGATTTCTCCAAGTATGATTGAATATTACTGTTATGAAAAATCAAGAGTGGTCTCCCCTTATTTCGTTACTCTTCTCTTTGAGAGATAGAGAGATAAATATTTCTGTTTACTTGGACTATAAAAGGACACTCTACACGAACCATGTATTATCAGTTGAATAATGCTCTCTAAAAGCCTACACCTGCTTACTTTTGTCATTACAATTAATTGAATCATTTTCAAAGATTGTGTTTTGTATTTATTTGATCCTCAATTTTGGTTTAAACCCGACGTTCCCACGTTTGCTTGAAACACTTTCAGGTCACACACGGTTAAGTCAGTAAAACGGTTAAATTGGAATTATACCCGGATATAAGAGAAACCCGGATATAAGAGATATTTTAGCTGGTCCCAAATTAGAGCCATACTTACCTAAACAAAATAGACCAAACCCGGATATAAGAGAAACCCTACATGGAAAATTTCGTGTATTGCTTAAATATATTGTGTAATTGTCATCTTTGATAATGGCTTATGTAAGCCGAAAACTTAGATTGGATTAAAAAAAATATGTATCAATATTGTGATTTTCTTTCATTGTTTAATGATAATGTTATTAATCTTATCAGACGATATGAAAAAAACTTACATAAAATATATAGACAACACTTATCTATATTATTTAATGAAACATGTATTAATATATATATATATATATATATAATTTTCTATTGAATGAAACTTATCATTAAAAAATCTCCATATTAGATTTCACCAAAAGAAATTTGTAATATTACAAGCAATGTTAGATACAGTAGATCCGCAGAATAAAAAAATAATTAATAGTTATCTAAGACTTTATTTTATAATGATGCATCAATTCAGTCGAGAGCCATACTTAGGACATAAATAGCCTTAATTAAACTCAATGGAATTAAATTCTCGAAAGCTCAATCGATGAACCGATAGACAAATATATAAGACTAAGAATATCAAATATACTCTCCAAGAAGGCAGAATTTTTATCACTATAACTAGTATAAAAATGCTACTAGCAGATAAATGTGAACGCTATGTCGTAATCATAGTAGTGAAGTATTTAGAGAAATAGCAAACCTAATACGAGATGGTAGTTATTTAAAACTGCCAAGTACGAGAATAAAAGTAATTTTAAATAAATATCAAGAAAATTCATTTGTATAAATTCGAAGCATAATTTATGTATATTGACTTTGTTTCAAGTGGAACGTAGTTAATTTTGTTTTGTTTTCTTTCTTCCTCACTATTTTGAATACTACATTGATATCCTGGAATCAAATGAAACCAAAAGAAAATAAAGAACTAAATATTTTTCTTTATCCCAAAAATCAAAATACGTGTTAAACAGCAACTGAAAATTTACTTAAATATGAAAAGGAAAAAAAAATGAACGTGTTTATTTTTCATTGTGGTTTATTCATAATTTTATTGTGATATTCGCAATGAATTATTTTTTTCTTTTGTGATATATTTTATGCTTTTCATCGTTCTCATCTAATCGTGTCGGCTACTATTCAGGAAATGAAAGCTGGGTATAATTTCCTCATAATTATCTATTCATATATATTGTTTCATGTATTATATAAATCTGAGTTTATTTTTTAATCTTATATTTAAAAACTCGAATAAAATTATATACTAAAAAAATGAAAGGAATTGTTGTGATCAAATCTGTCTGAGTTATCTCCCCTCTTCAATTTAACTCTTCTACATTTATGACTATAAAATATGTCTAGACGGCGTCCATATTGGATCTCAATAAACTTAAGTAGGCGCCACTCCAAATCTACCTCGAGTTTCATTACTGGAATTAAATTAAAAATAAAAGAGAAATGACGTGGGGAATATTTTTCTTCATATTTCTGTTTTAATTAAAATTGAGTTACTGATATGAAGAATTAACAATATTACATACTGATTTATTCACATTCGCATTATCTTCTTGGTTGCTATTTCGATAGATGCACCAATCGGCGTTCTGTCGTATTTAGTAATTTTGAGCGAAATTTCTAACAGAACATTTTATTCCGTTGATTTAGTTAGATTGTTTTCTGTATATTGTGTTAAGCTTTGATTAATACATTCTTTTTAGTTATTTCGTTATTTTAGCACGAATACCATTAGAATAGAATTTTCTTTCACCACCCGATTTCCAGCTAAGATAAATTGCTGGCGGCGTTGAGAAATCGGAAGTCGAAAGCGTGTTGAGGTGGAGCTGGCAACACTGTCCCGTGAAAAATTCTTCTTGATACCAAGAGCAGAGAAACAATAAATGTTTTGGGTTGGCTGCGCATCTATACTCCAATGCGGATTCTAATCGGATTGAAAATAGATCTCGTTGCTTCTGATTATCCAAGAAACAATTTTATTAGCGTTTCATTCCCTAATCCATGGATTGAACTGACGACTTCTCGATGAGCTAACAAATATTTAGATGATTCGTGCTTGCTTTGTTGCCAATAAGACCTATGTACATGAGTAAAGTAAACTTCTATTCTATAATATAAAATACGATGGACTTTGCAACATCGATCGTACCTGATCTCAACTTCGGTGTAATCATATATGATTAGGTTATTATAAGAGGAGGAATTAATCGACTACTTTAAACGGATAATGAGAGGAATAAAAGAACAAGTAATGCTGTAATACAAATCACATGTATTGGATTCATTGTAACCACTTTCATTGATACTGTCACACATCGAGAACGTCTGTATAAACACCAGCATTTTCGTGGCACAAAATTATTCGGTGCAATGTCCTCTATTACATTTTACAAAGCTATGCTTTCAGAACGGCGGCCTTCAACTGATGGTTATTCTGTTATCTTTCATATGAAACTCCCTCTTTAATAATACACTAAAGAGCGTTGAAATAGATAATTATAGTATGTAGGGGTGACATGATTTTCGGACCACTCTTTACAATGCAATATACTTATAGATATTATTGCATCTTGGACAAGCTTGCATCAGAGGCCAATCTGTCTCTTACTACTGAGAGCGCCCCCTCCGTGGGTACCTAGGTGAACAAACTCACCACGTCCAAGCTTGCCATATGGTTGGATAGAATGGAAGCATCTTTGATTATTTCAACGAAGTGGCCTCAGACTCATCCCCAGAAGAACGGACCAGTATTCCAATAGATAATCTGATGGAAACGTTGACTTTCTGTACACAAACAACACACTTCGGAATGGGATCACACATATATCGACAGTATGAGGGGTTAGCAATGGGCTCGCCATTATCACCAGCAATGGCGAATGGAATACTTTGAGGAAATGGCATTAGAATCTATATCTCCAATTTCAACTATATTGTTAAGGTACGTAGATGACACACTCATAATCTGGCCACATCAGGAAGATGTTCAGGTTCTACTGGACCATGTGAACTCAATAAGACCTACGCTACAGTTCACAATGGAGAAAAAAAGTAACAACACACTCCCTTTCCTGGATGTTCTAATATCTCGAACAGAGCATGGTTTCAAGGCATCCGTATACCGTAAACCGACATTCACCGGACAGTACCTCAATATCAATTCCTACCATTCATACAGCGTAAAGAAAGGAAACGTCCGCTGCTTACAACACTGAGCAAAAGCCGTAAATTGCGACTCAGAGACATTAGATAAAGAATTGGCCAGTATAAGTAGTACCCTACAACGTAACAACTACCCTGGGTACATGGCAGCAGCCCCAGAACCTGGGATAGGCGGGTACAAGAGGAGGACAGCAACACTCAGAAAACAGTCTGCCTGCCTTATGTGAAGGGGTTATCGGAGAAAATACAAAGGATCTGCGGTCCATATAAAATCAGGACAACGTTCAAAAGCTTGACGACACGTCGCAGATATCTCTCCCGTGTAAGACCCCCCCCATAGAGGAGAACATGGCTATCCCGTCCAGCCGCGGAAAGAAATATAAAGGGGAGACAGGCCGCCTTCTTCAGGTAAAGCTTCAAGACCACCAGAAATATGTAACACGAGGGGAAGTGGAAAAATCAGGCGTGGCTGACCACATATGGAGAGAGAAGGGATATCACCGGCCTCTGTGGGATCCGGTTGAGATCATAGACGAAGAACTCCCTTGGAAAATTCGTAAACTTAAAGAATCAGCACATATACTAGGCCACAAAAATCTTCTGAGCAGACCAAGCATAGAAATGAATACAATATGGGAACCAGTAATAAGGAGTGCCAGAGAAAAGCGATAATAACAACAAAAATTGCAATATGAGCTCTGGTAAAGATATGATTTGTAAACAGCAAAAATTGCAATATGAGCACTGGTAACAAAAATAGTTGCTTAAGACACTAGGTTTATAATACCCAGAAATTCATACACAGATGTCCTCAAAGACGCATGGCACAGTGGATAAAGGCGTTAGTTAGATCAAGTGACAGGACCCAAAGAGTGTGAATTCAGAGGAAAATTAACAGGAGATAACTGATAACTGACATCCATTAAACATGGCACGTGGAACTAGAAGAGTTTAACCCAGTGAGCGAAATAAAGGGTTTTCAGTTCGACATTCCAACTACCTGAAGAAGGCCGGAGCATACAACGGCAGAAACGTTGTAATAAATATGGCGACAAAAATAAGGACAATAGTTCGAATAATGTAAATAATGTATCGTAGGGTCAGTTGTATGAAAAAGAACACCATGACGCAATTCATTCAGCCAGAAATTTGGAAACGGCCTGCTGTAATGCTTGGCATTAGCGCTGGAAGCTCCAATACGAATATTTCAGTTTTGGGGCGTTAATCTAAGGACAGTGCAGAGGATTCGTTAAAAGTTGGATGATATATCCAGTCAACATCATGGAGTTTGGAGTGATCACTAGTAATGACGTTATGCCTTCATATATCTTCCCACAGGGCTTCAGACTTAATACGGTAGCATGCATCAAGTGACTTCAGGATATAGTGCTGCACTGGGTTAAGGGGTGGCTGCTGAAATATCCTATGTCTGGCAATAGGATTCTGCACCATGCCACAAAGGAGAACTCAGTCATAGCTGTCAGAGGATTTCTACGACGACAACACACCTTATCTCTGGCCACGTAACTCCAGAGGTCCCTTAATTATTATATGTGGGGCACAGTTGATCGAGCGACCAACAAAATTCCTTTTAACACCAAAGATGAACTGAAGGCAACGATTATGGCAGCATTCACTAACTTTAACAAGGGGACCGTCCAGAAGAGATGCAGAAGATTCTAAAGTCGACTGGAGGCCGTGGTTGAAGCCAATAGCGATTTTATTGGATAAATTTACTCTTTAGTATTTAAGATATTTTTGTGTAATTTTGGTAAATATATCTGTTAAAATGAGATGTCAGTGTTTTCTTTTTTTTTTTTGCCTAATTTAGACGAAAATTTATCCATCGCACCCTGTACAAAAGTATATTTTCCATAGACACTTTTATGTTGATCTCAAGGTGATTGTTGTGACTGAGGTCTATTGGATTTCCTTGCCATCTGCAAAAAAAACTTTTTTGGGGGGAGGGGGAGCTGAAATCAATAATTTTTTCTCCAACGTCGTGCTCTAAAATTAAGACCCGTGGTCCATAACTCGACTAATGTCTTATCCATTAAACTACCTCATAAAAATCAAATGTCTATATTTGTGTGCATCTCGTTCGGGAACAAAGAGGTATTTGAAAGATTCAGACAAGTCTGGGAAGACGACTTGCACAAATTACAGCACTGCGTGCTTTCGTCAAGATTAGTCGTTCATACTTCTCACAAGCAAACAACCAGGTGCAAAATGTTCCTATTATGAGGAAACCCTTAGAGAAATGAGAAAAGTAAGAAAACATGTTCATTGATGAAATAAAGCGTTCGGTGCGTTATTTTAGGAATGCTAGCGAATTCGAGAGACACCTGAGAAAGCCGAATGAGACAGCGATAAAAATCAGTATACATAAGGAAAATTCTACGTAAGTATTATAGTATGAGGAAAACACTTTGTCGAAGATATCAATAAATTATAAACCATTTGCTTTTATACAGAGTTTAAGAAGATCATTTGATACTTCTTTTTATGAAGGCGCCTCCAGTTTTTCGCTATAAAAGAGCATACCGCGATAAAAAAAAAGCCCCCAAAAATGTTTGTGTTAATATTAAAAGGAAAAAAACAAAGTGTTTTTTTTTCATTGTTTATTATTTTGTTTATACTTTCTGCGGGTTCCGAAATTTTGGTTAAAAATCTTTTTTTTTTTTTTTGTTGTATCAGCGGTGTACCAAAGATTTTTAAGGATATTTTAGCGCCTTTTTTTCCAGTAAAATAACACATTGATTTGGAAATACTTGCAAAAATCAAATAATTGTCCGATTTTAATGAACACGTCAGAGCTTATTTACACATGAATTAAATTATTTTCGAATTTACTATTTTTAGAAAATATTGGTAAAATAATTTTTTTTACAACTGTTATCCCCCACTTATTTAATTTCAAGAAATTTCGAAAAATTAAATTCAGATTTCAAAGATGTTTTTTTTTATATTAGTTAAAAGCAGCCCTTCAAGGAGAATATAAATCATCCAATTTTCTTATCTTGTAGCTCGCTTAAATTCATGCAGTTCGTGAAACAGCGAAATTCAATGAGGTGCCTTCTTGATTTGACTCGATGTCACCTTCACTCGAAGCAATTGCATCTGAATCTCCAGAAGAGTCATTTATCTTTTCGTACGGCAAAAATCGATCAAGGAGGAATCATTCGTAATTTAATAAATTTATATCTATGTAGGAAGTTCCTATAAAAGTGCCAAGGACATTATTTTGATAAAGCCAGAATGTTTTCTTTTGACGGCTATTCGTCTTATATTTTCTGTGTTCCTGCCGTCCATGGACGATCATGCCTCTCCACTTCTACTCTATCCCCATTTCCGATCTGTCAACATTTTATGTAACTCCGTTTAGGTCAGTTATCTATTGCTCTTCTCTGTCTTGCCTTCAATATGTCTTCAGGGGACTTTTTCTCATCTCCCAAAGATTTCAACGGACATTTCCTCAATTTTTATCTTCTTTTCAACCTCCTCAAAGATTCCTTGTGCCTTACTCTCCGTCAATAAAATTCTCCATATCCTGCTGTGAAACGTTTCTTTTCATCTGTGAGGACACTCACTATGAGATGGTTGATATTACATAGCAGTTCAGCATTCTTTTCTTTGTTTCTAAAATAAATTTTCCTGTTGCTTAATACATTGTACAGCGGCACGGATTGAAGAATCAGAGAGCCGAGTTCGAATTCCAGTCGAATCCATTACATTTCACTGACGTGCTACTACTCTTGGGAAAGATATGAATCCTCTTATTCTCCCCCAACCTATGGGTCAATAGCAGGACAGACCGGGTAATATAGCCTTGGATGGTATCTGGACTAACCCAGAAAGATAGTCAAACTACTGCGGGGGAAAATATCCTCATCTTCATTGCCATATTCACAACGATTCAGCCGTTGTGGGCTCCGGCCTTTTCAAGTGTTTGGAATTTCGAAACGAACACTCTATTTCGTCCACCGGTGTAACTGAGACATCCGGCAGAGGCATGGCACGTAGAACTAGAACAATATACACCGGTGAACCAAATAAAGTGTTCGATCCGAAATTTCAACCACCTGAAGAAGACCGGGCGTACAACGGCCAAAACATTGTGAATATGGCAGTGAAGATTAGGATAACAGTCCGAATAGTGTAAATAATATGATATATGTTTGTTTATTGTCATATAAAGAGCCATGGATAGTAGCTCACGTGAAATTTAGCTTGGTTCCATTTCGGAATGCATATGGCTCTGAATAAAGCTTTTTTTTACATACAGTGTGAAATCGACAAGTAATAGAAAGCCTCCTTAAAAGGAATGATCAATATTAAATTCAAATGCAACGATATACGGAAAGTAGTTTCGAAAGGACGGTGGTCGCAATGTGAAATTTGGTTTGAATATTTTATGCGTGACTTTCTGTAATTGAATTTGATTGTATGTTTATACATTTTATTGATATTGCTGTGTTCGGCGCATTCTCAATTTCGCATTTTAAAATGAAATTTTATTTAACCTTATTTTTTCCCAGCCACTTTAAATGGTGAGGGCGCACACATTGCATACATTCATTTATTATACAGAGTATATTGTGTTTCAGTGTCTCAGTATTGGAACACATCATAATATCGAACACATTATTCTAGGACAGTGATCCGCGATATGAGCTTGTTTAACATAACATTAAGCAGGTCGTCCAAAATAGTTCAGTTATTTCCTTTCTTTATGCATGATTGCACATTTTGCAGCGAGCAATGAAAGAGAACATTTAAATTTTTCTTATTTTTTATTCTCTAGAGTGATTTTGTTTTTGATTTTGTGGAAAATTTATAGGGAGTTGAAATTTACACACACACACACACACACACACACACACACACACATATATATATATATATATAGATATACATACATACATACATACATATATATATACATACATATATATATATATATATATATAGTTCTATAGACATATAGTTATATATATATATATATATATATATATATATATATGTCACTACATGTATATAGAACTATATATATATATATATATATATATGAATAGAAACATACACACACACACACACACACACACACACACACACACATATATATATATATATATATATATATATTTCTAAAGACTTTTGGACGTGATACATATATATATATATACTCAGTATATATATATATATATATATATATATATATATATATATATTTATGAATAGAAACATACATACATATATATATATATATATATATATATATATATATATATATATATATATATATATTTCTAAGGAATTATATTTTGGGACGTGATATATATATATATATATATATATATATATATATATATATATATATATATATATATAAATATATATATATATATATATATATATATATATATATATATAAATATATATATATATATATATATATATATATATATAAATTATGCACCATAATGCACCACTGACCCTTATATATAAATACCCGAATAAAATAACAGTACTAGTTGCCTGACTATTGCACTAGCATGAAACAGACTGTCGCTTCTAAGTGCTGACTTCCATGTCCACTTTTATATTTACACACGCTCTATCTCTGATATTGGGCACTTTACCCCATAAATATAGCACACTTTAAGACTATATTTCTTTATATATATATATATATATATATATATATATATATATATATATATATATATATATATATATATATATTTGAGAATAAGAAAATCTTAACGCCTCATCGAATAACTTTTAATAAATTTATTTCGAAATTTATTTTTTTATATCTACCACAACAGACCGAAATTACAAATGGTTTAAATTTATCAATTATAAATGTGATTTAATTTTAAATTCCCTGGATAAATGTAAACAATTTTGTAATTTCGATATGATGAATCTGATATAATAAATTATCTGTCGAAATAAATGTCGAGTTCTTCGATAATGTATTAAGTTTTTCTTTTTTTATGCAGATTCATATTGTATATAAATAAATTGAGCTATGTTCATGTATCTACCTTTTAATATTTTATATTAAAACGACCTACTTGAATTATCTTTATCAGTTATGGATTTGATATTATCTATCTATCTATCTATCTATCTATCTATCTATATATATATATATATAAATATATATATATATATATATATATATATATATATATATATATATATATATATATATATATATATATGGTGTAACAACGATTTTTCCAATCGTGTTTCATCATAATTGTCAATCCCACAAAATGTTTAACATCTAAAATCTATTAAACTTCATGAGTTTCTTTTTTCTAGTTTTTTTTTTACATAAGACATTTAGCCATCTTCATACAATTTTTTTCTTAAGAATCTCTGAATACCCTTTGAGTTATTCAGCTAGCAAACGAACGGGTTTTGTGTCAGCCTCACTGTCTTCTTAACTGAGCAATAGGTCGAGGAAAAAGATAAATTCCGCCTTCAGTAATCGTACCAACATTCATACTTGGGCTTCCATCTTCAAAGTCCATTCAAGTACCATCAAAAAAGCGTTGAATAATTAAAAAAATAGAGTGAACATTAGAGGAGAAAACTGAATGAGGAGGCCACAACAGGAAGATGGATCATCATTTCAAATAAGTATTAAGCGATCAATTAGAAATGATCCAACTCAATCCGTAATACGTTTGGTACTTGAGAGTGGAGATTCACCTGTGAAAGTCCAAAGATCACAAAAGACTTGAAAATGAAAACATACTTGAAAAGTCTGTGGTAACCCTAGACAGAAAGTCAGAGATTCTCGCTCTATCAATCTCTGTAAATACATGGATTTCCATACTAGACTTTAAGCGGCACACATGACTGACCAGTTGTAGTGGATACGAATTAGGGAAGAGTAACGTGGGTAACCCGACGATAGCCAATTATAACTTCTAGTGATCCGCAATATTAGATGTAACCGTAAGTTCTATGCTAACAGTTTCTTCTCTTGCACTTTTTGCTTGTGGAACTCTCTTCTGGCTTCTTGCTTTCCAGTCAGCTTTGATCTTTAAAAAAAATTAAATGCAATATGAGTTGTTATCTTCTGCCTTCTTAATTTCAATTCTTTTATTTTTCTCACTTCTTAATAATGTTTTCTTTTTCTCATATTTTTTCACACTCAGTAACCCCCTTATGTCTTGCTTAGGATGAAATTATTAAAAAAAGGATTAATAATTTGTATTTTATTTTTTTTACATTTTTCATCTCATATTATTGTCTCTGATTATTGTATTTGTAAAATCTTTGAGTTACAATTTATATCAAACATAATATATGTAGATTTTCTAAAATGGAGGATACTAGTAAAAGCATACTTTAGATAATATATTTTGATTTACAAACAAAAAAGGCTAGTGTAGGTGGACTTTCTTGTGGTTGATTTGAGTATTTTCCACTGATGTTATTGGTTTGTTTTAAAACTCAGATAAAATGTTAAGATTTAAAATACTGCTTTTCAAAGAAGGTAGGTCCTCCACATTTTGAAGATTGGTGCAACACAATCTTCCCCCATTTTATTTTCCAGCAGCTGACCTTTTATCAAATTAATCTAAATGGAGATTAATTCTTACTGAATACCTTCTCTTTTAAAATGACTTTTCTTGCTGTTATTTTTAAATTATCTAATTGTCATGTTTCCTAATGTTTGCATTTTTATTTAGCTAAACATTTTTCTTGCCTTTTTCAAATACAATTTACTGTTGTTGCAGAGCATTCACTACAGGAACTCCACCCCTGCCACGATATCATCACTCAACTGTTGTTTACGACCAGAGTATGTTTATCTTTGGTAAGCATTTCTTTACAATATATATTTTAATTTACGTATAATACACGGATTCAAATTGTTTTACGAATCTATACTGGCGGCATACTGCCTGAATACGGACGGCAAATGAATCATATAGACAAAGGTGTAAGGCAATGATGTGTCTTTCACCGGACTATTAATCGAGGCGATTCTGAAAGAACTAGAAGTTCTACCAGGTTTCATTACTGGCGGCTACAATCTTAATAGCATAGTGTATGCAGATGACACCGTGTTGATAACAGACACAGCAAGAAAGCCACGAAATCTCCTACAGAAGGTAATGAAAGACATAAGAACGGGTTAGACATCAACTGCAAGAACAAAGAATGCAGAGTTGTTACCAATAGAAGAGGCTTAAAGTGCGAATTGCAAATCGGACGTACCAAAATCAAACAGGTGCGGAAATTTAAATATCAGTGAAGTGTTTTTAACATACGATGGAAAGAGCGACGATGAAATCCGGAGGCGTATTGCGATAGCCAAGGAAGTATTCCAAATTTAAATACTAAGAAATAGGAAACATTCGCTAAAAACAATGAAAAGAGTACTAAAATACTATGTGATATATGTCCCCTTGTATGGTACTGAATGTCGAACGATCTCCTCAAAGATGAAGTGGTGACTTGAAGCAACAGAAAGGTGGTTCTACAGAGGCACGCTACGATAACGTTGACCGAACATGTGAGTAATGACGGAGTTTTGTAGAAAATAGAAATTAAAATGAAACATTTATTTAACCCCGGGAAGAGACAGTTGAGGTTTCTGGTGCATATAATAGGGAAGGTTGGCTTGGAAAAGTTTATACTCACTCGAGACAGACAGAAAGAATGACAGTAGAAAAAAAAATGCAATACGTACTTAGTGAGCTTTAGTAAATGTATGGCGGAATAGGGATCTTTAGAAATAAGAGAAAGTCAAATTTTATTACGGGGTACAAGGCCATGATCGCTGAGGGGACACGGCGCATAAGGAAAGTAGAAAAGCTTTTCTACTTTCCTTACATTTAACAATGTTGTCTTAAATATCGTAAACTTTTTTTCTCTGTTCTTCTGATTTATTGCTATAGAATAGAACATTCATTTTCGTTTATTCATTATCAGGTTACGTATTTCGATTTTCAAGTCTTGAAGTTAAGATTTTATCAGATTAAAATTCTTTTTACTACTCTAAATAATCTTTATTTTGTTAGTTTAAGCCAAACATTCAGTTTGTTTGGATTCTTGATCGACGTATGAGATGCGAACAAGCTTTTAATGGCAAAGCAGTGGCAAGGAGACGAGAAAAACGGATTTAAATAAAATTATTGAATTTTTTTTTTAAATATCGTCGATATTGAATTTGATTAGGCTAGTAAAATAGGTTAATGTTTACGTGAAAATGCAAATAACGTTACGACATTCATCATGAGAGAGACGGCTGTATATATGGGTGGGTGAGAGTGAAAGTGAGATATTATTCCAAAACGTTGGGAGATACTGAATATTGGAAACAAGATCTAATTTATAGATATTTTTATGATCAATTTACTATCGCATGCAGATAGCTAGATAGATAGCTAGATAGATAGATAGATAGATAGATAGATAGAAACAGGTTGAATTTCACCTAGTGATATGAAAAGATAGTTAGATAGATATATAGATAGATAGATATAAAGGGGCAGAATTTAACCTAGTGATATGAAAAGATAGATAGATAGATATGAACAGGGTGAATTTCACCTATCGATATGAACTGATATATATATATATATATATATATAGATAGATAGATAGATCGATAGATAGATAGATACATACATACCTTCATACATACATACGTTTGATACGTTTGTTTGTTATTATTTATTACGGGTTATACTGGCCAACAACCTCCTTTAGCATATTAGCTGAGAATGTTTCTTGGGTATAATGGGGTCGCTGAATTCGAGGAGAGTATTGTTTTTGTCCAATTGGCTCTAGTTTTTATGATATTGCTGAAGTGCGTTTTTTTTTGTCAGTCAATCTGTAAACAATGATACTAATTGGATTACCATGTTACTGGTGCATGAATATTTCAACAAAACCACATTTATTTTGCATTTAGGCTACTAATTTATAATCAAACAATGCTGAATAAACGTGTCACTTTTATTTAAGTTATCTGCTTACATATGAATAATTAAATGTGATATTTTCTTACTACTATTTTACCAATGAACAACGAGACCGATCATTTCCAGCAGTATCCTCATTTATTACTAGAGGTGAATGAACATTTACAAATTAAGAATATAATTTCGAGTCAAATTACACATGAAAATTAAAAAAAGCAGAATATGTAATTCATGCTATTCAGCATAATATCTCACAAGACTAATATTGCAAGCTGACCAGGTCATTGTACTTTACTTCACCTGAATGAAGCTTCAATTATATGACATCCTTTTGTGAGTTTCCTGAGTGCATTAACGCATGAAGCTCCATCAGTTAATCTGATATCATGCGGGCGTTCCATCGGCTTTGGTACATTTCTTGCATATTCTTGATGTCTTGTTGGAAATGTTCTACCTGCCCTTTGCTTACATCACCGAGGATTTCAGGAAATCTGTCTAAATGGCTAAACAGATTTCGATAATCGTTCTTGTTCCAAGAGCCTGGAAGTTTTTGTCATGTGGGAGACAAACCAACTCTCATCGTTATTCAGTTTTCTCATTTGTATCCTATAAAAAATTCCTGTCTTCAGTTTATCATTACTCAGACCATGAAATTCTGCACAGATATAACTGAAGCATGCGTTATCATTATCTAATGTTTTGACAACTTTTTCATTAGGTCCAACTTGATATGGAGTAAGGGCAGGATGATGTGATCACGGTTAATAAACGGTCTATTTATGACATTTTCCGTCCCTAAACCAAATTCTACATGAATAGGCCAATCATTGTTTCCCAGTGGTGAACATTGGCTCCGCTGACCCAGAGACAAATAAAACATGACTACTTTGTAAAACCACCTTACTTCTCTAAAAAACAAATTAATCATAATCGTAACTAGCAGTTAATCCATTCTTTGACCGGTTGTTTCATTACTTGGAATTTTGCCGTTCAATTGGCGCAGTTTAAGTTTAAAATCAGCCCATCTGAAAATCAATATTATCAATTGTTATTTTGATGAGTCTCATATCAAAATAGAAACTTTGCTTTTTAATTAAAATTTATTTTTTAACCAAGTACATCTACCGGCCTGGATATTCGAAACAGTTTAATTAAAAGACAGAAGTTCTACTTGAATATGAGTATCCATAAAAATAAAGTTCAAACAAAATAAATTAATATATTCTTCTATGTACAAGAAGGTACTGATTTCTGTCGGGTACTTCACGATATTCTGGATCCGTTCTCTTTCCTGTAGGAATTCATTGTAAATCGATCCATCATCGACAACATGTTTTATAACAATGCTACAATCGCATATTCGATATATTTCATAGTCAGGGAATATTAATATCCCATAAGGCCCGATATTGTTTGAAAAAACCCATAAAAACGGTTTTTCTAAAGTTTGTGACAAAACGTAAACAAAAGATCCTATACGAAGAAAGTTTGTTTCAAATCAAGGGCTTAAATAATTTTATAGGGTTGTCTATATTGGATATCATTATTATTAGTATTAGTACTAGTAGTTTTATTAGTAGACTTTTATTTATGAGACTGGAATCTTGCCCACTTTTCGCATAAGAGGTTGGGATTATGCCTGCTGGTTTTTTTCCATTTATTTCATCAGTTTTCTGGTTATTTGGTAAACTGAAAAACGAGGTTAAACTTAAAAAATAAATGCAATTATATTAAAATTAAGCAAGAAGTTCTATTTATTACGCAATTAAAGAAAATAGATATAATATTTAAAATTAAGAATACAGAATGCCGAATACATCGAAACATAATGTTATATAACAATTAAACTACCATTTTGAAGTGAAATACATTTGCTGTATAGTGTTTCATCTTTCGTTATTATATCCAGTCTAGGATCTTTTCCGTTAATTCACCTAAAATATTTTTCGAAATTACTTATTGCAAATATTAATTCACCACTAGAAATAATGAATTTTAAATCAAAATTTGCTTGTTTTTTTATTAAGTTTTTGGCACATTTTAAAATTATAAATCAAAATTTGTTTATCTTGCCTCCCAACATCTCCAATTCTAGGAATGAACAATTACCAAACATCTGGGAGTTATTCCCATTTCGTATGTACGGACAAGAAATTTTTTACCATTTAAAAAGAGAAAATGCCTGCATATGTCTTGTTAATCAGAATGAACGCGTACATAAACCCACATTTAGATACCTTACAGAAAATAATCAACATACAAAGATTCAAAAATATCATTAGAAGCAAAGAAACGAGTCCTTTGCTAATATGTAATATCTAATCTCTTTTATGAGAGTTGGGAAATCAATTCATAGATTAAATTGAGATTTCGACGCGGTGGCGATGTATTTCTACTGAGGAACGCGAAAATACCATAGATTTTATGAGAAAAAGGTAAGCCTTAAATAAAACAGTAACTACAAGGGCATTTTATTAACAATCCAAAAAAGACAAGTGAATTCTTAGGGACACAGAAATAATAACAAAGACATAAATAATTTAACAATATTTTTTACAGTAAAGTTCACCATGTACAAGGCCACTCTAGGTAGATGGTTTCGTTAACTGCCATTTTTTTGCGGATAGAAAGGAGGGTAAGATAACGTTAAACTTAGATTGAACAGGTTGCAATTGCAGTGATCGGGGAAACTTGAGAGTCGGTTCCACAGTGCAGTTGTTTGCAGGAAGAAGCTCTTCGAGTGGAACTTACTTCTCACCGATGGCATACGGAGGGAATGTGGGTAGTTTTGCTATTATGCAGGACATTCTGAAGGCAAGGGACAACTGGAGAAACAGCGGGTAACCATAATGTTTTTGGGGAGGATGGATGACAGAACAGCTACAATGAGAGTCACTAAATTGTCAAAAGTTATTTAAAATAACAAAAGACAGGATGTTGCGGAGACGCATGTTCACTATCGGCGGGACGAAATGTACAGGGTATTTGAAAAGTAACCTCTTATTTTTTGTACGACTGTCCAGCCAGGAGTCTTGATTTAACACCCTGTAACTTTTTTCTTTGGAATTGCTTACAGGAGCAAGTCTACTATAAAAAAAAATATCTATGTAAGAACTTGAAGGCCGAATACAAGAAGTTGTCGTCCATACCACAAGAGTCCCTGGTGAAATCAATTGACGCGATTCCTGGGCCGTTCGAGAAGCTGGTAACGAAATCTGGTGCCCATATCGAATTTTAAATAAAACCTTATGCTAAACGCTTTCCTTTCATATCCATTTCTTGTAATAGATATAGATAATAAATAAATTATAAGTATTTTAAAACGGGGAATTTCTGTTCAATGACGCTGAATATGAGTTGCTAATCAAACGTTCACGGGACTTGCCCCGGTGGTTTAATTAGCCTAAGAATTATCTTCGCTATCGGTAGAGACATTTGACACATCTTTAGCACAAATACTCAATTCAACATTCTGCCGCAGGAAACTATATTTTATAGTGCAAAATAAATGTATCTCGCATATTCGCCTTGATAAAGTCCCACAGAGGAGGAAACGCGTCAGGTAACATAAGTTTTCTTTTGGTCTTTATTAATATTGTCCTTCTACATATATACTCTCTCTGAAATGATTAAACACACACTAACACACGCAGAAACATAGACACACATACATATATATATATATATATATATATATATATATATATATATATATATATATATATATATATATATGTGTGTGTGTGTGTGTGTGTGTGTGTGTGTGTGTGTGTGTGTGTGTGTTTCTATGAACCTAAAGAGCCAGGTAAACTTACCTAGGTTTCACCTACACGGATCGTCAGGGTAAGCTGATTACCATTGACGATCCATATACTTGAAACCTAGGTAGGTTTACCTGTCTCTTTAGGTTCATAGTTAGGTTTGATCTACTTCGTGGATTGAACACTTTACATAGTTACTTTTGCTTTACTCGTTTTGGAGGTTTTTTGGTTTGGACACTGGACGATTGTTTCCGCCTCAATTTCATATTCTTAGTTCTTTCTTTTATATGCATTATTTTTCTTTGGGCATTGATTTGTTCAATTACAAGTTAAAATACCTAAGGTTTTTCCAAACGAGTATAACTATTTTTATTTATATATATATACATATATATATATATATATATATATATATATATATATATATATATATATATCGCAGGTTTATCGCACAAAAATAAGGTAAAATGTCCATATAATCATATATCCAAAAGTCCATTCCGAATGTGTTCCTCAGGTGTTTGACCGGGTCTCTTTCTTCCTCGACCAATAATTCTTGGTGCCATGGATTCTGTCTCAACAACGTGAAGATAAAGAACAGCAGAAATTTCGGTCTGGAAACTCAAACAGATACAACCGTGTGGCTTCGCGTCCATTACCATTCGGGCGGCCTTATGCAAAAACTCATATCTACCTGCTCACGATATGAATATCCTGCCATTGTTAAATGTAACACTTCTCAGCTAACTCACCACAACACTCGTTAAAAGTTGAAGGTAGACTAGCTACAAATGTACACGAATCACAAATGCAACCATGTCCTGATGTCAACTCTTCGCCATCTACCGTAAACTTTCTTTAAATTTAATAGCTCAAAAGCAAGGGATTTGCTGGCATATGTTTTTATAGAACTTTGTACTTCTTTTTTTCTGACGAACCTACCCCCAAATTTGTAAAAGTACTTTTGAAATATCATATATATATATATATATATATATATATATATATATATATATATATATATATATATACTATTTTACAAACAATGAATTTATTAATCAAAATAGTCCCTAAGGCCCTTTCGTCCAACATCTCATCAGGAGAAAATCGTTGGAAAAAGTGATAAATTAAACGAAAAGAACAGCAACGAAAATGAAGAGCCCAAAAAATGGGGGGAAAACACGCTAAAATCAATACCGTATACGTATATATACTTATAACCAGGGGAGGGGAAATTGCCTGTAAATAATTAGCGAGGGACAGTTAAAATAAAATATCCCCCAACAAATTAAGGGACTTCACAAAATCCTTCTGCCGGCAAAAAGAAGGCTTCCATAATCCTATAAAGATTGATTCCAAAATCTTCAAATGATTGTTGGAACCAGCTACTTTTTAGATTTTGTATCTCCAACCATTTGTTTATATATATATATATATATATATATATATATATATATATATATATATATATATATATATATATATATATATATATATATATATATGTGTGTGTGTGTGTGTGAAAGGAAGAAAGAATTTTGGTCTTTATTTCTATTTTAGGTATTACGTGTCGCTCTAACTTCAGCAAAGTGTATAGTAAAATTTGTGACTCGCGCGCTTGTCTGTATGTATGTTTGTGTGGGTACGTTCTTAATATGTTTTTGTTCAGAGTGTGGTCAGTTACTAATAAAATTATTTCACACATAAAGGGGAATAAATCTACTCCTAATTCCCAATTGAGTATTTAGCAACCAGTGCGCCCACATGAAATAGTCAGCAAATATGTATAATTATTAAACGATTTTTTCGGGTAATGTAAATAAAATTGAGGATCTATTAGGACGTCTTATCTGAATTAATTTCTTCGATTGAACACATCTGCGGGACATATCTACACCAGACACGGCTTTTCGATGCAAAAATAAAAAAGACCGGAATAACAAAAGTTTATTTATTAACATTTACCTTTGATTTTCAGCCAATATTCATTTAAAAAAAAACTGTGATTGATATGGCACTTGAAATTTGCTTAGCAGTTAAAACTCAAATATTATCGCTCCAATTTCATTTGGCAGATTCAGCGAAGTGCCTTTATATTATATTCGACAAAAAAAAAATTAATAATAATGGCTTATAAATCAATGCATCAGCCACTTTCGGGAGAGAATACAAGTTAGTGTAAAGATCAGGAGGAAACATCAGTTTGAATATGAACTCTCCGAGCAAACTAAGATATGACAAAATAATCCTTGACAGAGACAAATAAAGTATCCAGCAAATCGCTTTAGTCTTCAAACATTAAGGCTGGTGCTAATCGCCCAGAGAGTGAGCTATTCCACCTTTTGATACTAAACTTTTCTGCTAATATGAAGTAGAAAGATTATATTGAATCAATGACACGGTCTGCTTCTGGGAAGTTTTGTTCCCTGTATCGTGCCAGACATTTTTTTCTCGCTCGAATCTACCTTACATACTTGGTGTGAAACCAACATTGTTCCAATCATGTCACATCATGGGATAATTGTCCATCCAACAAAATATTTAATATCTAAAATAACACTAAAGTAATAGAGTTCTTTCTTTTCAGGTTTTCAGATAAGACGTTTAGCCATGTTGGCACCATTTCTCGTATGAATCACTGAAATAACCTTTGGGTTATTCAACTAGAAATTGAAAAGGTTAAAATCGTTTTTGTCAGAACCACTATGTCTTCCCAAATGAGCAATGGTGAGAGGAAAAAACATCATTCAGTCCCTCAGTAATTGTACCAAGATTCATAATCTGACTTCCATCTTCAATGCACATTCAAGAACCATCAAGAAAGGTGAATCATTTTTAAAAAGAGGGAACAGTAGAGATGAAAACTGGATCAGGAGGTCACAACAGCAAGAGAGATCATCATTTCAACTAAGAGCTAAATACATTCTTATTGTTCAAAGTAGAGTCCAACAGTGTTATAAAAACCTCGGGGGATTCCAGTAAGATATCTTTAATCGTTTCTAAGGTATAACGGTTCAAAACTTAATCTAACTGTTGGACAATTTTGCTCTTACACAATTTGGACAATTTATCTCTTCCGCCCGGTATGTATATATCAAACATTCGTATTTGATTTGAATATTGTGCCACATCTGGTCTAGAGGCCCTGCTATATATTTAGAGATTCTTGAAGGATTTCCCAGTGTATAATTATTTTCATAGTAACTGTTGATGAAAGTTCATCTATGTTACATAGACTTTAATTCTGAAATAGCTCGATGGAAACGTATGTTCTACGTTAATAGTTTCTACTGTCGCACTTCTCGATTGTGGAACTCTCTTCCGGTTTCTTGCTTCCCACTGAACATTGATCTTCACAAACTTAAATGCAATGTCAATCGTCAGCTTCTGCTTTCTTAATTTTCTATCCCTTTATTATTCTTTCAATTTAATAATGTTTTTTCTTCATATTCTCTTGCACTCATTAACCCATTGCGTCTTAGAGAAAATATTAAAAAAAATAGGCAAAAAGATGAGTATAATATAAATAATATAATGTAAATAATATTAATACTTCGACCCAGAAATTGATAATGAGCTGGAGGACAATCGTTATACAAATTTGCAAGTGACCTATGTCAAGTTGTGCGTAAAGAAGCCATGTTAAAAAAATATATCCATTGATCAAATATCCATCAATATATTCGCGGCAGGTGTTTGTGAACACGAATTTATTGGGTGATAAAATTGTTGACCAGTCGGCGGCATATATTAACATTCTCATTTCTCTTACAAAGCATATCTAGTGAATTACAATGGCAGCTGCATCGGTTATACATTATTCGATAAAAGAACATACATATGTTTTAGCGTGAAAAAAGACATATCTTTTAAAGAAGACTTTAGAGATCCGTCTACCAAGTTTTTTGTTTTCATCTGAGTGTCTGGATTTCAAACATTTAACAACAATACATCTTTTAAATGAAGTGTAAAAAGGGTTATTCTCTGAAGGAAACGTAGAAGTAGAACATCAGTTGAAATAACATTTATATATACTTTTCAGACACAATAACAAACAGTTTCCTTGCAGTGAAGTTAGTTTGACAAAGTAATTAAGTGCCCTTAGTCCAGTGTGAGAGTTGTGAACAGAGTTAAATTATGACGGTCAGCTTAATGTGTTTTCCATTGCGTGGACAAGAGGTTAAGGCTGCTGGATCATCTTTTCATTGCGTGCGTGTGCGTGGGTGTGGGAATGTGTGTACGCACGTGTAAATTAATCTTACCCCGGAAACTGTTTTGAACCCCGAGAAGCAGTATGCTTCTATTTTTATATCCCTAAAGGGATCCAATTTCACACAGCGGTGCGATCGTTTTGAATACAAGGTTTTCATTAGGTAGAAAATAATTTCACGAAAATATTTTTATTCGAATTTGCGGGAGAGGAGACGTGAGTTATTGTTATTTTCTAGATACTCCAAAGATAACACGTGGTAAGTCTACAACTAATCTTCCAAAAATGTTGGGCGTACTTGACCTAGTAATTATTGTTAATTAAACAAACCTACTGATGGCATCTTATTGGTTGAAAAATATATATTTGGGATTTAATTCCTATAAGACTTCTGTCTTTTCTCCGTTTGCGTACATTAATTTTCTTTTGTTATAGCAGAGTCGATGCACTTAGATATTAAATGTTTTTATACCAGCGACTTTGTAAGCGTTTGAGCAACAAAGTCTGAACACATAGACAAAAACGCATATTTTCAAGAAATTAAATTTTCAGCAATATTTAATTTGAATTGGAATATTGAGCAATAACTTCTTCAATATGGCTACAACTATTTGTGTTGTGGTAGGATCCACCTAATTTGCATAGCGGAGTACCGACGATATAAATATGGTTGGTACCGGAAGACAAGAGGGAAATCAAGAGATCCAACTAGAGACTCTGCCCGACTGCGACTTAGTCAACACATTCTCCAGGAACGGTCTTCCCAGAAATATACAAAAGACTATATGTAAATATTGTGTACACTTTCTTGTTCCAATACATTTTATTCTAACTACATTTTGTGTTTGCATTACTATCCCATGCATTAGTCAAGTTTCAACAATGGCGACGAAGTAGAACGAACCATACGCCAAGTTTCAACAATGGCGACGAAGTAGAACGAACCATACGCCAAGTTTCAACAATGGCGACGAAGTAGTAAGAACCATACGCCAAGTTTCAACAATGGCGACAAAGTAGAACGAACCATACGCCAAGTTTCAACAATGGCGACGAAGTAGTAAGAACCATACGGGAAAAAAAAAGAATTAATAATTGAGAGTTTTCAACAATTGGGATAAGTCTTTGAAGAACCCAGGCTGAAAAAAAATTATTAATTCCAAGTCCAACGTTAACGTAACGACGAAGGATTCTGAACTTCTGGATATGTAGAACTCGTTAAAGGACGACTAAGCATAAAGGAACGTTCACTCACAAAAATTGGAAAGGTGTCGTAAACGAATAACGGTGATTTTTTAATTTAAAAGTTATCTACAACGAGGCACCCGTTAAAAAAGAAAAAAAAACTGGCCGACTACAAAAACATGCATGGAAGTAAAAGGAGCACAAATACACCGTGTCGACTTTGAAAAGTAACGAACTTTAAAAAATTATTTTTTTTGTTGTTCAACAATATAGTGACAAAGTACCTCTGATAATAAAATCAGAAGTTGTCATTAAAATACGCGAACAGAAGTCGAAAACGAAAAACAAAAGTCCGACGGTCTCTGTTCACGAAAAAAAAATACCAAAGTTAATTAGCACGGCCGTGAATGTAAAAGCAAGTCATAAAATTAAAAAGTCGTACGTTGTTTCGATTTTTTTTGGTCAGCTTATATCATATTCGTGGATACACAAATTAAAAGTATATTCCTTGTTGCATGAACACTATCAGCTAAAAATGGATGAACTATCCAAAGTCATATCTGAATTATTCAAATCCCAGCAGGAACAGTTTGCCTTATTAATAAGGGAACAACAGATAGCACAGCAAAAATATCAAGAGAAACAAGATAAAAGACAACACGAACAACAGATAGCACAGCAAAAATATCAAGAGAAACAAGATGAAAGACAACAAGAACAACAGATAGCACTGCAAAAATATCAAGATAAACAAGATGAAAGACAAAAAAATATCAAGAAAAGCAAGATGAAAGACTTTTAGAAATTCAAAAGTTAACACTGGAAAAATTAAACAACTATCAGGCAAATGAGGGAAATTCTTCATATTCTAATAACACCATATTTAATTCGCTGGAAACTTTCAACTATGTGCCAGACGAAGAAAAAACATTTGAAGCGTACTTTAAACGATATGAAGATATTTTCTACACAGACTGTGAAAACTGGTCGAATTCAAGAAAAGTCAGTCTATTACTAAGAATGCTAGGTACAACAGAACATAGCAAATTTGTAGATTTTATTCTACCGAGAAAAACAACTGAATTGGAATTCTCGGAAACAGTTAAATTGCTAAAAGAGCTGTTTGGAGCAATTATGTCGCTTTGGCATAAGCGATGGTTATGCATGAATGTCTCTAAATCCGACGATCAGGATTACTTAACATATGCATCTATAGTGAATAGACATTGTGACAATTTCAGATTGGCAGAGATGACGGTTGAAGAATTCAAGTGCTTAATTTTTGCTCAAGGACTGGTATCCAGTAAGAGTGCCGAAATAAGACGTAGAGTTTTGTCTAAACTCGAATCTGAACAAGGCCTTACCCTGCAAAAGTTAGCAGAGGAGTGTCAACGGGCCGTAAGTTTAAAAAAAGAGTCGCAAAAAATCGAAAAAGCTGGTATTGCTTATATTAAAAAAATAAAAAAACAGTCAAATTATCCATCAGAGAAAAATTGGAGAAAAAATTCGGCGTATTTTAATAATAGACAAGAAAATAAAAAGGTCCCACCATATAATTGCAGACGGTGTAACGAAAGACACTGGGAGGTAAATTGCCCATATAGAAATAAGAAATGTTTCGTGTGCCAAAAGAATGGTCACAAAGGATCGTGTTGTAAAACGAAAAAAGTCAATAGCCGAATTAGACAAACAAATTCGGATATCAAATCAGATAGAGATTTGAGGAAATATGTGACGACTGAAATATTCAAAAAGAATATCAAATTTCAACTCGATTCGGGGTCAGATTTAACAATAATGAACGATAAAACATGGAAAATTTTAAAAAGACCTACAATAATGAAGTCAACGAAACTCGCTCGAACGGTAACTGGAAAGGAAATTAACTTCGAAGGCGAGGTTGTACTTCCCATGAAATTGAACGGGATCGTTAAAAAAATAAAAGTTTTCATTCTGAAAAATGGAGAAAACTTGTTGTGCACAGATTTTATTGAAACATTCGAATTGTGGGATAAACCGTTAAACTCATTCTGCAGAAAAGTAGAAAGTAATACGCAAACAAGACAGGACATTAAAGATGAATTAAAGAAAAAGTTTCCGGAAACCTTTACACCTGGTCTTGGAAGATGTAACACGTTTGAAGCTAAATTTGAATTAAAGGAAAATACTATGCCTATTTTTAAAAAGAAACGTAACGTGCCTTTCGCAAGTGTAGAGAAAGTTAACGAAGAACTTGATAGGTTGGAAAAAATGGAAATTATTTCAAAAGTAGAATCTAATTCATGGGCTGCGCCGATTGTGTGCATAAAAAAGAAATCAAACCAAATCAGAGTCTGCGTTGATTTTTCGACAGGGTTGAACTCGGTAATTAAGGACTACCATTACCCGTTACCGAGTCCGGAGGAGATTTTTAACAAGCTAAATGGCGGAGTGATTTTTTCAAAAATCGACTTATCAGATGCCTATCTCCAAATTCCCGTCGAAGAAGAATGTTCGAAGTTACTAGGGATAAACACACATAGGGGTTTATTCAAGTACAACAGGCTTCCTTTTGGTATTAAAGTGGCACCAGCCATTTTTCAACAAGCTATGGACGTCATGTTGAATGATTTAGACTTTGCGTGTGCCTACTTAGATGACATCATAGTAAGGAGTGCAAACGTCGACGAACATCGAGAGCACCTCAATCAAGTATTTAAAAAGATTAAGGACTTTGGATATAAAGTCAAAGAATCAAAGTGCGAATTTGGTTTGAAGGAAATTAAGTATTTAGGTCACATAATCAACAAAAATGGCAGATTTCCAGATCCGGAAAGGTCCATTGCGATTAGAGACATGCCGACGCCCACTAACGTGGCGACACTAGAGTTTTCTGGGGCTCGCAAACTATTATCAAGCGTTCATTAAAAAAATGTACAATCTAAGAGCTCCGTTGAATGAACTACTGAAAAAAGACAAGGCATGGGAATGGACGGTAGAATGTCAAAAAGCCTTTGATGAAATAAAGAAAATGCTTACGTCCGACCTCTTTTTAACCCATTACAATCCTAAACGTGATATTATAGTGGCAAGTGATGCTAGTTCATACGGGGTAGGAGCATGTATTCAACACATAATGCCAGATGGTTCTAGAAAACCGATTGCGCATGCTTCGAGGGCATTACTCCCAGGAGAGCGAAGTTATTCACAGATAGAAAAGAAGGCGCTGAGTATCATTTTTGCCATAACAAAATTTCATAGATACATCTACGGCAGACATTTCATGTTAGAAACGGATCATAAACCTCTGATCACTATTTTTGGGTCAAAGAAAGGGTTACCCGTTTACACGGCAAATCGACTGTTAAGATGGGGAACCATTCTTCTCAATTATGATTTTCACATAAAGCACCTATCATCCAAAAATATAATTCATGATGATACTTTATCAAGACTCGTACCGAGTCAAGAAGAAGGATTCGAAGAATCAATTATTGCAAATATCAGAGCAGATTATGAGGTGAAAAGCATGGTAAACAACATTGTAAGAGAGCTACCGGTTACATCAAAGGAAATCAAAAAAGTAGCTGAAAGCGATGATTTCATTTTAGAAATAAAATGTAAAATGGTAGCGAATGACCAAAAAGTTCAGGAGATTTATTCAATTTGTGACGGAATTTTATTATATGGTGAGAGAGTGGTAGTACCAAAAAAAGTTGCAGAAAAGAATCCTACGGGACTTTCATATGGGTCACCCGGGGATTAATAGAACAAAAAGCTTAATGCGAAGCTTTGTATATTGGAAAGGAATGGATGTGGATATCGAAAACATGGTTCATCGATGTAAAGGGTGTGCGTTAGCAGCTAAGGCATCACCTATAGTACACAAACCATGGCCAAAGACGGATCATCCGTGGACAAGATTACACATTGATTTCGCTGGTCCAGTAGAAGATTATTACTACTTAATAGTGGTAGATAGCTTTACAAAATGGCCGGAAGTACTACGCTGCAAAAAGCCTGCGTCAAATACCACAACAACTTTTTTTCATGAACTATTTGCACGGTTCGGTGTGCCAGAGTGTATTGTGAGTGACAATGGTACACAATTCACTTCTGACGAATTTAAGGAATTTTGTGAGTTATATCAAATTAACCACATAACGACGCCGCCGTATCATCCGAAATCCAATGGACTCGCAGAAAGATTTGTCGATACGTTAAAGCGCGCTCTGAAGAAAGCCTCAGGAGTTCCAACGGATAAGGCGCTTCAGCAATTCCTACAAGTATACAGAATCACGCCAAACCAGAGAACACAATCAAACATGGCATCAGCTGAACTAATGTTCGCTAGGAAAATTAAGTCAGTGTTTGACAAGCTTTTGCCAGGAAGAAATAGAATAAAGAACACTATGTATACAGCTAGAAAAAGATACACCTCCGGAGAGAATGTGTTTTTCAAGTGCTATAGAAACAACGTTGAGTTCTGGGAGCGAGGCATAGTGGACAAGAGAATCGGTGACCAGATTTACATAATTAAAGGGCCGAAGAATACTCATAAAAGGCACCAGAACCAACTCAAAAAATGTTACGTTCTAGAGCATGAAGAGAGTATACCGGATGAGAAGGAAGATCCCATTGATGTAATGTATGATATTTTTCAAGTAGAACCTCCGCAGAGTGCTCCTGAACCGAGAAGATCCGGTAGGAAACGAAAGTTCACGGACCCATTGGACGTGAATCCAAAACGAAAAAGATATTAAAATTAAGCAGATTGACATATACATATGAAGTATGCAAAGGGGATCTACACAGAAATAACCATAATCATCATCCCGTATAAGAAGCCAGTTTGAAATCCAAAAGGATTCCAAGGCTTGGGAGGGGGATGTTGTGGTAGAATCCACCTAATTTGCATAGCGGAGTACCGACGATATAAATATGGTTGGTACCGGAAGACAAGAGGGAAATCAAGAGATCCAACTAGAGACTCTGCCCGACTGCGTCTTAGTCAACACATTCTCCAGGAACGGTCTTCCCAGAAATATACAAAAGACTATATGTAAATATTGTGTACACTTTCTTGTTCCAATACATATTATTCTAACTACATTTTGTGTTTGCATTATTATCCCATGCATTAGACAAGTTTCAACAATTTGTGATGCAAATATCGATGCGTTTTGCAAGATTCACGTGAACTTGATTCAATAACTCCAATACTTGCTGTATCTTTTATCACAGACATCTTTATGCGTTCAATCAAGCGTGTTGCATCTGTGATTTTCATTGCGTATAAGTTCTTTAGCATACCTCAGAAATAAAAGAAGTCAATGAGTTCGCCAAAACTATGTTTAATATGTTGAGGTAAAAATATAGTTCATGAGGTTTCTTATATATATGCCCAGACATTAAGGACACCCTGTATACAGATTAACAGCTGACATTAAACTTTAATTCAAATACCATGCATATGTTCCGATGTGTAATTGGTCAGTATATTCGTGTCTGAAATTTAAAATATAGACATTTCACGTTACTCTGTTGACTAGACCATTATCACATTCTGGTATATTTGCATTTTCTCCCTAACGTATAGCCCACGCCCGCTGAAAAGCGTGCCATTCTAGATTTCCCCAACTATTTTATGGTTAAACAAAGTTAAGATCTTGTTCTTCCTTAATTGGACGTCAATTTGTAGTCAACAGCCGTTCATATATATATAACAATTACGATAGAGTTTCTAGATATCTGTTGATGCATCTATAGTTTTCAATAAACTTAAAGAAGCTGGTTAGATATATATGCAAAAGTGCCGAGAAGATTTCATCATAAACAGAAACCTCTTCCCAAAACACGTTCTGAAATTTGGTCGCTTGTTCAGATTCCTCGAAGAGTTTCAAGCCATCAAGAAACTATCATAAACGAGGAATCATTTCCAATGATATACTAGATTTTTAATGCACACATCCAAAATTTTATATATGTAAATTCATCTCTGTTAATATTATTCTGTTCTGACGATGAACTACATCCGGCAGCAATGACACTGCTCTGGAGATTGGAGATTTTGTGGAGCGTGGAACCACCACTTAATTGCTGTTTTTCCCAGGTCCACTCTACCTCGTGTGGGGGTAGCCTCTGTTTTGTGGTATCAACCAACACTTGTTG
Organism: Acanthosepion esculentum; assembly: GCA_964036315.1. Lineage (NCBI taxonomy): Eukaryota > Metazoa > Mollusca > Cephalopoda > Sepiida > Sepiidae > Acanthosepion > Acanthosepion esculentum. Next base: position 95,784,563 of record OZ038484.1, read on the forward strand.
CCACTTTGGTAATGTGACCGAATATTCATTGTCACTTTCGTAATGCTCATTGTAGTGGAAACTTTGTAATCTCAGATACAACTATACTGTGCCGTTGAAAAATACTGGTTCCAGACGCCTTCGAATAGCACTCGCACTAACAGTACTTGCTCGATGATACTCGTTCGAATAGTAATGCCTATAGTGATTCGAATAGAGAAATAATATATTGAATAGAATAGAGAATAGGGGTCCGCATAGTATAGAGGATAGAGTAGAAATAACGATCCGAATAGAGGATAGACTAGAAATGCGATCAGTTAGACCACACGCGACCTCCTACTTATGCGTTTCATCTATAGTGATCAATGATGGGATCGCCTGTGTTTTCTCACTGGCGATCTATGATTAATCTCAAGTTTAGGCAGCGAATCTTTATTTCTATATAACAATCAGTTAGGTTCCCACTTGGGGGCAAATGATGAACCCCAAACAAAAATTTGAAAAAAAAAATAGTAAATATAAAAAATAATTTTATAGTAAAAATTCCATCAATACATTTTACTAAAAATACCAACAATACATTTTTGTAGTGAAAGTAGCTGCAATAAATTTTTATAGTAATATTACCAACAAAATATTTTATAGCAAAATGACCAGCAATATATTTTAATGCAAAATAACTAACAATACATTTTATAGCAAAGATTCTAACCATAAATATTATAATAAAATAACCAACAATTAATTTTATACGGGTACATATGAAGAGAAATCAAAACAAAAAAGTTCTACGCTATTAATTTTATTTCCGCTTTGTCAGTGGCATACCTTTTTAAATATGGTGGAAATCTTAAAATTTAATTGTTGATTTTACATCCTTATGAAGTTGTTGGCAAGACAACGCGACATGTTAATCCAATATTTCGCTCAATATCTGAAGGAAAAATACAAAGATGAAGAAGATGTGGTCAAATTCTTGATGGAATTATTACCCATACTTATTCCAGTACGAATTCTACACCCTCCGATCTGACCCATGATTGCTTGGGTGGCTATTTCTAAATTCATAGTACCTCCACCATGTGCTTTATTAGCTCTGCTGAAATGAACGCCGTGTATTATAACATCTGAGGCACTGAAGAGCGAGGGAATAACCGGCGGTCGCATAATATTGTGTACTCTTTGCAGGCTGGCACTGTAACATAAGTTGTCCTGGGTATGACAATGAACTATATCCGACAGCAAGAACTCTGATCGGGGCGGTTTTGAGTAGCATAGAACACTGCTGTTGTTTGCAGATCTGCCTCGACTGAGAGAGGTAGCGACTGTTAGCGTCTCAGCTATCAGCAAATAGGGAACCGAAAAACAAAAGCAAAACACTGTGAAAGTATAAAAATACATTTTTACTGTAAAAATGCCAACAATGCATTTTTATATACAAATGATTCATATTTATAGTAAAATGACCAACAATACATTTGATAGTAGAATTACCAATAATACATTTTATAGCAAAATGACCAACAATACATTTTATAGTAGAATTACCAACAATACATTTTATAGGAGAATTACCAACAATACATTTTATAGTAGAATTAACAACAATAGATTTTATACCAAAATGACCAACAATACATTTTATAGTAGAATTACCAACAATACATTTTATAGCAAAATGACCAACAATACATTTTATAGTAGAATTACCAATAATACATTTTATAGCAAAATGACCAACAATACATTTTATAGCAGAATGACCAATAATACATTTTATAGCAAAATGACCAACAATACATTTTATCTGTAGTTGAAGGCATACAATTGATTTCAAGATATATTTAGTTAGATCAATACAATTGTGTTCAAAATAGATTGATTTCGGCATTAAATAATCCATAGAGCTGTTGATATGCCGCTAAACATAATCAACCAACCAAACCAACCTGAAACATAACGACTCATTGTGCTGATGACGTCAGTTCTCAAGACACGTTGAATCCTTCTTCGCGGCTTTAATTTGATTTTATTGATTTTTTTAATTCACATATATATTAATTTACATTTATTTGAACAAAGTTTGAACAAAGTATCTACAAACAAAATGATTTTTCTTTAGCTATCCTCTGCCAGCCACAAAAAAAAACATGATGCCGTTTTCCAATCGGAATATGAGATATCCAGATATACAAATTATCTGTAGTCCTCCGTTTTAGGAAAATGCATAACTGACCGTTTTCCTTTTTGCAGAATATATACGCGTTAGTGACATTGCAGATCAATCCGGTCAGCTCACATCGAAATCCTAAATATGGCTTCCCTAGAAAAAACACAGAAAAAACACAGAAGAATAAATGATAACTCCTACACCCGTTGGGAATTATTACAAGTAAGACGCTCTTTTCATACACTTTCAGATTACTTGTTGTTGCATATATGTGTTATAACTTCCCTTCGAAGGACACGTGTAAATATGAATATGTAAATTTGTGTATAACTCTGCGTCATAACACTTTCTCTGCGAACAAAGCATTTGTATCATTACTTCTTTTCCAGCTAATCCTTTCCGTCAGGAGAATGAGGTATTATTATATTATAGATATAATAATGTCCATAACAGGAGGAAATACAAACTGGGGGGATATCACTTTCTTCCATAGTTCACTCATTGTTGGTGTTTTGCATGTTGTAATAGACAGAAAAAAATAAGACTTGCACTTCGAAACGTTGAAAACCACCAGGCAATCAGCAGATCTCTTGAAAGATTCAGGAGGAAAATCATTTGGGACATTAGAACAACTCTTTGTTCAAAGCAAAACGAAAAGAAAGAAAAAAAAGACGACAACAAAATTCCATTCGGGCAATCATTATCGGAGTTTATAAAATAGGAGCTGTTAGATTGCAAACAAACATGCATAGAAATATTTCTGAAGAGTTTATTTGTAAAAGCTTTGTCGCTTCAAGACGGGGACGCTAAGGGTTCTGCAGTGTTTAGCGTCGCTAATATCTGTGAATTGACATGATTTGTTTGGAAAGATAAAGGAGTGGTTATAACATAAATATCTCCATGAGGTTTTTCCTACACACACACTGGATTTCACCCAGGGGTCGAATGCCCAGTCGACTCAGCCATCTAATTACTAATAGGAGTGAGAAAACAGGGATTATACCGTTCCAATTCTAAAACTGGGTTTGAAATTTGGTAGCTGATTTCAATCTCCACTTCACTAACAGTCACACTAACAGCAACATTCCAAAATCCGTTCATTTATTAAGAAGAAATATTAGTTTAGAAACACAAGAAAGTTTTTCACCAACATGATATATCGACAGAGACATTCAAATTGATAGGTAGATAGCCATAAATAGCTATTGACAGCTACACATATATATGTATATAGCGAGAGAGAGAGACAGAGAGACAGAGACAGAGACTCAGAGTGATAGATGGTTTTCGGATATTGATTCGTTAATAATTTTTGCTAAATTGAAATAACATCCAATATACGCATATATATATATATATATATATATATATAACACATTTACTTATATAAAAAGATAGAGAGATGCATGCATATATGTTTCAGAGATATTTCATTTCTTTTTCACACATATTCATACATATATGTATATATGCCTTTCCTTCTTTATATTCACAGTCACACACAATTATATATATATATATATATATATATATATATATATATATATATATATATATATATATATATATATATATATATGTATATATATGTATGCGTGTGTGTGTTTGTGTGTATGTGTATAAGCGTAAGTATAGAGGATGTTTCAAAAATGTTTGCCTCCGGAGCAATATTTATTTTATTGGCAATTATGTCCCGACCGGGTTCCTTATTTTTACGCTCACGTTGACACAGCCAACATAATCGTCTCTCAATTCTTGTTCAAATTAGTCCTGGTATTAGTTTTAAACTGATCGGCTCTATTTCTTGGTTTCTCAACCATGATATCCGACATTTTTTTTTACCACATAATATTAATAAGTCTATAATTCTCTCCGTGTCTCGAAAACAGATTTGATGCTACCAATATATCGAAGCAGATTTGATAGCGCACCCCATTTACACATACTCATACATGCCAATATATATATATATATATATATATATATATATATATATATATATATATATATATATATATATAATGCTATAATGTAATTGAAATGGCGGGTTCTTACCGTGACGGCTATTCCTGGCGGAACCAAGGAATGTAGATCATTCCGACCCTTTCTATGAAAAAAAAAAAAAACAGCGATACAGCAGCGAGTGGCTTGCTATATACCACCTGTGACAGAGAAGTAAAAATAATTCGTCACCCACAAGGACTCGGAGATGCTTTTGAACTCTCGGCTGGAAAGTGCGGCTTGTGCAGCTCTCGCCCAAATATGACAACAGTATTCTTAGTCGGATCTTACGCGTGAAAAGGTAGAGTATAGCATGTCGAGTTAGGTACTTACTAGCGTGATACAGAGAGCCGATTATGTTAGCTGCATCTTTAGCGATGACTTACTTACGCGCAAATACATTTCGAAAATATATGAATTTGCATCTTCTAGGGCTTAATTAAAAGTAGTAGTAGTAGTAGTAGTAGTAGTAGTAGCAGTAGTATACTATTATTATTTAAAATAATAATAATAATAATCATAATAATAATATTAAGAAGAAGAAGAAGAAGAAGAAGAAGAAGAAGAAGAAGAAGAAATAAAGAAGAAAATAAATATGCAACAAATTCAAGGAATTTAAAAAAATATTACAAAATATTCAATCTTTAAATTTCTAATTTATTTTTAAATACGTAATCTTGTGAAATTCATATTTTTCCTTCCTAAGAATTTTTTCTTTCATTTTCCTTAGGAAAACACTTGATTAGTTTATTATTATTATTATTTCCTTGGATTTCTTTTGTATATACATCTTCTTCCGGATCCCAACCAGAAACCTAAGGTCAGAAATGGCTTTATGACATTTTTCCCTGATCATTTTTGCGAAGAAAAATTTAAAAACAAAATAACCTAAGATCGTCAATCATCTAGCCTCTATATAAAACTAATTATCCTGCTTTAGAGATATCAGTTGTCTGACCTTAGCAAATTCCGGAGGCCCTATGTTGACTGAAACAGAAGTACATTTAAACAGAGGCCTTAAGATTATCTTCCTTCACAATTGTCCCTTTAGGGAAGGCTCTCTATTTTTGCGATCGGTTATAGGCAGGGAGAAGATGGACCCCTAGTGTTTTAGGCGGATAGACTCTTTGCCTTAATGTGTGAAGTTGTAAGTGCCTGACATTTTAATGCTGGCGAAACGGGAGCTGATTGCGCTTTGTAAATCTCCACGGCTTTCGCCGCCCTGCTTGCGCCGAGCCTTCTTTTCCTTTTTCTTGCTGCTGCTGCTGCTTCTCCTATGCTAACAGTTTCTTGTCCCGCACTTCTCCTTTATGGAATACACTTCCGGCTTCTTGTTCCCCAGTCAAATTTGATATTCAACAATTCATATCCAATCTTAATCAAATGTTATTTTCTGTTTTCTTACCTTTTATTGTCTTCTCTACTTAATGGCATATTTTTCTCCTATGATGTAACACCCAGTAACTCCATGCATCTTAATGTATTCATTGCATTACTTATAGTACAAATATATATATATATATATATATATATATATATATATATATATATATATATATATATATATATATATACACACAATCTCGACACTGAAATATAATTACGGTTGTGTATGCATGTATACTCGAGCGTATGGATGTCTATTTGCGCCTAATCTCGGATTGTTTATATGGGTGTTTTTGTGTGAATTGAAATGCGTACACCTTTATGTATGTATGTATGTCTCTGTGTGTAAGAGTGTCATCTCAAACGGACACAAAGGAAAATTCTTCCTACCCTCATCAAACATAATCAAATCCAAACAAATATAAATAGATCCAATTTTTAAATAATAAAACAGTTTGTCTGATGATCGCAAAAGCGTGAAACCCAGGGTGACAGACTCATATCCATACAACTGAATATATATATATATATATATATATATATATATATATATATATATATATATATATATATATATATGGGTGCATGTGTGTGTGTGTGTGTGTGTGTGTGTGTGTGTGTGTGTGTGTGTGTGTGTGTCCGTGTAATATATTGGGAAAATCGTATGACAAAGTGGAAAAGTTAACTTGTGACGCGTTTCGTCCTTCAGGACTTCATCAGACTAAATTTGCTGGTAGGACGACACATCCGCACGAGAGAGTGGTGCTGGGAATTTTAGATTTCTTTTTTTTAATCCAGCTAAATTTATTTAGAGTTTCTTTTTTTGCATAATTTTTGTAAGGAGGTATTACACACTGTCACATTAGAAGATCTGCAAGGAATTGTGAATTGTAATAGCCAGGGCACAAATTTACTGTAGATATCTTTGCGATTAAAGAACTATCTCGACATTTATTTTCTCCTTTGATCAGAATAACATTTGTATCTCTAAATTGAGGTCAGTGTCAATACAGTGGGCAACCAAAACATTTGACGTATTATTTTGTAAAATGTCCCTTTTGTGTTCGGATGACCATTTATTTAGATTACTTGAATTTTCTCGTATGTATTTTTGTGACAATTATTACAGGCGATGGAGTAAACTCCTCCTTCAGGTTTTAGTTTATTGTTTGTTTAGTATTGACTAAATTTTCGTCATATATTGTCTTTAGTCATAATCATTCTTAAATAAAATTATTTAAATAAAATCGCTTTGCATTGAGCGCTGATGAAAACTAATTAATAATCTGAAAAAATAAAATGAATGCTCATGAATAAATAATTTGTGCTCATAAAATAATTACTTATAAATTTAGAACTATATATTTTCTGCAGTTTTAAAATTTGTCGAATCGAAATCAATTTTTGTATTAAAATTTTATGAATGCTCTAGTCTATATATGCCTAAATATATTGGCGTCTGTATTGCAATATATATAAGGAGGATATTCTTTTGAACTGGATTTACATAGGAATCGTCACCGAGATTAGAAGCTAATTTCATTGGTGGAGATTTGATACTTGATGTGCCAAATGTTGAGTTATAACAACATTGCATGTTTTAGAACATTCTCTAACAAGGGGAAATACACCAAACCAACCTGGCCTCTGATTCTATCAATTGTCTGAAATATTCTAGAGAGATCTTGTTACAAGAGATTTCAAGAGTTGTCTATAGATTATTTTATATTTGTCAGATTTGGATCTTGCGTGTGCATAGATCTCTCCATCATGTTTCATATAGGAGCGATTGGATTTACGTCAGAATATAGAAGCCTCTCTATTCGGCGCCAGACGTAACGGCACGCTAACCGTCTGGATTCCACAAAGTATAAGAAGACGTGGAATTTGTCCCAAAATGGTGTCACGTAACGATCACCGACAATTGTTTTGACGGATCAGGGGAATCAACTGTTGACACATGCACCCATCTTACACGACCATAAAAATAACCACCAGCCTGGTCGGTGCCTTGATGACAGTTGCACCCCGGTATCCCATTAACAACGTCTTCTGTTCACATATCATATAGACGTTAAGGAACGTTAAACTGAACAGACGGATATAAGTCTGCTATAATCTTCATAGATATGGATGCGGTCAGAGCGCTTTTCACTAGAATGGTATTTCATGTAATTATATCCAGACGCCTATAGTCACAATAATTAAAGACCTGTGGTTGGCCTCTGTGCTATCCACGGTGAATAGTAATGGCCTCTATTAGGTATTTCCGTTAAACAGTTAAGAACGAAGAAAGGACTTTCTCGTTTTATTTGATCTCAGAATTCATTTGTGCATTCATACGCCATATCATGGCCTGCATCAACGTTAGAAACGTTCAGTTCGTTTATCTCTCTTTATGTTATGAGGGACGCAAACTATAGTATCATTTCAAGATTGGCGCCAGAGGACGATGGTCAGCAGAAGCAACTGAGCTTCTGGGTCCGAATTCCTTCGATATGCGTTGGCTTACCTCCCTAATGAATCTCTGTGAGGTAGACATGTTGACCGAGCAAATTATTGCAACCGTTTCAGTGTCTTCGCGTATATTTGGTATTATATCAAACATGTAAGAAAGATATTCTCTCCCTGTCAGACTTGCACGCCTGCTGGGAGTCATCTGACCTTTAGTTTGCTATTCTTAGATGGTTTACGCATTTTGTCATATGAAGGATTTCAATTATCATCAGGAATTTAAACAAACCATCTGTGCACAGACGGAACCCGAATAATTCAATCCGCTTTACCGCCAGCATAATAATCGGTTTGTACACTGAATCGGCGGATATGGATCCTCAACGCCTTCAGGTTTATCGAAATGTTCTCGGTTCTACAAATCAACTTTTCCGTTTCCGAATTTAATAAATGATATTCAAACAATATTCTCAGCTATGGCACCATTTCCATAAGCGGCACCTATCTGTTTACCTTTTTGTTAGTGTAGCATTTTTCCTTTCCACAGTTAAAACTTCATCTAAATATGAAAATGAGTCGCATTTTTCACAATTTTCAATTTTAATCTAAAGATATTTCAAATTAGCAATCCACACACGAATCATATAGAAAACCTCGTTCATATATTCATTTTCAGAATCTATATATAAAATCATGTCCGTTTGTCCCTCGCATCATCTAAAATAACCATGCATTGACGAATCGAAACCAAATTTTTGGAAGAAATGCAGACATGTAAGGGGGTAAAAATACAGTTGTTTTTTTGGTGCGTAGTATAGAACAATACATTTTCATTTTTGTTTCTGGCAAAAGTAAATGTCTTATTATTTAATATACTAAATATTCCCATTATTTTCAAAACAGTTTAATGTTTAAAATAAAAATTATTTATTTAATAAAAGTGCAATATCGTTTTTTGCATATCTTTTCATTAAGTCATTACATTGCATCAGTTGGTTTTCGAAATTGAACGAAAATCTCGACAAAAAATGTTAGCCATTACTTCAAAAATACTAATAACATTCTAATATGTAAATATATGATATAAAATTATGTCACGTGTGAAATGAAGTCACGTATTCACACGCCAACTACAGAAAATCCCTAAAAAGTTTGTTTGAACTCAGTAATTATCAATATTTTATCATAAAATTGCTCTTCAAAATCTATCTATCTATCTATCTATGTTTGTGTGTGTGTGTGAACGCCCGTCTATGTGAGAGTGCGTTTCTTTTCTTTTTACTCTCTTTTAAATATATCTATATCGAACAAAGGTAGCACGATGGAGTAATAGATAGCGGCTCGGATTGAGGAATCGGAGAGCCGAGTTCGAATTCCAGACGAATCCCTTACATTCACTTACGTGCTAATACCAATGGATCCTCTTATTCTCTCTCCAGCTATGAGTAAATAGCATGGATGGCTACCGCAGAAAGAAATGGCAACCGGGAAAAATTTCGTCAGTCATGTATCGAAATATCATATGTCGAAAGATACATGATCGCTTACGCGTGTGTCACGCATAGTACACTGACTGACTGGCATCAAACACAGCCGACTGAAATGTAATGCCCGATATTAAAACAAGCATTTTACGGCATGTAGAGCCGGCTACTTCTGTATCACTATTACATCTAAATGCAAGATCTTGGCAAACGATTTCGCGTATCGCATCGAAAAAGAAATTAGCTGCACAACGACCATAGCCATTTACCCGAACGTTCCGACCCCATCGAAGAGTATCGATGCGCCGACAGAAACATACAATATGATGTCATGACGTGCGCATGCTCATCAAAGGGATCATCTAAACGTTCTTACACTTACAAACATGTACGCCGGTGGTGGGTCGAGCGGTTATCAGATCGCTTGTTCAAGAACGAATTCAGTCACGTTCTGTTATGCTATTCAATTCTGTCTGTGCACGTCCAGAGCATCCCTTTTTCCTGATGATATTTTGGCTGTATCGTCTAGTATTTCGTGGTGAAGGAAATTGAGTTGTTCCTCTCTTTCTCTCCCTCAGACGTAAAACGATGGATATGATAAAGATGATCGATAATTTCTCGAAAAGAAATAGTTAAGTAGAAACAATTATTATTATTATTATTATTATTATTATTATTATTATTATTATTATTATTATTATTACATAAATTACTGAAATGACTGCAAATAACCCTAAGCCATTATTAACTCTTTATGTAAAAGCTCTGTTTAATCTTAGCAAGAAATGCTATGGGCTCTCAGAATTAAGAGAGACAATACGAAAGTGTATCTACAGAGAACTGAAAGTAAGTGCAAGTTTGTAGAACACGAGAATAATGCCATTATTTACTGTGCGTGGATTCGCTGCAAAGTGTTTTGAGGGGTCTTTTTTACTACGTCAATGTGCAACATCAATAATATTATTATTAATAATAATAATAATAAGTAAGAAGAAAGAGAACAAAATGGGGAATGAAATAACAGTAATAACAATAATGGTGGTATTGATGATGAGGGTGGTGGTGGTGATTGTGTTGATAGTGACTTACCGGTTATTTTTATGGTCTTTTGTTGTTTCTTTATTTATTAGTAATTTATATGCAATTATAATTTTATAAGCCATACATTATAAAATACCTTTCATCAAATAGTATTAGTATCTGTATATTAATAGAATTCCTGTGTAGAATATATACGTGTAATAACAGGATTAAGAAGATTTGAATATAGTTTCATATTATGGAACAGAAGAGAGAAAAAGTGAAAAACACAATGAAAATTCCGTTGAAAATCGAAGTTATGTTGGAGTCTCGTGAAGCACGTCGTGTCTCATTTTATAAATGAGGTCTTTAACGTTTTTGCTAATAATAACAATAAAATAAGCTTGAAGAGGAATGGCTCTGTAAACATAACGGCCCACCATGTTATAGATATGTACTGACACCCACGAACCAGCCCCAACGTATGGGTAAATACGAACTAACTATAATGCTGACACAACAAAAAATATTCCCTGGAAGAAAGCAGACTGGTATTGAAAAGTCTGCAACCGGTAGAAATTCTACCCACCGAGAACTAGAGGAGAAGCACGCCGTGGACATGCCTCACAGAGCCCCTCTATATTCCTTAAAAGAATTCCCACCAAAAATAACAATAAAAATCGTCTAGGGAAGAGTATATAGAAATAATGATAGTATTTTACACTGTTACGATAAATCCAAGAACGACCAAAATCGCCGATAATATCTGGCGAAAAAAACATCCCTCAAACAGACTAAACATCGATACAAACAAACTAGCCAAAGTCATTGTCACGAAAAAAAGAATACCTAACATAGAACTCTAAAGAATCTAAAAATAGATTTAACGCTCACGTCTAGGGGATACATGACAACAACCCAGAGAAGACACAAGCAGATTAACAAATAGAAAACAGTTTTAATAATCCGTCTGAAGTACACAAGCAAAGAGAAGGAGATAATGAAAAATATAAAAGATACACAGAAATGTCAAAAAACATCTGATATAAATAAGAGAATGTAACGGAAAAGTTTTCGAGGAAAGGACAACAATTCCAAGATTAAGAAACAACCGTTAAGTGAAGGAAAACCTCAACCTGGTTAAGCATGCAATTCGAAAAATAAGGGAGAGAATGGAGAGACCGATGATGATGACAGAATTTAATTATCTTATATACGCAGCATCTGCAACTATCGCAGAAACTATAGGTGAAAAAGCTATATGTATTCTTAGAATTATTGATCATCTTATCTCAGGTTATTCAATAGTCACAGACGATGGAAAGAAAACCCGTCTTTGGGTTGTAGACCAATATGTGCATGGAAAGATCTGTTATCATTATGGGATGAAAAAAGCTACAACTTGGCATAATCATCACCCTGAATCAGAAGCCGAAGGAGATGTCATCATCATCTGAAATTTTGCTATCAAAACAGATCTAATAATACAAGCAAATCGCCCAGATATTATTATCAAAGATAGAAAAGAAAATACGTTTTTGTACCAATTGAGATAAGTAGACCAAGTGAAAGAAAAATGCGAAGGATTTTCAAAAACGAAGTAAATACAATGATATACATAAGGAAATAGAAAAGAGTAGGCAATTAAAAAGTAACACACTTTTTCTTGTGGTTGGAGCATTTGGTTTGGTAGAGGAAATAACTTAAGAACAAGCCAACAAAATCCCTAGTGGACAATCTCGTCAGGAAATCCCAAAAAAATTTATTTCTAACAATCACATCCCATTTAATTTAGTTTAATTTAAAGTTGATTTAATTTAAATTGCCCACTTAAAATAAAATTTGTTTTCTTGGGGTTGGATCTTTTGGGTTGGTAAAGAAAATAACTTAAGAACAAGCCAACGAAATCCTTAGTGGACAATCTCGTCAGGAAAACTAAAAACTATCGTTCTAACAATCACATTGCATTTAATTTAATTTGATTTCATTTAATTTCGCACATAAAATGTAAAACTCTTTTTCTTGAAGTTTTGGGTTTGGTAAAGAAAAGAACTTAAGAACAACTCAAAGAATCTCTTGAGGACAATCTCGTCAGGAATCTAAAAAATTCTAAAAATCACAGCCCATAACTTGTAATGTGCTTTGTTCATTTATTTATTTTTCTTAATAGATTTCTTCCATTTCATTAACCGGAAAGAAATAAATAATCTTTTTTTTATTATAAAATAAATCCCGATCAAAATATACTTTTTTTATAATCATAAAAATTAATGTCTTAAAGAACACATTCTGAAAAAAATATCCAGAATTCGCCGACATTTCAAACATTTCACAGCATAAAGATAATTACATAATCAAAATACTCGCCAGAACAGTTTACATGGGAAGGTCATTGTATGGTGGAAAATCATTAATCACCCACAAAGCTGCTTAGATGCTTTTTAAATCTTTTAAGACAGGCAATGAGAAGCAAGCAGCTGTAGCCAAGTTATGGTAGCAATACTTCAGTTTTGGTCTCATATTGCTTTTTAAATATAAATTAAATCAGGGGGACTCAGAAACTTACTGGAATTTCCAGGCTCCTTAGCCATATATATATATATATATATATATATATATATATATATATATATATATATATATATATAATTATTTAAAAAAAAAAGATTCCTTCGCTACGTAAGAGTTCTCATGTTTCAAAAACGAGAGCCGAAACCGTCAATATAATTATTAAAATTAAATTGAATTAAGGTATCAAGCCCTGTTTCATCCTCAAGCGAAAATTTAGGAATAACCAAACTTGGAAGTTTATGCATCTTTATAAGCGTGTTGGTTCGCAAATTAATTATTACAGAAACGGCTGGGGCAGCCATTTTGGTTAGGTGGTTTAACAGTTAATTCTTATCCACATATCAATCACCTTTTGAAAAGAGGTCGATCCGAGGTAGGGTGGGGTATCTATTTCCAAGCGGATGATGGCATTCGTGTGCGTTCTCCCCCTGGTCAGTTCCGGCGATCGATAACTTTTTGGCTCCATGATATGTCTTGAACTGTCTAGGGAATTTTTGTTTTATTTTATTTTATCTATTTATTTATTTATTTTCCAAATGGCTGTTTCATATATAAACTCGTCGCACTGAACTACAATTTGTTTTTTTTTTGACGACATCATAAAGGGTTTTTCTATTTAATGATTGGGTTAAGCTTTTAAGCCTTTCATTAAGCTGTGAAATTTAATTTTTTTATCTAATTATTTAATGGGAATATTTGTTGATGTCGGTAAAAGACCGTTAACTCATGTCTGTGGTTTAATAAATTTTCATTATTTCGAAACTTAATAATGAATAGTTTTTCATGTAGACATAAAGGGCATGGGTCATCCCAGGTTCTACACGTTCTTGTCCTATTTATTATTTTCCATTTTAATTTTGGTGTTTTATTCATTTCTTTCAAATGCGAAAAATATTTGATAGAGATGTCTGATTTCTATTTCTGATATTTTTGAAGGAGCTCTTGTGTTGTCCCCATCTAATTTTAAATTCTTTCTTCGTTGACCCAATGTATATCTTATCAGTGTTAGGACTCTCAATGGATGAGATAGTGCATTGGTATACCATAGATTTTATGAGGCATTTATTTTACAACGGGCAGTCTTCGGGGTTTCTACAATCACATATTTTTTCATTATTTTTGTCTAATTTTAGTTTAGGATTTTTATTAATACTGTTTTGGCATGCATGTTTTTCCAGGATTATATTATTTTGTTTTTTTTTGTTGATTCTTTCTATATTTTCAGTGCAATTGTAGCTTAATTTTAAGGTGTTTTTATTGAAGATCTCGCTAAGTCTGCTAATAGTGTTTTTCAATTAAAGCCAGGAACTTGCTTAGTACTAAGCATTTGGTTGAACGGAGGTGTATACCAGATAATGTTTCTTTTCCTGTGTTTCTTCCTTGTTAGTACTATTGTTTCTTTAACTTATGTTAGCGTTTTCGTATCCGCCATTTTGTAGGGCTATGTTATAAAAATTACTCTGTTGACGGAATAGAATATTTCCTTATTAGCGGAGTTCATGCTGATCCTTTTCTCTATTGATGTTGGTATATGCTTAATTATAGATGGAAGGTGGTTAGACTTAGGGTGTACGTACAAGGGATTGGTGTTAGGTTTTCTGTAAGGTAGGTATATGTTGTTCATTAAGTCTAGTGTTACGTCGAGGAAGTTTACCCTTTTTAATTTAATGTTGACTATATTTTTTAAATTTAGTTTTCTGAATTCACTATAAATTATCTTTCTAACTTTATCTATTTTAAAGTTTGTGGAGCTCCTCACTACCATGACCCCGTCATCCCTGTATAGCCCGATGTCCCTAATGTCTAATTCACAGTGCGGGGTTAGATTGTACAGTATAAATAGACCGACAAAATCAGAACACTCTGCAGAGTCTAAAGATCCCATGGTGATGTCAAAATTGTCATTAGTGTTTTTAATCCATTGGTCCTCATTATGGATGCGGACAGATTTTTTTGCCGTAAGAATTATGTTCATTTCTTTCTTAGTTAAATCAGAATAAACTGTAGCAAACTCCAGGGCAGTCGTGAAGATGTCTCTTGATATTGACTGGTAATAATCCACAATATCGAACTTTATTAGGTGCAATCAGGCTTATTGTCGATGTTGGGAAACCAATTGATGACTTCTTTGGTATTAATCCAGTTTAATCCAAGGTGTGTTTTGATTTGCCTAGTGATCCTTTCTAGTATTCGTTTGCTTATCTTTCCTATGTCGGGTCTGGTTGGTTTTGTCATTCTGGTAGTGGGGTCTTCCTCAAAATCTTGTTTGTGGTCCTAAAGAGTGAGGTAGTATTCCCTTCCAGCAAGTTTGCTTACTCTATCACTTATTTGTAATTTTGCAGTAATAATTTGACTATTTCTGTTGATAGTCCCTACCATATTCATATTGTTATTATGAGCTTTCTATAAGTCTTAGTTAAGTTTTTTTTTATTAATTTGTTGTAGTCGTCTGTCGTCATTTTGTAGGATTTCCCATTTTGTCGGACTTAAGTAGTATTTTATCGCCCTCGTTGATGCTTTTGATTATTTTGTCTAGATGTTTTTGGAAGTTTCTTTTCTTTTTTTGAAAGGAGATGTTGTTGATTATATTGAGTAGGTCCTTTTCAAATTCCTGTAGGTTTTTGTTAGATGGTGCAAATTATTTACTTTTAAAGCAGTAAGCCCCATGTTCTTTTTTTGTTAAGTTATTCCCTCGTAAGAAGAAGAATGCTTTCCATCTCATTCTTCTTATTCATTCCTCTGTCTTTTGCAAAAGTTTCACGAAATAATTCAGTTTGTTTGTGTGTGGAATGTTCTTCAGAGTAATGCCGAAATTTACTTTTTCCATATTTTTAAAGTTCTTATTTTAAAAATAAAGGTTCAGAGTGGTCGACCTTAATTTGGGAGCCGGTATATATATGTGTAGGTATGTAGACAAACAAGAAAGACTACGTTAGGTAAATAATCCGGAGTTCTTTAGCATTTTTGTTTATATTTTTATTTAAAAAAAACAGTGCTCCACACAGAAGTAGAGCTTAAATTATAATTATTTAAAAAAAATATGATCATTTATTCCTTCATCAGCCACCACTATACCCAGTATTTTTTCTCACTTTCACTCTGTAAACCCCTGCGTACTCGTGACATTCTTGCCTTGCTTGAAGTGAAATGCTTTTTAAAAAATTGAAATAAAAACATTTCCGGCATGCAATGTAGCATTAATGTTGTTTGGTAACCGATTTCCACGTGACAGATACTCCTTACTTATATGTTTCCTTATGCAGAAATGTGTGATACCAAGCGTAGGCTGACATATAATTAAAAACTACACGTAAGAACCAAGATAACCAAATTGGATTTTGTTAGAAAACATGTCTGTAGAATTCTCACAGTGATTGTGTGTGTTTGTTTCAGTTCCAGGGTGAGAACGCGCGAAGAAACACGGTTGCATGCATTAAAATGGTCGTTGTGCTATTCGGCCTTCCATGAGGAACGCCGCAGGGCACAACGACCGAAATGTTATAATAACGGCAAAAATGGGGGACAATAGTGCAAATATAAATAGTATAAATAATGATAAATCCTCATTCCAGGCATTCAGACTGAAGAGTTCTTAACAATCAGAGGTTCGTTTCTTTCTCAATATGAAGTTCACCCAGGGTTTTAATAAAAGAGTTTCGAGGAGAAAATTAAGATGACGAAAATTGAAGAGTTAATAAACACTGTAGTCTTAATTAGGTCGGAGCTGTCGGAAAATATCTTCAAGTAAATAAGCTCCCGCCATCATATATGAAGACATTTTAACCAATTTTGCTAATAAGACACAATTTGAATAATTTGCGTTTAGGTTATAAAAGACAAAAGATACAAAAACCGACTTCTTTTTATACTCTTCATAATTTATCGGGATCACTTTTATTTTTTTGGAGAGAGATGAACAGACAGAAAAGACACTTGGTAAAGTGTGAGACTGGCAATATAAACGTGGTTATTTCAATGGAAAGTTACCGTATCAAGTCATTTGAGATGATATAAAACAATGAAAATGATATTAGAGGAGAAAACGACCGCACAGGGCAAAATAATTTTTTTTTTCAAGAAATCAAATTCTAAATGTAATTATAAATGAATGGACTAATGAAAGAAAGAAGTAATCGATTTGGGGGTGGGGAATGGAGGAAATTTTATTTTCGAGACAACAGAAGAAATTAATTAATTCACAATAATAAAATGATTAATTTATTCAAATATTAAAAGAACGAACTTTATTTCGTCAAGAAGAGAAAATTTTCAAACATGATCATGCATACATACACGTGTGTGTCGGTATGTGTATGTGCTTGTTTGACAATAGTTCCTTCAGATAACACTTTAGTAAGCAACATATTTATATTCGTAATATTAGACATCTACTCACAAACAGTTCAAAAACCCTAGCAAAAGCACTTAGTAAAAACAGACTTATGACTCGCGACGCAATACTCATACAGCAAAACAACCATCAATTAGTAGAAAACAATTATATTCAGCCCATTCCTTATATATATATATATATCGCTTGTCGAGGAAATGGAACTAATGTCTTTAATTTAATAACAAAATTAAATTCGAAGGTTTCAGCTTCCATTTTTGAAACATGGTTATCACTGTGTAGCGAAAAAACATATTTTAAATCAATTAATTTATAATATTATATATTATGTAAATTTACATTGAGCACTAATGTGTAAAAATAAAAATATCTATAAGAACACCGGATTTTATATCTTACTGTTCTTTCTTTATATATATTTATATATATAAATAAATATATATATATATATATATATATATATATATATATATATATATATATATATATATATATATATATATATATGTATTTACCTCCTTAGACGAGACTCTGCCATTTGGCATAGCCTAGTCTGTGTTCCTCTCTGCCTGTGGGCAGAGAGTCGACAGGCTGAGTTAACAAGCAATCGTTAACTACTCTCCCCCAATAAGAGAGAGTGCTGTTTAAATAGTCTTAGTCCAGTCCATCTACTGGTGATGTTCAGCTACTCCATAATAAAAAAAATAACTGGAGTGTCATTCATTATCGTCCTTCTTAATCCCTGTGCTTTTATTGTTGTCACTACTTAATAGTGTTTTCTTAACTTATATTCTTTTAAACTCAGTAATCCATTACACTATAGAGACTCTATTTCATTTCTTGTTGTGAGATGATAAAAACAATCTGTATATAATTTTTTTCTATATGTATTGGTCAAGATTTTTTTGAGAGGTAAACAGCCAATCCGAACTTCTGCTTACGGCTATTTCTGGAGATTATTTACGTTTTTCGGTGGCTGGAGTAAATGCGTATGCAAATAGGTTATTTTTATTCATCTCCATTGTCAGCACATTACTCATCTATATATATATATATATATATATATATATATATATATATATATATATATATATATATATAGAGAGAGAGAGAGAGAGAGAGAGAGAGAGATAATATCAGTGGTTAATATACACATACATATGTATACATATATCTAAAATATATAAATATATATACATACATACATACATACATACACATACATATAATAATATATATGTATAAAAAAATAATTCCAAGAGGATAGAATGAAGGTAGAACCCAATGTCCAGGACAGAGTAAGGATATAATAAAAAGGCTTAAACACTAATATTCCATTGTCATAATTTATTCCACTGGAATCGTAAATACGATCCAATTCATCAGACCTACAAATTCAAAAAGAAAACAGAAAAAGCAACTCCAGGAATAAAAAATAAAATTTTGTGAGAGTGTATTATATATATATATGTGTGTGTGTGTGTATGTGTGTGTGTGTGTGTGTGTATTTATATATTTTAGATATCTTTAATGTATTAGACATCCGAGAATATTCATATTCCTCTCACTTAAACCGTCTTTGACTCCCCTCTTTAAAACTTCTCTCTGTTAAATTTTTATCCCCCCTTCATCTTTAGAAACTTCCTGTTCTTCTCTCGTCTGTTACCCCTCCCTATAGCTTTCATTTACTCTAGCAATCGTCTCACACTCTCACACATACACTCTCACTAAATTTTATTTTTTGTTCCCGGAGTTGTTTTTTCTGATTTCTTTTTGAATTTGTAGGTCTGATGATTTGGATCGTATTTACGAATCCACTGGAATAAATTATGACCATGGAATATTAGTGTTTAAGCCTTTATATATATATATATATATATATATATATATATATATATATATATATATATATATATATATATATATATATATATATATATATATTACAGTGGTCATTTACATTATAAATAAATTGCACTGGTCAATAAATATTTTGGTACTAGGATGGCTTTATTGGCTAATCAGAAAGCGCCGGATCCAAAGATGACATCATTTATTTTTCATATTAGTCCCCTTTAGCAAAGAAAATATTATTTTGTCGAGTGAATTCACGGTTTTCAGATTTGAAAATAAAAATCTGAAATCAAAATCAACTCAAATCTATCTTTATTAATGAAAAGCAATCTGATATCTCAATTTTTTTTATAAAAAAATGGAATCCATTCATTCGATTTAACTGTATCCTGGTCATTTGTATGCCTACAAACATTTCAGTGCACATCGTGATTCAAAATAATAAATGCTCCTCATAACGAAACTATTTATAGTAATGTGAGCTGTATGCCCATACGTGTATTTTTTTAACATAATGCATAATTATAAATATTCTCTATATAAAATAGGTTTGATGATTAATATGGGTTTATTGAATTTAGTTGTATTGTGTAGTGTTAAGTATGAATTGAGAACAAAAGTAAAGTATTTGTTTACTTCGTATTCGGATACAATGTTATCATCACACTTTGTTTTCTTTCTAGACATGCCTTCAGGCAGGGGGCGCAAAATTCCTTTGGTTATATATATTCGATTTCTTCGGTTATATATGTTGTAATTTTACAACAACGAATTACAGGAAACCGCTCAATGATTTGTCAGAAAAAAGCTTATTATTCTTACTTTCAAGTGAAGTGAAGTTTCAAAAATTTTAAAAGAGAAAGTTCTTAACATGATTGTTCAAATGTCTAAAAGTTTTAACCAAATATTTACTCTAAAATATTCGTGGTTTGATGTTATTTTATTCTTATCTCCGAGTTGAAAGTTTATTTGGTTTGCATTCGCATAGCTCTACAGGTTTTGCTTTTCAGACAATTGATTTAAAATGAAAATTTTCATGTTTTCGCCCTTCATCTGTACCTAGAAAATGTGAGCTAACCGAGAAAAATGACTAGGATATTCGAATTCACCGCCATAACATTCTTTACAATTTGCTATTATATCCCTGGAGAGCCGAGTCCGAATTCCATTCGAGTTCGTTATATTCATTTACGCACAAATAGCCTTGGGAAACGTAGGAATCCATATTTTCTTCCCTCAGCTATGGGTTAAATAGCAGGACAGATTGTTCTTTAGCCTTGTTTGTCAACCAGTCTATCGCATAAAGAAATGGCAACCTACGACGGAAAAAATCTTCAGCCTCGTCCGTCATGCATCGAAAGATACATGATCACCCAAGCGTGTATCCCGTTTGGACTGATGACTGACTGATGATATACATGATCCGCTAGTTCGAAGAGACAAAATCATCTTTTTTTTTATGTTCATATCAAATTCGAACTCATGAAGCAATTTCTGAAAGCGTTTGGCAAGGAAGGCAAATGTTT
The DNA here is from genome assembly GCA_964036315.1 of Acanthosepion esculentum. Classification (NCBI taxonomy): domain Eukaryota; kingdom Metazoa; phylum Mollusca; class Cephalopoda; order Sepiida; family Sepiidae; genus Acanthosepion; species Acanthosepion esculentum. The sequence continues at coordinate 95,805,362 of OZ038484.1, forward strand.
TCAGCAAGATTGCAGAGCAATTCATGGTCTCAGCATAGACAAACTGAAACAAGGTATTTTTCATGGACCTGACATTCGAAAACACATCAAGGATGACAACTTTGGCAACACTATGAATGTTACTGAATCAGATGTTTGGATTTCATTTGTTGCGGTTCTAAAAAAATTACTTGGTAATCGCATGACCGACAACTATAGAAATCAGTCGACAAAACGTTAGCAAATTGCAGGCAGCTTGGTGCTAACATGAGTATCAAAGGACATTTCCTGCATAGTCATTTGGACAGTTTCCAGTAAACTGTTGCGATATAAACGATAAACAATGGGGGGATGTTTTTATCAGGGTATATAAATCATGGAGGACAGATATTCAAGGGAGATTGGATGAAAGCATGATGATTGATTAATATAGGAGCATGAAGGAAGACAAAATTGTGGATCATTTAGGAAAACGAAAGCGGTGAATTTCTTATCATGGTTGTTCATTTTAAATGTTTAACTGTATATTTAATCTAAAATATTTGTGCTTTGATGTTCTTTTCTTCTTACCTCCGAGTTGAAACTTTATTTGGTTTGCATTTGCATAGCTCTTCAGTTTTCGCGTTTTGAAACAACTGACTTAAAATAAACAATTTTAATGTTTTCACCCTTCATCTGAAGCTAGAAAATGAGAGCTAACCAAGAAAAATGACTAGGATATTCGAATTCAGCGTCATGAAATTCTTTAAAATTTCCTATTATATAATTTACATCATTTCTAAAAACAATTATCGAAGTCAGTGTTAGTATTTGTTTTAATTTTGTAATTGTGTAAGTCAATAAAAATACATGCTTAAAAAAGACAAAAAGCTAAAACACTTATAGAATGAACCGACTATAATTGAATTATTAATATGTGCGTATCAATTATATACTGGGACGGGTATATCTATGTAAATTCATATCCACATATATTTTGTTCTTAACGTTTAGCTTATATTTGTGGCGCATAATAATGTACATTCCTCGATCGAGTTTTGACAAGTGTGGATTGATAACCGGTTAGCTCATTGTATCTGAATCTTTTTTTTTTATTTTGCTGCTGATTTTTTCACATATATTTTTAATGTGATACTAAATTAATGTTTAATCTGCATTGTATCGTCAATTAATCATTAAAACATTTCATCGTCAACTCAATTTTTATACGATTATATTTGACACCTTAGCCTACACAATGCAGGATGTGATGGATACATTATCGTCTTTACACGATAATTTATCCATCGGAGAATGTAATACTAACATCACATTTTAAGAGATATATTTACGATAATTATTGTTATGGGTTCTTACCTATAACGACAGAGTGAACTCTTCCTGACACTATGAATACTGCGCCTCTCAATAGAGAGGGACGAGACGGAATCGAGTCTCTGACTGTTTCCGACTACTGTCAAACTCTCTGCTTTGGCAGAGAGGAACTCGGACGAGGCTTTGCCGAAGGGCAAAGTTTCGTCCGGGGAGGTAGACAGTCCCTGAACCCGTTTATACGGATTCTAAATGGGCATATTTTTGGCCGAGCCTACGGGTTCGGGGAGCCCACATTAAACCGGCCTTGTGCCACATTCGACCCACGTGGGAGGGTTGTTAAATATCGAGACGGAATCGAGTCTCTGACTGTTTCCGACTACTGTCAAACTCTCTGCTTTGGTAGAGAGGAACTCGGACGAGGCCTTGCCGCAGCGCAAGGTTTCGTCCGGGGAGGTAGACAGTCCCTGAACCCGTTTATACGGGTTCTAAATGGGTATATTTTTGGCCGAGCCTACGGGCTCGGAGAACCCACATTAAACCGGCCTTGTGCCACATTCGACCCACGTGGGAGGGTTGTTAAATATCGAGACGGAATCGAGTCTCTGACTGTTTCCGACTACTGTCAAACTCTCTGCTTTGGCAGAGAGGAACTCGGACGAGGCTTTGCCGAAGGGCAAAGTTAGGTCCGGGGAGGTAGACAGTCCCTGAACCCGTTTATACGGGTTCTAATGGGTATATTTTTGGCCGAGCCTACGGGCTCGGGGAGCCCACATTAAACCGGCCTTGTGCCACATTCGACCCACGTGGGAGGGTTGTTAAATATCGAGACGGAATCGAGTCGTTAGCAGTCTCTGACTGTTTGCGACTTATGTCGAACTCTCTGCTTTGGCAGAGAGGAACCTGGATGAGGCTTTGCAGTCTGGTGAGTTAGTTAAGTGGTGATGTGGCCGACAACCATGAAACTGACAACCATGACTTGGTTCTGCTTTTGTGGCAGGGTACAGAGTCTTGCTGCCAGACTCAGGATATTCTAGCAGCGACCTCTTGATCCACGGCAGCACTACCTTCTCAAAGCACATGATTTAGGTGTCCGTGTTGAGTCTGATGCCGCACCAACAAATTCGGGAATTCTTTTCTTATCAGAACGATCAGAGTAAGTTTTCTGAGCTGCTGTACCTTCGCAATCACCATTAGACTCATCTAACTCTTTCCGAATTATCTGCATTGTGTTCCGATTGACATCCAAACACACTGAAATGTTCGTATTGAAGCTTCCGGCGCAAGATTTAGAGCATCATGCCTTTTCCAAATTTCTGGCGGAGTGAATTGCGTCATGGTGCACTATGTCTCACAGAGGATGCCCAACTGACCCTACCATACTGTGCAATCGACAAAACCAAAACAAACAACGCGCATGCGCGAAATTAAAAATATAAATTGTCAACAATTTACACATCGCAGCTATTTCAAATTATGAGTCTGCTTCGTTCACACTCTAGGTATCTGTCTATATTTCTGAGATGAGGTATTATGCACATTATTTACATTATTCGGACTATTGTCCTCATCTATTTATTACAACGTTTCGTCCGTTGTACACGCCGGCCTTCTTCAGGTGGTTGGAATGTCGAATTGAAAACTTTATTTCGCTCACTGGGGAATACTGTTCTAGTTCCACATGCCATGGCACAGTGGATAAAGGCGTTAGTTAGATCCACTGACAGGACCCAAAGAGTGTGAGTTCAATACCCGGTTAAGGAGAGAGAAATTAACAGGAGATAACTGATAACTGACATCCATTAAACATGGCACGTGGAACGAGAACAGTCTACAACAGTGAGCGAAATAATGGGTTCAGTTCAACATTCCAACCACCTGAAGAAGGCCATAGCGTACAACGGCCGAAACGTTGTAATAAATATGGCGACAAAGATGAGTACAATAGTCCGAATAATGTAAATAATGTACTTTTAATCTAGTTCCTGCTAATTGGGTCTCCAAACTAAAAATAACAGGACATCTGGCAAAGCTTAGAGAAAAACAATGATAATTTTCAAAGAATAACTCCATGGAAATTCAAAACTTCACTTTAACTCTGATTAGGGCTATAAATACAATTCCGGCCAAAAGATCGATTTGGACCGAAATTCCGATTCAGGTCGGAAACTGAGTTCTTCAAATCACAAACTCCGTGAAACTTCAATTGTGTTGAGTTTTTTCAATCACAAACTCTGCGTAATTCCAAATCCTCACGTCACGAAACCTTTATCTTTAACTCTGATTCATTAGGATTTTGAAAAAATGAAATTGATTCACTCAATTCACAAAATTTTGGAGATATTTTATACTGAATTTAAAACAATTCGTTTTAAATTCTCAAACTGTTGTGTTAATGTTAACAGAATAAATTAAAAAAAAAAAAAGCTTTTAAAATCGCTAATTATCCTTTAGATATTTTAAAACTTGAATGTTTATATGTTACCCCACAATCAGGACACAAATCTCAAGCCTGGACGCTCAAACACCACATAAAGGAGAGATTTTCAATCCTGATTCAGAAAAGGTAAAATACATCTATGTAGTGCCAATGTAGACCGAGTTATAGGGGTATCTGACACACGATCAGACAGAATTTGCTGTATATTTATTTAGAAGAGCGATGTACGAAAATACATCTATTTTGTACGAAAATACATCTATTTTTACGAAAATACATCTATTTTGTACGAAAATACATCTATGTAGTGCCAATGCAGACCGAGTTATAAGAGTATCTGACACACGATCAGAAAGAATTTACCGTTTATTTATTTAGAAGATCGATGTACGAAAATATATTTGGTTATGTTTAGGTTTATTAGTGTGTGTGTGTGTGTGTGTGTGTGTGTGTGTGTGTGTGTGTTTGTGTGTGTATGTACTTCCTGTTGATATATGTGTGTACAGACATGCACACATCCCGGTGGACAGATTATGATGTTTAAGAAGGCGACCCCATTATCTGAAACTTCTAAGTTTTTGTTGGAGAAAAAAATGGTACAGAAAGTAAATTACAGTAAATCAAAGGGTTTTTTTTTTACCTAATAAATCAGGGACATTTTTTTATGTAATAATTCCATTAACCGGTATTTTATCAAGCATTTTTCGTTTATTTAAATTACGGAGTTCTAACTTCACTTTTCAACCTTTTCATTCTGCAAAAATTACGATTTTCTAAGACTTCCGGGTGATTTTTCCCCTTTTCTGATACGAAAAAAAGAAATCAATTATACGTTACATCGCCTGTGGCCACAAATATTAGATTTATGGAATACAAACGACAACACAATAACTACTTAGCGATTTCTTTAACTCCGATCTCGCAGATGACACCTTCATTATTGTATGGTTGTTGCTTGGTTAGATTGCCCCAAGGAGACATTATTTAATGTACATAGATAATAGAATATATTCAAATGTATTTAGGTATTCAATATTGTTTCTTTTCGCTGAATTGCAACGCGTAGGAGAGAATTATGAAAATCGAAATCCCTATTTGAATGAAAGATTCTACAAAAGTGCTTGGGCGCTCTGAGTCTATATTCTAATCGATTCGATTCTATAATCATTGGGAATGGGAACTTGAATCTATTTTTTTAATTTTATATCAGGGATTAGTCTTGTCGAGAAGAATTACAGTTATCAATCCTATATATATATATATGAAGTGTATAAAAGCGTTGGTGTTGGATCCACTGACTTCATCCAAAGATTTTTAGTTCAATACCTGTCTACTCCAGTGGTAAGCAAAAACTTGGATATTTTACTTAAAGGGATATATATATATATATATATATATATATATATATATATATATATATATATATATATATATATATATATATATATATGAAGAAATATAGTCTTAAAGTGTGCTATATTTATGGGATAAAGTGCTCAATATCAGAAATAGAGCGTGTGCAAATATAAACGTGAACATAGAAGTCAACACTTAGAGGCGACAGTCTGTTTCACGCTAGATGCAATCGTCAGGCCACCGATTGCATCTAGCATGAAACAGACTGTCGCCTCTAAGTGTTGATTTCTATGTTCACTTTCATATATATATATATATATATATATATATATATATATATATATATATATATATCAATTCAAGTCAAAGAGTATTGAGTTCAATACCTGGCTACTCCAGTAAACAAAAACTTGGTGAGTTGAGTTAAAGGGATATATACTTATCCCTTTAACTCAACTCTCAAAGGGATATATATATATATATATATATATATATATATATATATATATATATATATATATATATATATATATATATATATATATATATAACTTTATATATATAACTTTAACTCACCAAGTTTTTGTTTACCACTGGATTAGCCAGGTATTCAACTCAAAACTCTTTTGATGAAGTCACTGGATCCAACACCAACGCTTTTATCCACTAGGCCATGTCCTTAATGGCACCTAGCGGAAAAAAAGGTCGTTAGTCCTTTCTAATTAAATGCTAAATCGTTAACTACAGTATAGGCAGTATTCCTAACTTTATAGCCAAGACCAAGAAAAAATAAAAGATATTCCCTCTATATTCATCGGTGTCTTATCGGTAATTTTCTAAAAAGTTCTTAGTACTTACCAATTTGATTGTTATACTGGTATTAAATACATTAACAGGTGTTTTACATTTGGCTACTGTTGTGGCTACTGTTGTGACATCCACGTTAGCTGTTTCTAGCTCTTTGCGAAATTTGAACAACAACAACAAAAAAACGACCGTGTAACTTTCAGAAAGCAAGCAGTCTCTAAAATCGCTAAGCTCAACCTTAAAATAAAAAAGATTACACTTTGCCTTTTCCATTGGTGAGTTAGATAATTAGAAGTTAGAAAATTAAAAGACGGGGCATGGCTTAAATGAGCAACTATATATATATATATATATATATATATATATATATATATATATATATATATATATATATATATATATATATATATATATAAGGAGGACTGATGATTGCTTTTAGAATGAAAGAGTATGACGTCAATGTCCACTTTCGACTTTTATATTTACATACGCTTTAGCTTTGATATTGAGAACTTTATCCCAAATCATAGCAGGCTGAAATCTATATCACATCATATATATATATATATATATATATATATATATATATATATATATATATATATATATATATGTATATGTATATGTATATGTATAAATATATATATATTAAACGTGTTTGCTTGAATAATATCAAGTTCTAAAGTTCTGTTTACCAAATTTTTTTATGAAAATTTTCAACTTTCTAAATCAGTTGTTTTATATAATCGGTCAATTTATCATACTTATTTTTTAATTTATTTTCTTCCCGAGTACATTCGAATGTTACTCAACTCGTCTGCATAGATTGTGTTATTTGTCTGTTTACTAAACTGTTTTTAGTTAATTTTTGACATTTCCTGGAGCCAATTTCAACTCAGAATAACGTCATTTAAACACACAAACTGTACTTTTTGCATAAAATAAAAATGAATATAACAGCTAGTAAATTTCAAAAATTTCTCGTTAATAAAAAAATTGATACAAAGTACTTTGGATGATATTCAACCAAACATGTTTATATATATATATATATATATATATATATATATATATATATATATATATATATATATATATATATATATATATATATATATATATATATATATATATATGAAGAAATATAGTCTTAAAGTGTGCTACATTTATGGGATAAAGTGCTCAATATCAGAGATTGAGCGTGTTTAAATATAAATATCAGAGATAGAGCGTGTGTAAAAATAAATATATATATATATATATATATATATATATATATATATATATATATATATATATATATATATATATATATTATAATTATTTTGTGAAAAATATGATTTCATCGCGACACAGAAATTACTGTTTCGAAATTGGTCAGCAGTATTTATATTTAATTCAGGTATTAAAACTAAAATATCGGGTGACAGTTTTATCTTCAACGGTTTTTTGGAATAACACTGGTACGGAATGTTTTACTCATAGTTTTGAAATAGAGGTGTCGTCTAGGTTTGTTTTGATTTTGTTTTTCTTATCGAGGGGTGACTGCTTTGATGGAAGTAGGGTTTTTTTCTGTATCTAGCACTACTTTTTAAAAATAAAAACAAAAATACCAATGAAATTCTGATCATCAATGTAATGGTTCTTTCCTATCATATTAATACACACACACACACACGTACACACACGCACGCACACACACACACACACACACACATATATATATATATATATATATATATATATATATATATATATATATATATATATATATATATGCCAATTAAAGAATTTTATTCCTGATCAATCAAATTTCGTAAATAATTATATAAGCCACACTACAACATGTATGGAGGTGTAGATGAGATAGGCAACAATAATCACAATAATCTACAGAAGAACTCAAAATTGATTGCTGCATTTAAGTACTGCATTAATATTTAAGCTACCTTTTAAGAATTCAACTATAATTATTCTGCCGCCATTTAATTTAAAGAACAGTTGAGGCAGGTAGGCCCTTACTTTTGGTACAAACAATGATTTTTATTTCATTGTTGACATTCGCTGGATTTCGCAATTAATTTCGACTATTTCCCAAATATATTTCCAAGTTATGAAAAATATTTTCGTATAAAAAACTCGTAAAAATCACGTAAAGAAATCGCCGAAGATAATCGCAGTAATGAAAATTTATGAATCCAAAATTTCGGGGTTGTAGGTCCGATTCCGACCCTGATTTTTTTTCACTTTGCTCACGGGGCCGGCCTGATTTGAAATTGGTATAATATGTTGGATTACAACCTCTAGGAATAAAGTTGAAAAAGTATAATAAAGTGACAGAATGAAATTCATATTTATTATATAATCCCTCTGTTCAAAAATAGTTTTCGATAACCGGAAATCTCATGTGGAATATACTAATTCTTAGTCGAATTGTTTACCGTTTATATTAACAGAAGTCGAAGCTTAAAAATACTTTTCTAAGTTTGCAGTTAGCAATGGAACAAGTTATTTTAGTTGACGGCGATAACAACTATAAACTCCGGCACATGTCTAAAGAGAAGCTTGAAAGAGAAGGAAAACTTGAAGTATCCATTTCTATTTCTGACGAGTTGCAACAAAAACAGCTTTTGTTAAAGTAAACCTTCTCCAGTTATTTTTGTTATTAATTTAACTGTTTATGTATATCAGTTTCGATATATTTCACACTTATTTATATGACAATTCACTAATATTACTCATTTACTTTGAGGATGGGAATAAATGATACTTTTTGTTCTTTTTTGGTGTTTTTTATCTATTGGAACAATTATTTTGGAACAACATTAACATTTTTTGGTACAATTATTTGGGAACGGAGGGAGTATACACACAGACATATATATATATATATATATATATATATATATATATATATATATATATATAATATATATATATATATATATATATATATATATATATAGTCAAACATGCTTCGCTGAAGTAAGGAAGTATCACATCTTTAGCAGTTTTCAAGTTTCATTTTTAGCTGCAATTACATTATTTTCATGGTTGACTGTTTAAGATGTAGTTTTTGCTTGTGGCGTTTGAATAGCAATAGTGAATATTCCTAGCTTCGCTATATTAGCGTGGCTGGAATATGAGTAGGTGTATTTCTATTTAAAAAAGAAAAACTCTCAGGACAACGATTTCTCTGATGACTATGGCAAGATTTATGGAGGGCGCCAGTAGGATTATGCAAAGCCCCACACTCACACCGACATAATATATATATATATATATATATATATATATATATATATATATACACACACACACATACATACATTTATATATATATATATATATATATATATATATATATATATATATATATACACACACACATACATACATTTATATATATATATATATATATATATATATATATATATATATATATATATATATACATATATATATATCAACACTTAGAGGCGACAGTCTGTTTCATGCTAGATGCAATCGTCAGGCAACTCTGACTCTGAGTTGCCTGACGATTGCATCGAGCATAAAACAGACTGTCGCCTTTAAGTGTTGACTTCTATATGCACTTTTATATTTACACACGCACTATCTCTGATATTGAGCACTTTATCCCATAAATAAAGCACACTTTAAGACTATATATCTTATATAAGAATCTATATATATATATATATATATATATATATATATATATATATATATATATATATATATATATATATTAATGCAGCTTAATTAATATTGTAAAGTTTTCATTCAAGGAGTAAATCAATAAAGTTAATGCAATTAATGGTGAATTCACTTCGTATAACAGGTTAAATTATGCATCAACCCACTGACCATTCGCTGAACGAAGTTTTCCTTGTTTTTATTAATTGTAAAATGGATTAAATGTTCACTCCATATTGCAAGCAATTTCGGTAACCTTTTAGAATCCTCAGGCATAGATGCTATTTTTTTTCTCGATTTTAGGTAACTTCAAGAGGAAAATGACTGTGATACTTGTCGAAAGATGTTGTTTTTTTTAAAGTGTGCTATTATTAAGATTTAAGAACTTTTTGCAGCTTGCAATAATGCGACGCTAGATATTTGAATATTGTTGTAATGTAGTAATTCACGGTTTCTATTAGTGTGTTTTTCCATTAATGTGACATAGACTCATTGGTTCAATCATTAGAACAATATCCCAGAAGATTTCAATTTTTTTTTACTGCAGATCGATTCTTTATAAATTTATTAAATAATATAGCTCAGTTAATAGTGTAAAGTCATGATTCAAAGAAAAAATCAATAAAGTTAATGTAATTAATGGCGATTTCGCTTCGTTAACACATTAAATAAGACATTAACTCACTGACCACTCACTGAACGACGCGATCCTTGTTTCTATTAGTAAGATGGAATAGATTTTCGGTCCTTATTGCAATTACTATTAACTGTTACTAATAACGCACTTACAAAACATATTTTATATACAACATATATATATATTATAGCATACCATATTACAAAATTCATATAAAAATTCTCACTTGAAACTTTGAATTTACCGTTGCGATTTGCATGTTCTGAGATTGTACAACCCATCAATAAATAGCACATTCTTAAAAAAGACATCTTTCGGTCTACAAACAATTATTTTGTCTTCAAGTTTTAACTTTAAAGGAAAGAAATTACAGCCTGATGATGAAGACATGGATCTTCGAAAGTACTTGCTTAACTTAAAAAAATATACACTAGAAACATTTGACAACAGATTTATAAATGAGTATCACATCATTCAATGGATTGGCAGTATTTTAATGCATACATTATGTTCTACTAGCGAAGTTATTTCGCCATTAATCGCATTATGTACGATTATTTCTTTATATATAAAACATATTTATATATATATATATATATATATATATATATATATATATATATATATATATATATATATATGGGGGGGACAGTGTTAAAAATGTTAGGGTTATCTTAGATTAAGATGTATGGTAACTTTGGCTTAATTAATTCCTACTCGGGTAAATTACTGAGATCATTTAATCCGTTAGTGTATGATTTTGTTGCTTTTTAGAGAGGAGATTACCTCAAATTTAAAACTGCCAGCCATAAGACTAGTATTAGTCAGCAAAGAAAATTAAGCAAGAAGTTACTAAGAATCTTTATTCAGCAATGGATTAATTTTCTTCTTCTTCTTCTTCTTCTTCTTCTTCTTCTTCTTATTATTATTATTATTATTATTATTATTATTATTATTATTATTATTTCCTTTGATATCTGCCGTTTACACATTTCTTTCCGGGTCCCGCCCAGGAATCTAAGGTTAGAAATGGTGTCATGACACTTTCCACTGCAAAAACAAAAAAATACATAGATAAACCCCTTCGTAAAGTGTGGCTTGTAATTGTCAGAATAATCTTTTGTATCTCTTTGAAGCATGGACTTCCAGGGATTCCTTCAGTTAGTCTACTGGAATCTTTTCCAACCAATCCTAAGGCTCCAACTACAACAGGGTTTGTTGATGTTCCCATGTGACACATTTTTTGAGATTTCTGTTTCAAGGTCCTTGTATTTTGACAGCTTTTCGAATTATATTATTATTATTATTATTATTATTATTATTATTATTATTATTATTATTATATCTTTATATTTTTTTAATCATTTCTCCCCAAGCAAGGCGAGAATGCCACTAGGACGCATGGGATTACAGTGAGTGAATACGAGAAAAAAATATGTGCATAGATGTTACCGATGAAAGGATAAAAGCTAAACGGGATTCAGCAAGATTGAAGATGGCGATTAGCGTTGCTTTAAAATTTTTGAAGATTGTATTTATCAGTTATTATTATTATTATTATTATTATTATTATTATTATTATTATTATTGAATATATGATAATCGTTGTGTCCTGAAGGGAACTAGTAAATCAGTTTCCAAAATTGTCGTTGAGTTCAATTTTTGCTTGATTCTTCTTAATGTAGAGTGTGACCGAAAATCTTAAGCCTATAATGTACATTCACATGTCCATATCCTTATAGATGTGTGTTTTAGAAATCAGGCCGGAAAGCATGAATACAATTTGAAAAAGATCCATTCGTGCGGCAATGAAACATTCAATATGGACGTCACTGCATGCAGGAACCGACACACTCACATGAAATGTCAGAGCCGAAAATGGGGCGCTAATCTGTGTGCTTGATTATTATAGAAATAGAAAAGTAACATTTTCAGCTAGTATCGGACATTGTTTCAAATTTAGATATTCCGTCACTTAAAATATTCTGAGGATTAACAGTCTTTCGGCGTTAATACAATGAACGAAGCCCAGATACAATTTTGGCACTGTGGTTGTATCAAGTTAAACACTCGAAAAGTTTTATCGCGCAGATGGTGCCTTTTAAAATAAAAGGAAATCGACAATTTGCATTCGAGAATTCCAAATAACAGTTGTGGTTTCCAAGCATCATTAATCGAAAAATATACAGATATTTTGTATAGCGGCTATTCATAATATCGAAACACACACCCAGCTGTGGTGGGTCGATGTGTGACATGGTCGGATAAATATTGAGTTTTCATACGCGTACATATCTACCATGCACATATTTACCTTTCCTAGTCCTGGGTATTGTAGAATATTAGTTGGTTTGCAAGTGGACTGGAATATTTATTGTATGACATTGTGGCACATGCCCTAAAAAAGGGGAGGGGTTGAGGCTGGTTGACACTAATTATCCTATACCAAGCGAATCCTATTCACGACCCATTCACATTACAATTTCCTCATTCACCATAAAAACTTGTCCGTCACCACTCAATCCTCCATACACCACAATACTGCAGCCTCTCAAGAGGCACCTACAAAACGCGCCCCATGTCATGAAAATTTAATGATAGTAAATTATTATACATAAAAATCTAATAATGAAGAATGAGAGGGGAGGGAGATGAACCCAATAATAAACTAAAAATCAACACAAAGTAAACTCAACATAACTGATGCTACTAGGGCCCTTACAACCCTCAAAAAACGAGAGGCTGTATACTGCCCATTGAACAAAATCAAGAGCCTCTCTCGCTAAGGGACTTGGAAAAAGATAAAAAATTATACAGACGTGGGGAAATAAAAAGCTGACCCAGTCGAGATAAAAGGGGGCCAAAACAAACTGGGGAGGTTGTGAATCTCAGCCTGGATCATAACCAAAGAGGCGAGCGGGGACAGGTCAGGAACAACCCTTACTCACATTAACTAGGTACACAAGGCTTGTCTAACCTAACCAAGGGGAGGGGTCCACAGGAAACCACCCCGATGTGACATAGGTTGACCTAAAAGAGAAAATCAAGGCTAGCCCCGTTCAAACGAACCAAACTCGCCCCAGTCACCCACTTTTCGCTAAAGATTGTCGAATGCAAGCGTTTTCTATCAGTTCTGATCTTCAACTTGAGCTGATGCTCAAAGAATCGGATCAGATCCTGATGAGAAAGACGGTTGCCTCGCAAGATTTCCTCCTGTCGCGTCGTCCAAATCACCATTCGGGCCGTGACCAGCAGCGTCAGAAACACGATTCATTTCACCCCAGAATACGGGGGCGACACATTGTCACACGCGTATGCGCGATCGATGAGCAAGAGCTTTTCGGCAGAGATACGAGCCGTCAACTCGCCGACATGTTCCCGGAGACAATGGTAGAAGGCGTGCGTAGCCGTTTCTTCTACACCATGGCCACGCCGTTCACAGTCTGGCAAATCCAACAAGCCCCATGTGAAGACCTTGTCATTGAGAAGCAGCCGATCTCGAGCCAATCGCCGGGTAAGCGAAAACTCAGAGTAACTGAGATAATCCGCCGCTCGCGCCCAGGTTCAGAAAGAGCGAAACTCCTCCTCCGAGAAGTCGAGACGCTCACGTAGAGAATCCTTCGCGACCGCATCCACTAGGCAGAGCACGGCAAGGCCGACCGACACTCGCGAATGTAATGCGATTGATCCAAGGTTTTACGATGGCGCTCAACCCGCGAGATGGGGGGATGATAGTTAGTAAGGGAACGCGTCCCTAACAATCCCCGCCATAATCGAATCCATAATGTCAATGCGTGGCGTAGGAAAGCCAAACTCGAGGTGAGTTTGTGGCTCACCAAGTGTGAAATTCCCAGCCCCCCTAACACAGACGCTGTGGACAGCCTCGTCTGTCGACCTGATGCTTGAGTCTCCTCCATAAAATGGAGGATAGTGAGCGATCGAGCAGCTTCCTATGGTCTTTACAGACAGAAGTACGGACAATCGATAAAGGACAATCGGGAAAACGTAAGTGGCACACGCTTCCTACCTGCCCTTCGAGGACAACCTCCGTCGACGCCAAGTTTGACCGGCCGGGTCGGCCTTAGCTCGTATTTCAGAACAATTTTTCTCCAGCTGCAGAGCGGGTCCAAACCTCAGTCCAAGAATGCGGACAGGACCGTCCGCCCAACCGAAGGGCCCCGGAAGATCGACCCCCTTCCAGATACGTAACTGCAAGCCGGACGACTTGTCGCGGTTAATCGTGGCCACTGTCACATTTTCGTACCGAGAAAGTGCCTTCAGACGCTGCTTCGTTTCTGTGAGAAAAAAGAATGAAAGAACGAAAAATGAAAGACATGAAAGTTTAACGTCTGTTTCAGTGAAATATAAAAAGTTGTCGAATGGAAATATTTTTTTATGTGTACACACATCTTAAAATAAGAAAGAGCATTCCAATTTATGGTTGCTATTGCAATATTTTGTTAAAGTTGTTAAGCTCAAATAATTAAGTGTATAATAGAGGAACTTTGACAGATATTTTCCCGTCATAGAACTCGCCATGAGCTTATTCAATCATTAACTTAAGAATTAAGTTTCCTCAAAAAATTAAAATAGATAAGCTGTGAAATGTTTACGTGCCATTCTAGTTATTCTTATTGCTGTTATTGTTGTTGTTATTGAGTGAATGAGTGAGTGAGCAACACGGCAATATACTGAAACTGATAGACAAAAATCAATATGGCATCATTACAACTAATCGAATCAGGCAATACCAATCACATGCAATGCAATCATATGTGCCAGATATGGTCAGAGGTTTTGTTATTATCAGCAGATCGCCTTGCAGGTGGGACGTAGTTAGAAATAACTTCCGGTCCGGTAATTCAGTAAACTCAGACGGTATTCAGTTGAAATTTTTATCAGTTTAGGAACAGAATGTATCAAAGTCTTTTCGATGTTTCCGTGATTTTCCAAGCGGGCCTGCTTTTTGCAAAATCGCAGCCTAATGTGCGCAAGTCTTTTTTTTCCGTCCGTATAGAGCGGCATAACCCAATGGTCTAATTAACACTGGTGCGATAAATCGCTTTCTTTTCTGCTTCTACGCACTCTTTCAAAAGAACATACTTTAAATCATTGTAGTTGACGATCTTCTAGTTTTGCTTTCAATTTACATGTATTGATCTTATAGTCAAAAATTTTAAACATATATAAATCGAGCGCCAAAACTTGCACTTAAATGTAAGGCGTCTATATTTTTTTGACGTTTTGATGCAATGTATATCTATAATTATTTGTTATAAACGGATATATATATATATAACACTGATTTATTTAGTGCTGACTTGGAACCGTCAATGAAACATCAAATCAGAAAGAAAGAAAAAATTAAACGCTTAAAATTAATTCACATTATATTTGAACACCCTTTATATGTAGTTGTTTTCTTTGTATATGGTTTTTCTTCTTAAATTATCTTTTAGTTACATACTATGTTTAATTTTGCTTGAATATGAGATTACATACAAAATACCATAAAGTTTGAAATGCTATATTTTTCCAATATTGTCGCGAAATGTTTTCCTTCGTATTTGAATTCTCTATGTTAACATAGCTTCATTGACTGAAATTAGTATCAACAACTTCTCATATCGTATTTCCTTCTCTTTCTTTTCCTTTATATCTCTAAAATTCGGATATATACCCCCTTATTTTTCATTCCTTTTTTCCCCTTCTTTTGGAAGTTGGGTTGATTTCTTATGCTTTCTCATGTCTTAATTTTCTTTCCTCTTTCTTTTTCTTTTTATTGATTTCTTAAATTATTTCCTTTTTTTTAAAATTTAATTTGACATTTTCTTTCTTTCACTTGGAAGGAATAAATTTTTATATATTTGTTCCTTTACCTTCAGTGAAAAAATTTTAAAAATGTAAAAAGAAGTGATGTTTCATAAATTGTATTATTAAATAAAATCATTTATACCACGATTATTTACTACCTGATGAGACGTTTTTTGTCGTGGTAACTTGCAGGTTCTAATGGATGAGTTCATAATCTATCTATCTATCTATCTATCTATATATATATATATATATATATATATATATATATATATATATATATATATATATATATTGAAATATTTTTCGTTGTATAATTTGTATGTTCTGTTTATTTTCGATCAGAACCTTTCATACTCGCGGAAAATGTTTTTGTGGTCGTTATTGAAGAACGAGAGAAAATCGCGTGTTGATACATATATCTTTTATTTCCAAGAACTTTCGACATATCCATGCCAAAATAAGGATATTGCTTATTAAAAAATAAATAT
Organism: Acanthosepion esculentum; assembly: GCA_964036315.1. Classification (NCBI taxonomy): domain Eukaryota; kingdom Metazoa; phylum Mollusca; class Cephalopoda; order Sepiida; family Sepiidae; genus Acanthosepion; species Acanthosepion esculentum. The sequence goes on from OZ038484.1 coordinate 95,821,896, forward strand.
CGTATTATTCATTATTATCAGAGACAAATTATGTCATCTGAAATTTAAATTTCTGACAAATGGAGTGAAAAACGCTGCATCAGTGCGTAACCGCTGAAACCGTTCTGAAAGTTAAATTTCTTACAAATGGAGTGATGAGCGCTGCGTTAGTACGAGATCGCTGAAACCATTTAAAGTGAGGTAACTAAGTATGTTTTGGAAAGCTTTTTTTCGAAATGATTAGTAACAGAAAACCAACATTATTTATAAATTTGCCGAGGACGAACATTGTTTATAAATTAAACTGTTATCTGAGAGTTTGTATCTCCCATGTTAAAATAATATTTATGTTGGGGACACTACGACAACGTTGTCTCAGCGGCTAAATTTTCATTTGAATAATAAGTCTAACATTTCTAAACTGTTACAACAACGTACCTGTCCACATTCACTATTCAGAAAAATCCTTGTTGATAATATCTCTATACTTTTTCATGAAAAGAATAAACAAAAACTAAAAAGTCTTGACCCTATCTATATTAAAAAATTGAAACCAAACCGTAACAAAATTAATTATGAATACTCCACAAATATTTTAAAATGGGTATAATATAAAATTTGAAATACCAACTTATGCAGTAAGAGTTTCCCTTTTTACTAATATTTCGTAAAAAACTCTCTACACCATACTTAGTTACCTCCCTTTAAACAATTTCAGCGGTCAGATCCTGACGCACCGTTCCTCATTCAATTTTAAGAAATTTAATTTTCATATAATATAACATTTTGTCTCTGATATTGATGAATACTACAATATGTATTTTGTAATAAGCAATAACTTAATGATGACATGGATATGACGAAAATACTTGGAAATAAATGATACACACACACACACATACATACACACACATACATACACACACACAGACATATATATATATATATATATATATATATATATATATATATATATATATATATATATATATTCGGCAGAATTGAGTCATTGTCATTCACTTGTTGATCTAAATTTATAAATAAAAACGCTAAAATCCACCTTCATTCCTGCAGTGAGCCGACGGCTTAGTGGTAGAAGTTCCGACTGACGCCAATTCAGTCGGGTTTCGACCCTATCTAGAGGCAACCGGACGTCTATCCACACTGATGAGCTGTGAAACAACGAAACAGTCTGTCTGTGGATGGCAAAAAAATAAATAAATAAATATATATATATATATATATATATATATATATCAGATCAGTGGATGGATATTTTAAGAAAGTGCTCAATGCTCAATACACAATTCTAAAAATTGAATGTGTAGAGTGGATAATAATAATATTAATAACAATGAAAAATTCACCGTTAACAAGACACGCGTTTCAAGCATTCAAGGTGTTTTTTTGGTAATTATTTACCAAGAAAGCAGTTGATGGGACGGTTTATATGAAAATATTTTGTTTGTACTCATCAACTTTAAAAAGTAATGCAATAACAATCATAAATATGAAACCTGGTAGTTATTTTAAGAATTGGTCAGAAATAAAAAAAATATTTGAACTTTTTCCATTTCATTGAAACAGACGATAAAAACTTCTTTCTTTCTTTCTTTCTTTCTTTCATTCTTTCTTTCTTTCATTCATGTTCTCACTGGAATAGTAATGCTTTTTCCCCTCTTTCCAAGCACAAAAGCTATGAGGTCTTGACAGGAGATGTTAAACACTTTTCTCTTCTCTTCTTTATTTCTTTATTTCCAGCCAAAATACCTGCCTAAGCAGTATTTATGTAAATATTCATTTTAAAATAATTCAGTCTAAGGTGTTATTGTATGTATGGTAACTGGATTTTGGCGATTACCTTACTCGGTTTCCGTCGTTCAGTACTATGCGATTGAAAAATGTCAAATGTATCGTTGTTGACATTGCTTCTGGGAATTTGGGGAGAGGTCAAAGTATAGTTTCTGTTATCAGATTCTCTCTCTCCACTTCTATCTTGTCGTGTATCTTTCATTTTTCCACTGAAACAAAATAATATATATTTTCACCCCATTCCACGCGGTCAACATAATGAATAGTCAATTATTTATGATGTATTGAAAGGCTGTAACGGTGGTGCTAACTACTATGGATGCTACAAGAATAGTTAGGTTAAAATATTCAATAATGATACCATTGCACTGGAGTGGGTTAGATTTCAATAATAATTATCTCTTAGTCTCTTTAGTGCCAGGCTTGGTGCAAATACGATTTTAAAAAAAAGAACAAAAACTTGCCGCTATTAATTTTTTGAAAATATGTTTTAAATAGTTGCGAGTAGTCTGTTCACTGAATTATTTTTATCTACAGTCGAATTAAGCAAATCTATTTGCAAGTATGTGATCTATAAAGACACTGCATTATAAAATCCGTTTGGAGATTGTAAATCATATGATTTATATTTACGTAGGTGGGGAATAATAACGTCTTAGAGTTCAGGGAGTTAAGAAAAATAGTAATTTTATATTAAGCTAAGGCTTAGAATGTTACTTATCGATTTCAGGAGAATGAATTTGTGATTTAGAATACGAGTACGCGAATATTATATTTCGGAATAAAAATATATATAGGTTGCACTAGCCATGAGTTCAAAAAAAGGTTCAACCAACATCAAAGTTCGTTTAGGATAAATAAATATAAAAATCAAACATCTCTCTCGAAGTACTTCTGGCGCCTTAAAGAATCCAATAAAACACCTACAGTAAAATGGAAGTTAATAAGAAAAGCTAGAATATGTAGGTCATTAAATGACCCATGTCCTTTATGCATACATGAGAAACTATATATTACTAAGTTTAAAAAAACTAAAAATTTACTGTCAAAAATTGTCTTTAAATAATATTTAAAAATTAAATTATAAAATTAAAAAAATTGACCTGGTAATATATATACTCATATTTGATGTGAATAAATAATTTTAAATAATTTTAAATACTGTAAGTAATTCTATTACATTTACTTGTTTTATAAAAAAATATAGCCGATTAAATTTAAAAGTAGAAATTTAAAAAAAAATTGGTTTTAAATTTGTAATTAAATAAAACGGATTCTAACCTAAACATCTTTTAAATTGTAATTAAATAAAACGTACTCTAAACTTAACACCTCTCTCAAAGCCATTCAAACACTTAAAAGAATCCAATAGAACAGCTAAAGTTAAATGAAATTAATATGATAAGTTAGAATATGTAGGACATTAAATGACCGATTTCCTTTGTACATACATGAGAAAGATTTATATTACTAAATTTATAAAAAATAAAAGTTTACTGAATTAGTGAAATAATTTAGCTATCTTTGTCGTCATTGTCATAAAGTTTACTTAAAAAAATATGACCTGGTTTATAGTCGATTAAAAAAAATTATTTTACATACTGTAAATATTTCTAATGCATTTACTTGGTTTTAAAAAGAAATATCGTATAATGAATATTAAAAATTAAAAATTAATTTTTTTTAGAAAAGTAGTTAAAACAAATTCTAGCCTAAACAGCCCCCCAAAATCTTTAAGTATACAAATAGAAAAAATACCGTAAGAATTTTTGCCGTTAAAAATAAATTTTTTATAAAAAAAACCCCAGACGGCATGCATTTAGAGGATGTCAGAATTTGTTGAAAAATACATCCCTACCCATCCCTAAACATAACCCCGCTTTCGAATGTAACTATTAACTGATACAAGGAAAATTTAAAAAATGGACACGCTACCACCCCTTGTCTAGATGAATGGATTTCTCGGTATCCTTGGAAACACTCAATTATGAATATTTGCCGTGCTTTTAAAAACGTAAATTTAAAAAAATAAGTTACTCCAAAATTCGCTTGACGAGGAAATGGAACGAATGTCTTTAACAAAATTAAATTCGAAGCTTTTAGCTTCCATTTTTGAAACATGGTTATCACTGTGTAGCGAAAAAAAACATATTTTAAATCAATTAATTTATAATATTATATATATATATATATATATATATATATATATATATATATATATATATATATATATATATATATATATATATTCCAGCTTCTATTTATCTATCTATCCAAAAGCGGTAAAAAAATATATATTTGTGTTCATCTTTTTCTTTAGATTTAACTCATTTTCTTTTCTTTTCAATAAGTGTTTATGGATTTGATGATGATACATTAATCAATTCGCTGTATGTTATTTTTTGGGGAAAAGCTTCGACTTCATTCCATTTGCATCTCCTACTTTCTCTCTTGCATGTTATCGAAATTTGCCTTCATTTCTGAAAATTGCTTTTATGTAAAGTATCACTTTGTTTCTCATATAATTTCTGTTAGTTTGAACAAGACATCCTTCCCAATGCAATTTGAAATTGAGGATGTTTAATATACATGCCTTAAAACTAATGCTATGCAAACAAGTCTAAGGTATACTGCATGTATAATATAACTTACATGCTAAATGTCATGGTTTAGATGGCTGAAATCATAAAGGAATCTCTTTAGGTCAGCGAAGTGATGCATCTCGATATGACAACGATTCCACCAGTGATTGTTACAAGAGGATCACAGAATGATTGTTGCAAAGCGAAAAATCTTCTACTCCTTGAAACGAGAAATCCATTTCTGTGCCATTCTGTCTGTAACAACGCCATTTTCTTACAAAACATATATGTCTTGAGCTGCTTTGGCAGCTTGTGACCAAGATATGACGTCTGCCATGAACACTTAGGACATTCGGTGTTTATCTAGAGAAAACATTCTAGATGGAGATTTGAACAGACAAAATTGAGAGACAATGCTCCAAAATTGAAATAATGTCATCGTGAGATTTGAAAGAGAGAGAGAGAAAAAAGAAAAACGTTATAAAATTCCTCCATGTACCTGTAGTTTCTAAATCAACGCCCCTCTTTTGAGACAGAAAAAAATCCTAAATAAAACAGAGAATAGTAACGATGGGAGAAAAATGGAAATACAAGAAACTGACATATATTTTGATGCGATAAAGGAAAGTACTCATAACCTAATTTCTTCGCATTTTTCTCCACAAATATTTCACGCCACAGATATGAATACTTATTTTCTATTAGTTTCTTACATTAATTCTTTATTTTTGATCATTTATTTTGATAGTTATTAATAATTATGATGAATCATTCAATAATGCATTCACTTTCATAAAATAAATATATATATACACACACACACATATATATATATTTTAGAATTGGACATAGTCCGACAATTTATTTAAAGACATTTATATATATTATGTTTAACGTTCTTTTTATAGATACAAGTATTTAAGCAAATGCTCTGTTTTATAATAAACAGTATTAAATAACATTTACCGGCCTGAATGTCCGAGAAATTTTCATAGAAAATTTTCGCTCTCCGACAGGAATCGAACCTGTATCCTATACGGAACCATCATTTCGCGTGAACAGATTGGGATAAATTGATATATCGATAGAGAGATGAGGAAGAAATAAAAAAAATGAAGGTTACATTTATTATATCGAGAAAGCTCAATGTGATAGTAATTTACCACATTCATGGACTCTACCAGTTATAAATAGAAGCAGGTACTGCCTTTTAGAGTGAAGTTTCCAGCAGTCAGCTCTGACAGTCGGCCCGAACATTCTTGCTGTAGCACTCTCATTTTTATATGTTTGTAATACTGTTTCTGTTAAAATATTTGTTTAAATCAATTGCTCTCTTTGTGTCTTTATTTCTGACCCTAACAAGACAGACAACACTTAATATGTTGAGACGTTAAGGTTTACATTTTAATGCCAGATGTATATAGATGCACAAACAAGTCTCTCTCTTTCTCTCTCTCTCTCCCTCTCTCTCTCTCTATATATATATATATATATATATATATATATATATATATATATATATATATATGTGTGTGGAGGGTGTTAGTTATGTATATGTTAGAAGGATGTTTCCATTTGGTCATTCGATTACTGACTATTAATCAGATACACCTCCTGCCTGCAATCCACTCTGTTGTCAATGACTCGAAAAACTCATCAATCCATGTTTTAAGCTCCACATCGTTGTTGAACGAAACAACCCTCAAGATTTTTGGAAAGCCGCCGAAAGAAAAGAACGCTAAAATTAAAACAATGATACCAATCCGTTAACCAATCAAAGACGAATGATTGATAATTAAAAAAAAAAAACTATCAATTTTTCTTAGATGAGGTATTGTAACTATTTAGTTTATTTACATTGCTCGGACAGTTGTCCTCATCTAAGCAGCTGAATAATGCTTTCATGTTGAATGATTCAGCAGGTTTAAGTAACCCGGCATATTTTCCTGTGAATAGTTCCCGTATAGACATTATTCCAAGGATTGCTTCTAACTGCAACATTAAGACAAATTGGTACTACCGCTGCATTTAAGTGTTCTTTTCACTTTTTTTTAAAAGGATGTTGTCAAATGTTCGAAATCATTTGTTTACATTTATTTATAAATTTAATCCTTACTTTTATTTATTAAAATGATATCCTTACTTTTATTCATTTAAATGATATCCTTACATTTATTTATTAAACTGATATCCTACCTTTATTTATTTGAATGATATCCTTACTTTGATTTATTAAACTGATATCCTTCATTTCGTATATTTAAATGATATCTTTACTATATTTAGTAAAGCATTCATGCTTTTTAAATAACCCTAATTTCTGTTCTCATCATCTATAAAGTCGTCTGTAGTTGGGAAGGTATTTTTCATTTAAATTATTCTTTGAATATATTTAACTAAAATTGATATTCTGGGATATTGGAATATAATCAATGAAAATTGCACATAGCATTCATATAACTTTTGACAATATACATGCAAATTCTTCCTGGAAATAAAAAAAGAATGTTTCTTACTTTAACGATATTAAAAAAAAATCAGCATTCGTTAGTCTTCACCCAAAACAGCCAACACACACACACATATATATAGAGAGAGAGTCATCAACAGACATACTGTTTTGCTGTACCACAATTCTTCAGCATGGCTAAACGTCCGATTGCTTCCAGACAGGATCAAAACCCGACCGAGTCGGCATCAATCACAAATCCTACCCCGAGACTACAGTCGCATGGCAAATAAGAATAAGTGTGAGTGCGGTTGGTTTTGGCTTACGACTAAAGAATGCTGATTTTTTTCAATATCTTTTATATATTTTTTCAATATCGTTATATTTTTCTAATATATATATATATATATATATATATATATATATATATATATATATATATATATATAAGAAAGAACAGTAAGATATAAAATCCGGTGTTCTTATAGATATTTTTATTTTTACACATTAGTGCTCAATGTAAATTTACAGAGCATTAATATTATAAATTAATTGATTTAAAATATGTTTTTTCGCTACACAGTGATAACCATGTTTCGAACATGGAAGCTAAAATCTTCGAATTTAATTTTGTTATTAAATTAAAGACATTAGTTCCATTTCCTCGTCAAGCGAATATACACGAAAAAATCGCTTGACGAGGAAATGGAACTAATGTCTTTAATTTAATAACAAATGTCTTTAATTTAATAACAAAATTAAATTCGAAGGTTTTAGCTTCCATTTTTGAAACATGGTTATCACTGTGTAGCGAAAAAACATATTTAAAAAAAATTAATTTATAAAATGATATATACATATATATATATTCTTACGATCTTCCGCCTTACTCTAACCCTATCGATAGCGGAGGTAGTGGAGGATAGTAATCTGTGTTATTTTTTTAACATTTACTTCTATTCAATTTTCGTAAAATATATTTCTTTCCCACGTGTCTCATTCCGATTGATCAGAGACGGCCGATCGGAATCGATTAAATAACAAACACAATAGGCGACAAACAACAATGGAGAAAGGGAATATAAATTTATTAACAAACGTAAAAACATGGGAAAGATAAAATAAAAAAAAACGGCCAAAGCAAAAATGACAATATGTTAAGAATAAACATTTAATCTTTGTGGACAAAATGGTGGGAGGAGAACTTCCTCTTAGGAAGGTTAAACACAAATCAACATATGGCCTTGTGCCACACTTGTACGAATTTACAGAACATGTGGCATACTTGCATGAATTTACAAAACATCGAAATTTTAAGACAAGTAGAAAGAAACATGTAATAAAAAGACCACATGCTGGACTTGCATGAAAGTACAAACATGAAAAAGAAGTACATTTAAACAAAAAACGAAGCACAAGAAAAACAACGAACTTCTCTCATAATAAAAGTTCTTTTCCACTAATGTCTCTCATGTCTATTTCTTTTCTTTCTCTTTTTCCCTTTCTATTTCTTTTTATAAGCGTCTCATTTTGAGGTCTTTTCTTACTTCCTCTCTTTCTCTTTTCGTCCTGTCTAGGGGCTTGGCTGACGATTAAGTTGAAAATGGCTTCCCTCTCTCTTTCGTCACGGTGTAGCAGCATTCTCGTTTTAGGTGGTCTTTTCTTTCTTTCTTTCTTTCTTTCTTTCTTTTTTTGCGTTCCGTCCTTTGGTTAAGGGCTTGGTGACAGTTAAAACTGCTTTCTTTCTCCTTCTCCTTCATCTCGGTGTGGCATCATTCTCCCTTGAGATATTTTCTTCCTCCTCTCTTTCCTTTTCTCATAAGTATCTCCTTTTGAGTATCTTTTCTCGCTTTTCTTCTTTTCTTTTTCTATAAGCTGTCTTCTGTCTCACTTTCATCCCGATGTAGCGGCATTCCGCATACGTCGTCAAACGGGTCCTTCAATTTCACTCGGAGATGAATTCTCCTTCTCGTAATTTCGCGAACACGTCTTTTCAGCCGTTAGGCCTGGACGCAACTCTTGTATTTTTCTCAAACACGTCTTTTCGGTCAGTAGACCTGGACAAATTTCGCGAACACGTCTTTTCAGCCGTTAGGCCTGGACACAACTCTTGACTTTCTCGCAAACACGTCTTTTCGGCCCTTAGACCTGGACAAATTTCGCGAACACTTCTGTTCGGCCCGTAGGCCTAGACGATATTGACTCTTTTGTTTACCTATTCGTTTGCATTTTTTTTTGCCACGTGGTCAATTTTCAAATACGAACTTTTTTCCCATTGTGGGTTAAATGTGGTCATTGACCCCATCTCTCAGCTTCAGGGCCAGAGAAAGTTTACTTTAAAGTGTTTCAACTTTTCCTATTTGGAATCTATCCGTGTAAAACATGCTGTCAACACGTTAACCAAAAGAGAAGGAAAGGGTACATTCTTGTTAATCTTTGTCGCCACTAAGTCTACCTATCTCATTGTATTGGGTCTTTATTTTAAAATACTTCTAAAATATAATCAATGGTATAGTTTTTATAGATGGGGGTTCGTAACAATATATATACACATGTGGGTTTTTGTGTATCTGAGTAATAGTTAGTAATCGAGTGACCAAATGAATACATCCTTCTAACACACACACACACACACACACATATATATATATATATATATATATATATATATATATATATATATATATATATAATCTGACCCTTGCGTAATTTAAATAATGATATATATAGCGAAATATAATGATAGTGGAGCAATCCATTTTATTTACAGGTGGATTTAAGAAAGCATGAAATAAAACCAAAAATAATATTACATATATATACAATTGCAATATTTTATTTTCATACACGCACACACACACGCACACACACATACATACATACATACATATATATATATATATATATATATATATATATATATATATATATATATATATATATATATATATAAATTAATTATTAGTCTCCTGATGTTCCATCTAAGCATGAAGGGCTTACTAAGGATCTATTTAGGATAATCTTAGAGTCATTATAAAGGTATAAAGAATTCCTCTCGGATAAAGAGGAACACCATTTCGACAATATCTGGCGCAGATTATTGCTTAAGCTTGAAAAGTAATAAAGGTAAACAAATTCTTACAAGTCATTTTCTCTTCCAAAAAGCGATACGTATTAGTGTAGCCTTCTGGTGGTAAAATATTGATTACATATTGATTTGGTTTTGTTCGCAAAAACTAGGTTTTATTAACAGACAGCCTTTAGGAGGGATTTCTTGCAGACTTCTTTTGGGAAATCAAAGAGAAAAAAATTATCTTCCGGGATACTTTGAATTTTCGAAGCGTACTCTATTCTGGCTCACAAATATTAACAGCCGCAACTAAAGGATCGAAATCTTGAATAAAAATGGCTGGTGCTATTAACCTAGTAACGTATACTCTCAGTGGTAAGAAACACAGTACAGTAACTTCTTCAAAAGGCTGTAAAGGAAGGCGAGTAGAAAGGAATCAATATCAATTGTTTTTTTAATCATTTCACGCCAAGCAAGGCGGGAATGCTACTAGTACGAAGTGGGGTTACAGAGAGTAAAAGTGAGAGAAAAGATTGGATATAGCGGGGATTGAGGAAACGTAAAAGACGATTGACGTAGCATTTAAATGTTTGAAGATTGTAGGGAAGCAACAAGAAGAAGGAAGTTCCACGGGTGGAAAGCGCGAGAAAAGAAGCTGTTGTATTAGTTACATTTAACTATTTCTACAGTTAAAAGGTGGTAGCTATATGACAGTCTATTAGCACGCCTAAATTCACGTAATCGGGGAACCAAGTAAAAATCTCGTCAGTGTAATTATCGTGAAAATATTTGTAGAAATTGACTGAAATCGAGATGCCAAGTCAGGATCGATTACATTGCAGATCCTTCTTTGGATTTTGTCAAGAATCTCGAAATGAATAGCAGAGGAACCAGACCTGATATGGCAACAGTATTCAATACATGGACGAATGGAAGATTTATAAATGTGCAAGATGGATTCTGACGAGAAAAAAAGTCTTTCTGGCACGACACAGTTACTTAACTTTCCAAGCAGTAGAATGCAACTATTGATTCCATGTAGTCGTTCAACTTCAAGTGAATTGAATGCCTGAGGCACACAAGGCGCAGTGTCTTACTCTCCATAAGTCTAGCATCATCTATGCTTATGCCGGGAAAGAAAGTATCTTTATAGTCGTTAAATGACAGTAGTTTCGTTTCGGATGCATTAAAGTTAATCACTGATTTTTTTTTTCTTAAGCGTATCACCCCAAGCAAGGCTGGTGGCCACTATCACGCATGGGGTTACAGAAGGGTTGGAGGAAGAGCAGATAGGAGTGGTAAAGGAAGGGATGTGGAGAAAGAGAAGGACGGAGGGTCGATCAAGGCAGGGGGGTTACGGAAGATATAGAGCGAGAGCAGATAGGAATGAAAGATGAAAGGAAGTAGAGAAGGGAAGTGGATAGATCAAGGCAATTGGAGATGATGATTGCCGCTACACTTAAACCGCTGGAGATTGTATTTGTCAGGGAAACAGTAATAGGGAAGGGAGTTCCATAGGCGAGATGTGCGAGACATGAAGCTATTGGAGTAGAAAAGACGTCTACATCTAACAGTTTCAACGGTGAAGGGGTGGGAACGGGATGCCAGCCTCGTAGGACGCTTAAATTAACGAGGCTTAGGGACAAGCGAAAGCAATCCCGGAGCAATTACCGTGGAAGTACTTGTAGAAAAGGCAGAGCGATGCAACATCGCGTCTGTGAGAGAGCGACTGCAGACGAGATGACAGATCAGGGCCAATAACATTGCATATCCGTCTCTGGATCTTATCAAGAACCCTGAGGCAACACGCAGGGGCCCCAGACCATAAATGGCAGCAATACTCCATGCAAGGGCGAATGGTAGACTTATAGACTTGGAGGATCGATTCCGGGGAGAAGAACTTCCTGGCTCGGCACAGGGAACCAACTTTTCTTGCGGTGGATGATGCAACTGACTCGATGTATTTGTTCCATCTCAGATCAGCGGACAGCGTGAGACCGAGCAGCCGCAGAGAGGAGCTCTCCAGAAGTTGCCCTTTTCAAAAACAGTAGCCTGGTTAACTTTGTCAGTGCTGGCGGAATTTCCTATTAAGACAGAAATAAATGGTAGTACCATCTTTACAGCTGTCTGCTTGGGAACTGATGGCATCAGGAAGATCTTTAATGAAGATCCGAAAAAGCGTACGACCAGAATAGAGCCTTGGAAGACAGCCGCGTTAGTGTGAAATGATCTGGAAGCGAGCCCGTTTAAAATCATATTTATTTCACGATTTGATAGGAACGATTGCATTAAATTAAACAATCGTCCACTAATGCCGTAGCTCTGGGGAGTAAGTAGAAGAACAACATGCCAAACCGAAACATGACTTCGAAATGTCTAGAGTCACAGCTCGACCTTCGCCGTTAATATCATGAGCTCGATATACATACTTAGTGATGACCGGTATCACATCAGTGGTAGACCTGGCAAAATGGAAGCCAAATTGTTTGTCAGAGAGTAAGTCGTGAGGGTTAAGATGGGTAACCTCTTCAGTATTTATTAAGGCCCCGAATCCCATGCCGAAAAACTCTAGGCGTCCAATGGGACGATAGTTAAGGTCAGAATATTCTCCAGGGTTCTAAAAAATAGGAACTACAGAGGAGAATTCCAAAAAGCCGGAAAGCAGGAAGCAGGTGGTAATAGTTGTAGAATTTGGCGAGAACTGATGCTAGCTCAGTAGCACATTACTTTAAGACGACGTCTGGGATCCCGTCATTCCGCTTTCCTTATGGGAGTTTATTTAGAAATGATGTCTGAGACCAGTGACTGGGTTATGCGTATATCACTCAGTTGAGCCTCTGTTCAAGGGGAGAAATCAGTTGTGGGTACTCCAAATGAGTCGAGAGTTGAGTTGGAAGAGAATTTACGAGTAAAATATTCAACCTTACCTGCTGTAGATATCAGGACTTCGATTTGAATGAATTATAAGGAAAATTTAATGTATAGTTTTTCAGCAAAATGAACAGACCAAGATTGGGACTACGAATTGGAGACACCAGAATCAAGCAAGTACGAATATTTAATCAGTGTGCAAGGGTTTTAACAGAGTAAGGAAAATGTGAAACTGAAATTGAAACGCTCATTGGAAGTGAGTAAGATGTCTTCCAAATGCTAAGCAAGGTATTAAGAAATTGAGGAATTTCATTAGAAACAAGGAAAAGAAATAATCTCAATCATGTAATATCATTCTTATATATGACAGTAAATGCTGAACAAATTCCGCATAAATGAAGCAGAGATTTGAAGCGACAGAAATGTGGTTCTACAGAGGATGCTGACAGTACCATTGACTAAACATGCTAGTAAAGCGGAATTTTAGAGTAAAAGAAACTTACATTTAGAATAAAAAAGAAACCAATAAAATTTCTAGGCTACATAATAATGAAAGGATTGGTATATTTAACCCTTTTGGGTACCGCGATCCTGAACAAATTTAACCCTTCTGCCTGAGGTCCTGGGTCAAAATTAGCAAATAATTGATATATAATGTTAAAATATAAAAATAGTTACAAGTGTTTAAGCACTGCTTAACTGGGGGCTGGGCATTAAGTAATTTTTCTCTACCACTTTCAACCGGTGGCTGCGCATTATGTCATTTTCCTGTAACACCGTTAAAGCGGTAGTCAGGGCTCAAAGGTTTAATACTCACAGGGCATATTGTCGGTACAAGAGACATAGGGACATAGAGAAGGACCTACCTAAAGGCATTCTGGAAATTATTTGCAGAACAGTGATTAGGCGAAAGAGCAAAAAGACAAAGCTTACTAAGAGCTACAACGAACAGGAAATTGTGGAGAGTCATAGTCCATCATATCGGAAAAGAATGAGGTCTCGAAAGAGAACGTATCGAATTACTATGAAAGAGAGGGAACGGCTTACCAGACATGCTAACAAACGCGTTTTCCTAAATAAGATGTCAATTATTTCAAGAATTATATGTCATAATTATATGTATCATGGCTTCCCTGTGTCTCTTCTGCAAGTATATTCACGGCAACTATTGCGACGAGCTATTTACGCTTGTTCCCAGACTGCATGAATTTAAGCGAGCTGGCATTTCGGTCCCACCCTTTCACTGTCGAAACGGTTGATTGTAACCGTATCTTCTACCCAAACAGTTTCTTGTCTCTCACTTCCTTTCCTTTTGCTTACGTGATAACTATATCCTTCAAATATTGAAGTGAAATGTCAATCGACATCTTTTGATACCTTGATCTTGTTCCACGTCCTTCTCTGCATTCTTTGCTCAAACACGCCTCTTTACTTTTGTTCTCGATCCTCTGTAACCCCTTGCATGCTAGTGGCACTCCTGCATTGCTTGGGGTGAAATACTTAAAAAATATATATGTATATCCAAATTCGAAGTGCTGATCTGTAGAACCGACTCGCAAGACTATCCTTCCCCGATCACTACAATTTTAACCTGTTCAAGTCTAAGTTTAACCGTTATCATTTTATAAACCATTTCACCACCACGCAAGGCAATAAAGCCACTAAGATGTGTTACTGAGTGTTAGAGAATATAAAAAAGAATACTATTAAGGAGAGAGAATAAAAGACAAGAATTAAGAAAACAGATGATAACGATTGAATTTACATTACATTTTTATAGGTCAATTGGGAAGTAAGAAGCCGGAAGAGATTTTCACAAGAGTGAAGTGTGATAGAAGAGACTGTCAGCATAAAACTTTCCCTCTCGCCATTTCAGCTGTAAAATGATGAAACATTCTCTCCAATCTAATACTTCGCTTACATTCATAAAATCTAGGTACCATAGTGGAACCTTCATCGGTCAATTACCGTGAAAATATTTATAGAAAATGTACAGGGAAGCTACGTTGCGGCGGTGGGAAAGTGACAGAATCCGAGATGGCATATGAGGACCAATAACATTCCAGATTCTTCTTCGGATTTTATCAAGAATATCAAAATATATAGCAGGTTAACT
>OZ038484.1:95841774-95874274 GCA_964036315.1 Acanthosepion esculentum
ATATATATATATATATATATATATATATATACATATATATATATATATATATATATATATATATATATATGATTCAGTCAGTTTCCTCAATTAATGCCACCATTGACTTTACTCCACCATGTCTTCATTGACTTCAGTGGGAAGTAACTGTTTTATAACTTCAATATCACATTTTCCAACCTAATATCTTTTCTTCACTGCCGGACAGATTGTGAATTAATTCTCCATACGTCGACCAGTTTTACTCTCATGCATCCCCATTCCTTGAATGTCTATTGGGCCACTCCATACCTCAAGCAACGGCAGTAGTCTTTCTCAACTCTGTCGCTATTTCCACGGCAAATGTTCAGAGAAGCTCATTTCGCTAGTTCCTTATATTAATACAATTACAGCTGGAACACGACACGTTATTACGATGGAATAGAACCCGTTTTCCAAACGTACTAAAGCAGTTCCACTCAGACAACTTATCTATAAAAATTACCACATCATGTAACAGACACCCGGTTGGGTGTTACCCTGCACACAGAAAGTCCAGCATTAATCTGTTCTCCTTATACTCATAATTTTCAGCTCCTAAGTTTTTACCACGATCACCGAAGCTGATCAATATCCGGATCATCGGCCGCTCTGGAATATCAGATGAAGCAAGCTTATGTCTGGTGATATAATGGATTTTTAATCGGGGATCGTAGTTCTAATTCTAGACGGCTTCAGTGTATTTTCTTAACGTTCAGAACGTTAAGAATCCACCTCTTTTCCTCCAAGCTATGGGTTAATTTGTAAGGCTTGTATCACGAAATCATTGTTCGCCTAAAAAAAAAAGGACTGGTTTTAAATAACCAACAAAATAAGTGTTATGGGTCCTTACCTATAACTACAGAATGAACTCTTCCTAACACTATATATATACTACGCCTCTCAAGAGAGAGGGACGAATCGAGTCGAGCCGATAGAAGTTCACTACAAACAAGACTGACAGTCATACAAACACATTCTACATCTTGTATTATTATTCCGTGTAGTATACCTTCGTTATTTCTACTTTTGTGTTCGTGTTGTTCTTCCTTGGTCTTAACTTGGACCATAACAATAAGCCGTAAAAATATATATTTCGATCAATTAATTAGGGCACCAAATTGCTGAGTAACACTATGCTCTTGAGTTGATCAGATGCACTTTAGGCAGAGGTTAACACATATTGTTATTGACATATCACTTAAAGATATCTTTTTTTTAATACCTGTTTATTGCCAAGTCATCATGGAAGATTCCTGATAGTGTAAGGTAGCGGGCGATTATTTTCTTGACGTTAAATTTATGGTGGCAAGTGAACTTTAGGTACAGTTGAGTGAACGTTTGCCTATGATATACGCATGTCTTGTTGGAGTTCGTAGTACACCCAGTTATTAGTCCATGTCTTCTTAAATATTTCTTTCTAAAATCTCCAGATGTTTATCCATTTTGATTTTACCACCCTTCTTTTGATTGCTTGTTTCTACAAAATAAGGTTTTCGATTCTTGCCCGAATTTTACTAATCTTTTTATTTTCCAGTCGTGCCACCAATCACATCATTTCAGGCAGAAAACGTAATTTTCATAAAACGACAACGAAATTTCTCTCCCTCGCTTTGAGTTGAATCACATGTCGATGACATGTTGATATATTAGTCTGTTATGTCTTTTCCTACTTCTTCTTCTTCTTCTTCTTCTTCTTCTTCTTCTTCTTCTTCTTCTTATTATTATTATTATTATTATTATTATTATTATTATTATTTTATTGCCTTTGATTTCTGATGTGTACTCATTTCTTTCTGGGTCACGTCCAGGGACCTAAGGTTAGAAATGGCATCATGACATTTTCCACTGAAAAAACAAACATTTTTTACATAAACAAAGCCCTTCGTAAGATGTGGGCCGTACTCGTGCGAACAACTTTTATTTCTTTAAGGTATAGGCTTCCAGGAATCCCTTCAATTAGTTTACTGGAATCTTTTCCAACCAATCCGAAGGCGCCAACTACAACGGGGATTGTTGATATTCCCATGTGAAACAGTTTTGAGATTTCGATTGTAATGTCCTTGTATTTGATAGCTTTTTGATGGTCTTCAAAGATATATTGCAGTCTGCAGGGACTGCCGTAACAGTAAGGAGGCACTTTTTGTTTGCAATCTGTAATAACAATGTCTGGTAGGGTTAGCTCTGATTGTACTGTCTGTGTGCATTGTGTAGTCCAATAAAATTGTAACAGGTTCTATCTCCTTAACCGGGTCTGGATGGTGTTCATCCCAATTTCTTTCAGTTTCCTTCCCGTAGATGTTGCAGATTTTCCAGTGTAGATATTGGCCAGCTCTGTCATGCCGAGTTTTATATCCAGTGGGTGCCAATACCGTGCAACCTGATACAAGATGATGAATTGTTTCTGGATAATTTTCACAGAAACTGCATTTTGGGCTAACACTATATTTTAGTATATGTGCTTGATAATGTTTAGTTAACAAGCCCTGATCCTGTGCAGCAAGGATAAAACCATCCGTTTCAGCTTGTAACCCTGCGCTACCTAGTCACTGATGGGTACGGGGTTTCACTACATCAGCTTGTTTGGTACGGGCAAAGTATTGGCCATGGAGCGGTTTATCTTGCCATTGTTTCTGTATCTGGTCGGTTTCATTTGTTTTTGCTTTCTTTTTTATGTATTTTGCAGCTTCAATCGACGTATTGTGATTTTAACTGTATTTCTACATCCATTTGAAACTCCATTTTGAACTTGATGGCTTCTTTCATTACGGAATAAAGGCGCTTACTACTTGCATGTTCTTCGACACATATCATTATCCAGTCTTCTGTAGTTTCCAGGTATCTTTGAAGGCCAATTATTGTAGATTTGTAGGACAGTTCTAGTTGAACTAACCCTCTACCCTTTTCGGATCTGGGCACATACAGACGATCAAGATCAGCTTTGGGATGATTCATGCTGTAGCAAGTGACAAGCCTTCTCGTTTTGGCGTCCATTCGCTTAATGTCAGCTATTGTCCAATTAAGGATGTTAAAACTGTATTGCACCAGAGGGACAGCCAGTTTGTTTATGGCTGATATTCTGTTTTTTTTTTAGTTCAGCTCGGTATTGACTACCAGACGCACACGCCTGTAGTACTCCTTTCTTACCTTCTCCTTCATTTGGCTATATTGCATACCATCTCCTTCGCTAGTTCCTAGCTACTTATAGGCTTGATCTTGTTCTAGTTCCCTAAGCTTTCTGACAAAGTCAAAATCTATTGAGGTTGTTTCTATAATTCTCCCTTTCTTGAATGTTTCTTTTGCACATTTATCTAATCTGAAGTCCATACATATGTCGTTACCGAAAATCTTTTCAATATTGAGGAGATCCTTCAGCTCATTGTCGTTTTTGGCAAAGAGTTTGACATCATCCATGTAGCGTAGGTGATTGTTATTGTTGTTGTTATTATTATTATTATTATTATTATTATTATTATTATTATTATTATTTTCTTCTTCTTTATCAATACTCCTTTGCCTTCTTCTACCGTGCTTTTTCGTCTTTTTCTTCTTCTTCTCATTATTATTATTATCATTATTATCATTATTATTATTATTATTATTATTATTATTATTATTATTCATCTTTATCTTCTTTATAATTCCAACACTTTTTCTTTCACCTTAATTTTTCGTTTACATCTTTTCTTGATATGTTTCTTCTTCCTCATCATTTTCCTCTCCTTTATTCCTACAATTTCCACCCGAATTCTTCTTCTTCTCTTTCTCCTTCGTTTATTACTAATGCTCAACCCACTCTCACTTATTTTCCACATTAACTCTTCTTCTTTTTCTTCTTCTCTCCCTTCTTTCTCCTGTTCGTCTACCTTCATTCACATTGTTCCTCTTTCCTTTTTACTCTTGTTGTAATTTGTTTTTCTTTCTTTATTAATAATGCTTTTTCCAACACATTCCTTTTCTTCTGCTTCTATTCTTCTTATTCTAACTTAATTCTAATTCTTTTCTACTTATTCTTGCATTTCTTCTTCACTGGCTAAGGTTTCCTCTTTTTCTATCATGATTTTTTTTCTTTTTTCTTCTTCTTTTAATAATAATAATAATAATAATAATAATAATAATAATAATAATAATAATTATTATTATTATTATTATTATTATTATTATTATTGTTATTATTATTCATAATCATGTTCTTTTTTATTCCTGCAATTTTCTTTTCGTCTACCTTAATTTTACTTTTTTATGTTTCTTTTTTATGTTACGTTTCCTCTTCTACCTTAATTCTTCTTCATCTTCTTCCTCCTCACTTTTGTTTCCTTTTCTTCTGTATTGATTATTGAATTTCTTTCCCTTCTTAATTTAATTTTATGATATATATATATATATATATATATATATATATATATATATATATATATATATATATATATGTATGTGTGTGTGTGTGTGTGTGTGTGTGTGTGTGTGTGTGTGTGAGTCTTTATTCATGGCACGTCTATCCTGTTCGCATACTCATTCGTTTCTTGAATATTTTTCTACTTCAATTCTTACTTTCATTCATTTAATGCTTATTTATTGACCGTCCTTCAGTCATCTTTTCTCGTTTTACAATTTGATCTCATCAATGTTCTCTAATTATTCCCCTTTCTCTTTCAATGAAGCCTTAATCGTTTTCTTTCGGTTTTATATTCTTGGAATTTTATCTTTACTTCGTCCTATCAACCATTTTTTTTTTACCCATGAAGTCTTCGTTTTAATTCTTCTCATTTATTTCTTATTTTGCTCCTGTTTAAGCTTTTGCCATATATTTGCTTTATCTCTCACTCCTTTATAGTTTTATATTCTCATATAGTTTCTTCAAGTAAAACAGCTGTTTCTTCCAGTATGTTTATTCATATTGCCTTTTTATGCGTTTATATCTATTTTATTTCCTTATTTTTTTTTATTCATGGAGATCCTTTCATAAGGATGCATTACCAGAATCTCTCCGATAAACTTCCTAATGAGATTTTATATTTCCACTCTGTGAGCGCATCTGCGACACGTACATTTGTTTCTAGCCTTCCAATAATGTTCTAATTTCCTTCTCTTATAGTCTTGTCACTCTTAAAATATGAGAAACAGATTTTATCTGCAAATTGCAGATTACATTTTTTTTCGTAGGTTTCGAATGATTACCCAGCTAACAAAATGTCGTTACTACAATTTTTCTGCAAACTTACAGAGATTGCATAAAAAAATATTTCTGTGCAGACTACCAAAATCGTGACTGCAACGTTAGATGTGTACGCGGCAAATACTACGACTTTGACCATTAGCTATTGAATGATACAGCCGACGAAGATATTAGTTCATATGTTTATCATATTCGATGTTTGATCAAAATGTATCGGTACAATAGATATAAAACTAAAACACATATGAATTCGGCATTTAATTGCCTTCGAAGTAATCTCATTCTGAAGTTACATGCATTAACCATCGTCGTTTCGACTGATTGAAGCATTGCGGAAACTCAGATTTGGGGAGAGCGATCAGCTGCTTCTTGTCTCTTTAATTTCCTTTCGATTTGATTTCTGGAAGGAGGAAATGGTCGCAAGGAGTGGGATCTGGAAAATATGGTGACGGTCGGACTACTGAATGTTGGGCTTCTCCATAATCCACTGTACAAGCTAAGCTGAATGCGCAGGCGCGTTGCCATCGTGGAGCTGTCAAACACCGGACGCATGTAATTCTGTACCTTTCAGACGAACATCACTCCGCAAACGCCGCGACAGGTCACGCACGTATTCCTTCTATAATGTCTGACTCGGTGAAGCCTATTCATGATGAACGCTGTTCTGTTAGCCGAAGAAAAATGTCAACAACATCTTCACATGGCTTCCATTTATTCGTGCTTTCTTAGGTTGAGGCTTTCCATTGATTTCGATTCCTAAACATAGATCCATGATTCGTCACCCTTTATGGCCATTTTCGAAACGTTTTCTGTTTGTCTGGTGAGATGGCCACACTCTGCACACTGTCCTCCCCAGCACTTCTATAAACAACGGATGTGAGCGGGAACGTTATGACTTAGTGTGTTTACGCGACAGCGATCAAGATCAATTTGTGCCAAACGGCTTCACTTTGCTCCGTTACCATAGCAAGAGTCCTGTTACGTTTTGATCAGACGTCGGATGCTATTGCGTCTTGTACCTTCAGGTAGTGATTCCAGCTCTCTTCAATTTTCTGTCTTTTTCGAACCTTGAGGACGTTGGCTATCATGGCGCTCCACAACTTCCTTTCATTGAGGTTCTTAGTAAAGATTGAGTTTTTGCTGTTTAATCCCCTTTCAGCAGACCATCTGTACATGCTTGTAAGATAGGTTATGCATTTTGCCTGCAACATTTTCTTTGAGTGTCCAATTCTCCAAGTCATCTTTCCTCACTGTGTAACATAGAAACTTCAACTGACTCTTTCTGATGCTATGTGTAAGCATCTTTTTGTTTAAATATTTTATAAAACTTCGTTGCTTGCATATTCAATCCATTCAGTGGCTGTAGACAACGGCGATTATATTGAATACATTTCCTTTTTATTATTTCAAGATATATTTTGTAATTTTGGTAAATATATTTGTTAAAACGAGATGCCAGTGTTATTTTCATTTTCGCACAATACAGACAACAATTCATCCATTGCACCATGTCTATGTATAGTGATATCATTTGACCAAATTTTTCAGCTGAATCATAGCGCATCGATACCTTGATGCTGTGACAATATTTAGGATGTGTGGTTAGTTTTAGGTCAGAAAAACAGATGATTGCAACATTACAGTAATGTCGACACAAGATCAGAACAAATATACAATGTCTGCGCAATATTTTTACAATGATTTTCACCCTGTAAAAGGCCGATGGCCACTCCAGTTATGATGTTAGAGCGTAAGAAACACAGATTAAGCGGATATGTGGGGAAGCTAACGTTTAACCTGACTTAGGTTATGAATATACTTATCAGGAGGGGCGGTGGAATAATGGATAACGGCTCAGACTGAGGAATTGGTGAGCCGAGGTCGAATTCCAGACGAATTCACTTGGGAATGGTATGAATCATCTTCATCTTCTCCCAACCGAACTAAACGTACATAGTAGGACAGACCGCGTTGTATCGCCTTGGATGGTAACTTGTCTACCGTTAAAAGAAATGGCAACCTACTTCGGGGAAAAATTTGCCTATCGAAAGTTACATGATCGCCTAAGCGTGTATCACGCGTGGGACATAACTGCCTGATCAGGGTAGAAACCTCTTTGGAATACGAAATAGATGAGGGTGTTTCACTACAAAGTGCGTGGCATTGCGGGTCTTCGTCCTGGAGGTCAGGATCAGTGTAGATCATCTGAACACTCTTTGCGAGAATGTTCCCTGATAGCGGGAATGATTTTACCTTGAAAGAAAAACAGAACGCATCAATATCACTAGATTTCTTCAGCGTTACTTGGAATCCAGTACACTGTTTGTCCGAATTGAATATTTATCATTCGACGTAAAATTCGAAAACAAATTTGCCTTAACACGCTGGACTCGTCATGGATATGTCAAATAGTATCTACTAAAGCTGAAACTGTCCATTTTGTTAGACTTTGATATTCACCTCGTTTAATGGTTAGGAGTAAAATTGTTAATATCTTAATTCATAGAAATATGAACTGATATCCGACATATTTCAAGAATTCCTAAGTGAGACACGTATCTATCATAAGTGTAAACGTCTCTAGCGTTCCAGGAATGAGATGGTTGCAAAAATCTTCATCGACTTAATAATATCTTCAGCGACTTAACAATAATGATCGTGTTTAACCTGCTGAAAAATTCGGTGAATATTTTCCGTTACTGATGTCAGCCATTGTTTGACCCCTGATAAAAGCGGGAACTTTAACTGCTATTTCAAAGTTCTTATCACTTGAATGATTATTATACATTTTCCATCATTTCCATTAACCGATTTTGACATTAGGTCAGGATAAACTGAGTTAAGTCAATAGGCATAATGCATATTGATATATATTCCAAATGTTTTCAGGGAGTTTAATTATTTCATCGGAAATCAACATTCAGCGTGAGAGGATATGTCAAATAATATTTACTAAAGCTGAAAATGTCCATTTTATTAAGCAGTGATATTCACCTCGTGTAATGATTCAGAGTAAAATTGTTAATATCTTAATTCATAGCAATATGAATTGTTATCCGAAATATTCCTAAGTGAAACACATATCTATCAGAAATGAAAAATTCTCTAGTGTTCCAGGAAATAAGATGGTTGCAAAAATTGGTTTCATACATTCAGCTAAGTATTTATTGTACATTATGCAAACATTTATAACAAAACTAGCAGTATCGATGAAAGTCCAAACGTTTGGAAATTTCTTAGGAGTCATATGCCTAAGCGTAATGATTGAATAAGTTCTTTGCCATTTCTACGTTTATAAAACACGTGTGGAATTCGGCTAATGTGTCGGAACATATTTCAACTTAGCAACTTTAAGAAAATAATATTAATTAATATCCTATTGTTGTCAATTCATTGCTGCGACAACCAAAACGTAGATTTCCATAATGTTAGGCATTGTGTGCAAAACAGCTTGATCGAACACTTTTGATATGTATTTGATGCAATACTTGATCGAATGAATTAATAAAAAAAAATTTCAACATCTATATGACAGTTAAATTGTCGCAAAAAATATGTATTGTAAGGAACTATCCACTGATTGATGATTTCTTGCTCAACTTGACTACCATATACTCATTTTGATCTTGCCGATGTGACCTTCATATTCTGGATTTCTCCTGCTATATTTTGAACAGAAGTCATTCACTTGTTCAAATTTAAATTTAATTTAGATCAAAGGGGAAGAAAACATTCCAGTGGGACGTTTGTGCCCACCGGTGACGCTCTTTGATCAAAATGATCTTGCCAATCTGACCGCCATTTTCTTGCTTTCTCTTTATATATTTTGGATAGGAGTCATTCACTTGTTCAAATTTAATTTTAATTTAAATCAAAGGGAAAAATAAGTGGGAGATTGCTACCTCTGGGATCCTCTTTGATCAAAATGAAATATACTTTTCAAAGTACCCTAGGTGTCATTCCCTTGTTCAAATTTAAATTTAATTTAAATCAAAGGGGGAGAAATAAGTGGGGGATTGCTATCTCTGGGATCCTCTTTGATCAAAATGAAATATTCTTTTCAAAGTACCCTAGGTTTCATTCCCTTGTTCAAATTTAATTTAAATCAAAGGGAAAATTAAGTGGGGGATTGCAACCTCTGGGATCCTCCTTGATAAAAATGAATAACTTTTCAGAGTACCCAGGGTGTCATTCCCTTGTTCAAATTTACATTTAATTTAAATCAAAGGGGAAAATAAGTGGGGGATTGCGACCTCTGGGATCCTCTTTGATCAAAATGAAATATTCTTTTCAAAGTACCCTAGGTGTCATTCCATTGTTCAAATTTAATTTAAATCAAAGGGAAAAATAGGTGGGGGATTGCGACCTCTGGGATCCTCCTTGATAAAAATCAAATATACTTTTCAGAGTACCCAGGGTGTCATTCCCTTGTTCAAATTTACATTTAATTTAAATCAAAGGGGAAAATAAGTGGGAGATTGCGACCTCTGGGATCCTCTTTGATCAAAATGAAATATTCTTTTCAAAGTACCCTAGGTGTCATTCCCTTGCTCATATTTAATTTAAATCAAAGGAAAAAATAAGTGGGAGATTGCGACCTCTGGGATCCTCTTTGATCAAAATGAAATGTGCTTTTCAAAGTACCCTAGGTGTCATTCCCTTGTTCAAATTTAAATCAAAGGGAAAAATAAGTGGGGGATTGCAACCTCTGGGATCCTCTTTGATCAAAATGAAATATACTTTTCAAAGTAACCTAGGTGTCATTCCCTTGTTCAAATTTAAATTTAATTTAAATCAAAGGAAAAAAAAAAAACATTCCAGTGGGATGTTTGTGCCCACCGGTGACGCTCTTTGATCAAAATGATCTTTCCAATCTGACCGCCATTTTCTTGCTTTCTCTTTCTATATTTTGCATAGGAGTTATTTTCTTGTTCAAATTTAAATTTAATTTAAATCAAAGAGAAACAAACAAACTACGTGCCTCCTGGAATACCTTTGATGAAAATGAAATATACTTATCCAAGTACTCTGAGTAGTATAGTTTCAGAATACATGAGGTTATGGGGGGGGTCTCTCTCCAAAACCCTAGGAGGAATTCGATTAACAAAAAAACAGATAGACACACAGCTTAGACGATTTGTCGGACTTAATCGATTTCATAATATTTTGTCATCGATTACGTTAAGATATGTTTCATGAGCAGATATGAACTAATGAGAAAAATCGTCGAAGATTTGTATTATAAACAGTGATTCGGACTTTGCAAAATTTGTGACTGAACGTCAGATCAAATGATGGTTTGATTCCTGTCGGTGGAGCGAGTATTTTCGACGAAATTTTCGATAATTTTGACCGGTAATTACTTAAATAAATTATATCTATAAAAATAACGTATGAAGTAAAAATATATTAAAGTATAAATATTTTAACTGTTAAATAAGAAATAATTTGTTCATGAATGTTTTATAAAATGTTTTCATTTTTCAAAATACGGTCAAGATATTGTGTCCATGTTCATAATTAATATTATTAAGTGTTGTTGTTTTTTGTTTTTATTAATATCTTGACCGTGTTTTGAAAAATGAAAACACTTTATAAAACATACCTACAACAAATTATTTCTTATTTAACAGTTAAAATATGTAATCCTTAAAAATGGGTAAATGTATAGCCGAAAGCGCTCGGATAAAAAGAAAATTCGGACAGTTTTTTATAATTCATCATCAGAAAAGAAACAAAAATATTGTATCGCATCAAAAACTAAATAAAATCACCTTGTCTATCGTATTCAATGAAGTGTGCATATATATATATATATATATATATATATATATATATATATATATATATATATATATATATATATATATATTACGCGAATCATTCATACAAAAAGCAGATAATGAAGTTAATGATATCATTAATATATATATATATATATATAAATATATATATATATATAATATATATATATATATATATATATATATATATATATATATATATATATATATATATATATATATATGTATATTTGTCATCCACAGATAGACTGTTTCGCTGTTTCACAGCTCATCAGTGTGGCTAGACGTCCGGTTGCCTCTAGTTAGGCTCGAAGTCCGAACTTCTCCCACTAAACCGTCAGCTTACGGTACGGGATGAAGGTGAATTTTAGCGTGTTTATTTTTAGATTCGGATAAACACACAGTGCCTGAGAGCGACGCAATTCTCTCTCTCTCTCTCTCTCTCTCTCTCTCTCTCTATATATATATATATATATATATATATATATATATATATATATATATATATATATATATATATATGTATTTATATATATATATATGTATATATATATATATATATATATATATTGACCTTACCCAGATACTTGTACGCATTTTTCAGACATCACGGCCTCTAGTATAACTACCAATTGAGCGATAGTTCTTTTCTGAAACTATTTTGTTCCTAATTTAATAAAGCAAAAAAGAGAGAAATACTCTAATGTCACCTTCAGAGAGACAAGAGCGGTCATATCATTTTTCGGGAAAAATATCCTGAATTTTACCTATCAAATTTTATTAACAAAGAATGAGTTGGACAATAATTCATCGACAAAGAAATGTTTTTTTACGGTTGAAAATAACCCAAGAGTCATTCGCTTTCGTATTTGACGAAGAATTAAATTTTAAAATCGGCAATGGTTATTATTAGATTTTTATAAAGGATTAACCGAAAATATACCAAATTGTGTTCAAACCCATTCAGTAATATTCACAATATAAGGTCAGGATAGGTGACAAAATCCCGTTCAAATGTAACGGTCTTTCAAATTCATTTTAGAAATATCGAGATACAGATAATGGGACGTGTGCTAAATAGAGAAATGAATTAATAAATACTTATTTAGTTCACATGAATAGAATTATTTATTAGAAATTTAAAAGAAAAAAAAAATAACAGACATTCCCAATCTCTTCATCTGTGAAGTTTTTAACGATTGCGAGATGAAAATATATTCACTGATATCTTGGATACATTTAGGAAGACTTTCCAGACAAGATTCGTTTTTTCTTAGCATTTCTTCTTTTTTTTTTTTTGCTTCATGTTTCTTACATTATAATTTGTTTTGTTCATGTGAAAGATTTTGTTCAAATTCAAGCAAATTTGTACTGCTACATTACTTCGTGCGCACGGATGCCTTACACCAGAACAAAATCGAATATTGTAGCGTTATTAATCGGAATGAGATGGTGCGTCTTGTCCGTTTGAGTTGTTGGTGTGTCGGAATTCTGTAGCAACCATGTTCATTCTATGAGAAATGTCTTTTTCAATTGATATGACGTGCTAGGTGAAAAAATTCTTCGAGTAATATTTGCGCGTATTAAAAGGGCCCACTGGCGAATTGAAGACGTCTGGGATTTATACTAAACGACGATCTATCTATATATATATATATATATATATATATATATATATATATATATATATATATATATATATATATATATATATATATATATATGTATGTGTGTGTGTGTGTGTGTGTGTGCAAACTTAAAGATGAATTCAAACGGTGTGAGCTTCATGTGATTAACATGATAGAACTGCCTAAGCGGCCAGACTCAAGTTAATGGCGTTGTTTTCTGTTTTTCTCTCTTTCTGTATCAAAAGCACTCGGGAGTATTTATCATCATGCTTGGTCTTCTGATCACGTTTAAGTGCCGAAAACAATTAATCAGTCAAAAATTACTTATTTGCGTGCAGTAGATTGACTATTCTAATCTACATTTAGCTAAATTTTGAAAGTCTGTTTAGTGGCTCATGTAGCATTTAATTCTAATTTTATGCGCTAGGCCATCTTTTGCCTTGTATATATATATATATATATATATATATATATATATATATATAT
This sequence comes from Acanthosepion esculentum, assembly GCA_964036315.1. Lineage (NCBI taxonomy): Eukaryota > Metazoa > Mollusca > Cephalopoda > Sepiida > Sepiidae > Acanthosepion > Acanthosepion esculentum. The sequence continues at coordinate 95,854,887 of OZ038484.1, forward strand.
ATATACACACACAGATATATATATATATATATATATATATATATATATATATATATATATATATATATATATATAAATATCAGTATGGTTAAATCTGAAACTTCTTCAATTTCTGGCATTTGTCTTCTATCTAGGAAGACCTCCCCAACACCGGTTATAGCCTGTCATCACGGAACAGACTGTATACATAGCTATGTCGCTCAGCCTACATCATTGTCCAAGATGGATGTTAGCCCGAACAAAGATTCTCTCACCCTTTGACTGTTTTATTTTTAATCCTGCTGGGTACTTAGCTGTCTTCTTTAACTGAAAATAATGGTGGAGGGAATCGCTTTAGCCCGAGTGGTAGTACATGTTTACGTGGCACCGGCAGCACACGTAGAATGACCTGACGTAAACGTAACGCATACAATTAAATAAAAGGTTGTCACTGAGATTGTCTTTTTAGTAATATCTTCATATATTTTTTTTTTTTAGATTATTAGGTTAAATGTTATTCATCACGATTATCATAATCGTCGTCGGAATCACATTGCATTTTCTTTGCTTCGCCTGATTAATAGATTTTTCTGAAGCAGAAACGAGGCTTGTTTATCTAATTAATTATAAGGTTTAACGCTTAACATTTGAGAAAAGAACAGAAAAAAAACAATGCTGTAGGGAGGAAAACTTGATATGTCTCACTCTAATTGCTATAATTACGGTGTTCAGCGTAAATATACAATAGCGTAAAATATTTGTTATGATGAAATTAATGGCGAACAAATGAATAGAATGTAATAAATAAATTAAAAAATCAACAATTGTGTGGGATTTTTGCCTTTTTAAAGCGGTATAATATGGTTTTAAGATAATTAGTTAAAAGAGTAACTAATGGAATAAAACTCTAGTCTTATCTTGAAATAATGCTCTAATGGAAATTGCTACGTGGTCTAGAGCTAAAATGGCAAACATTTAATGGCGTGTTTAGGTTATAACAGAATTTATTGCTCAACAACGGATGTGGTCTAAAACATATTTTACCCTGAAAACATATAATACAATTTGTGGATAAATGTATACGGTTGAAAAAATATATTAATGACCTTGTTGATATTATCAAGTAAGAGGTTTTATTTTGTTTTAAAGAATGCCACGCAAGTGGCTCATTACCGAATCAGCCAATTTGGGTAGCCTTTAATTAAATACCTAGTCATAGCATGTAGAAATAGCAAGCTAAATCAGAAGTTTCAGGCTAGTTCATCAAACAAAAATATTTATCCTATACCTGTTTCAACCGACGAAATTGAATTAGACCCTTTGCAAAGTAGAAGTTTTGCGAATATCAGATTTGGACGTCTCGCAGTCTTTTCATTTTCGTACGTCAGACGACATAAAAAAACGTTAGTGTGTTTTATAAAACTTTTACCACATATGGATTCTCTGTAATAGTTTGTTTACTCTAGATAGAATACATTCCTAAAATATAGAGAAGGCGATTATCTTCCATTATCCGAGGTAAGTTACATGGGTCACATGACAGCTGCTTATGGAAGTCACTCATTAGAGTGAAGAAAGCTACAGTCAAATTTAGTTCGATTTACAGCAGCAAAAGCGATAAATTGCTTTCTTTAGCTCGACTCCAACATACACCCATGGTCCGGGCAACAGCTAAATGTGCCTCAGTAGCAGCTTACAAGTAGATGGTGCTGTTTCACTTTAGGAATATATTTTTTCCAAGATATAGAATGAAAGTCCAGCTTGCCATTTTCAATTTGGGAAAACTCAAGACTTGATGTTTCTCGTTCATTGAATATGTCCTCGCCTGGGACATAGATGAATCCGATCCATTTGAATCTGGTATTGTTATAATGGCTACTCCAGACACAGGAGAATTTCCATATTATATACGTTCCTTTTTGTTGTGTAGATATATGTGACAATTTTTTCTCCGCGTGGGTCATGTGTTTATATGTATATAAAGTTTTGGGCATGCTTAAGTAGTATAAAAGTATCTCTGAGAAGAAAGCATGCTTGCCATTCTTTTTTCTTTCAGCCATTTCATTACTTCCGTGATGTAAGGTGTTATTACATCATGGATATAATAATGCTCATAATGGGGGAAATAAATGCAAGAATAAATCTTTCTTCAATAATTTATCACCGTTAGATTTCTATTCTTGAAAACATTTGTAAATAAATTTAGTTGTTTCTCCATTATTGATACATCATACAAATCGGACTTTAAATAATGCTTCAGGATAGATGAAGGAAAACTGTTATATAAATAAAAATGATAGACTATGTATGTCAAAATGATTTTGTAGCATTAGAGCAAGTGTATAGTGCGCAACCGCCTCTTATTTTTCTAAGAAATTTGAATTACTGAATTTTCTTCTCATTCGATGGTGATTAATAATCATAATACATTGCATGCTATTTTACATTTGAACTTTAAAATCAAATCAATGAAATATCTGACTGATGAAGAAAATATATATTTCGAAACATGTATCAAACATGACCTTAATTGTTTGCCTTAGCACATCACCGCTGAAGATGATCTTGGATGACATTGAAAGTACTTGAGAGAATAAAAACTAATCAAAATTACGGCGTCTTTGATAATCAATTTTGTAACAACACTAAGATATTGATCTGTCAATTTGAATGGATTAAAATAAAATAGATATATGTCAAGATTGTTCAACCAAATATACTTGAATGAAGATATATTAACTAAATACACACACACGCACACACATATGTGTGTAGTAATGTTGATTATTATACACACCCATGTATATATATATATGTTTGTGTAGTTTACATGTGTATGTGTTTGTGTGTGTAAATTTACCTTGATAATGTCACTTAGAAAACGAAACGCAAATAAACTTAAAAAAATGAGAATAGTTTCCCACTAGTCTCTTTATATATATATATATATATATATATATATATATATATATATATATGTGTTTTATATATATATATATATATATATATATATATATATATATATATATATATATATATATATATATATGTTTTTTTATTCATATATATATATATATATATATAAAAACATTAGGCAACATGTATTTATATACAAAGAAATAATTACGCATAGAATAAAGCAGCAATATTAATGCGATTATTGGCGATATCACATCGCTTGTAGAATGTAATGTATGCATTAAAATACTATTAATCCATAGAATTATGTGATCCTCATTCATAAAACTGTTCTCAGTTGTTTTCCATTTTTTTTTAAATGCTAGTACTTTCGAATAATCCTTTATTCATCGTCAGGCATATTTTTCCATTAAAATTAAAACTTGGAGACGAAATATTTGTTTGTAGACCAAAAAAATATTTTTTTTTAAGAATGTGCTATTATTGACGGTTCTATACAATATCGGAACGTGCGAAGTCGCTACGCTAGGTTTTTCAAATTTTAAGTGAGAATTTTTATTTTTATTTTTTTGTATATATATATATATATATGTATGTATATTTATATGAGTGTATGTGATCCGTCTTCTCGTTCATGGTATCTGCGATATAGTTCCCTTGTTTTGCCGAAACATTTTCGAAAATAACTCCCTATATCTTATGTAATACACAAATTCATGAAGATCAAATCCTATGTGTAATTTAATATAACACAATCTGTTTATAAAATCGATTATAAACACATACGACAAACAAAGCGACGTGAGATTAAAAAGTATTTTGCAAAAAATAGAAAAGAAAAGTAAACAACATAAACCATTAATACAAGAACATCATTTAAGCGAATATGCATCGTATATTATGGACGATATTTATTCAAGATTGTCGATCAGCTTGTGTTTGATGGATGAAATCTGCCAACACCTCGGGGAAAACGGAAAATAGTATCTAGATTTCAATCTAATGTATTGAACTCCCAAAAAAGAATTATACTGATATGACATCTAACTTCAAAACTGTGATTTATGTAAAATGTCATCCTTTGTTCAATACAATTCGATCATAAAAAAAACAACGTATAAATTTCCAGGTTTTTTTTTCTTTGTTTCTACAGAAAATGTTTACTTTTTAATATTTTACTGTGGAAGACACTTCGGATATCGGTGTCACATTTTCCGTGATCATTTCGCAGATTTTAAAACTTCTATAATGACGTCATTTAGGCATCTCCAATTCGTAGCTCGTATCTTGGGTGGTTTCGCATTCTGCCAAACATTTATTGTCTTCTTGCAATTTAAGTTTATTCCTTTTTTTCTATCGCTGTCCTTTGCAAGCTTGAAAATTCCTACGGTTTTCTTTCTCTGACGGCTATGAACACTGTGACATTTGCATATATTATGACTGCGTCCTCCAATAATGGATACATGGTGGAGTAACAGATAGCGGCTCGTATTTAGGAATCGGAGAATCGAGATCGAATTCCATTCGAATCCATTTACATTCACTTACGTGCTAATACCATTGGGAAAGGTATGAATCCTCTTCTCCTCCCACCAACTATGGGTAAATAGTAGAAGAGACCGGTTTCTATAGCCTTGGATTGCAACCGGTCTACCAGAAAAAGAAATGGCAACCTACTGCGGGAAAAAAAACTGCCTCGTCATTCAAGTATCGAAAGATACATGATTACCTAAGCGTGTATCACTCATGACACAAAACTGACTGCCCTCCATTAATATATCTTTAGACGAATTCTAGTTCTTTAGGATTTCCTGGAATAAAATTTAAGCAAATATGGCGAGAAGTGGCTCCCTTATCGAATAATAGCATATTTTATTTATTTGTATTTTTACATGTTCTATTTCTCCGGGGTGTATTTTATATATTTACATCTTGACATTCAGAGGCGTATTTTATTATTTACATCTTGTCACTCAAGCGTATTATATTTATTTATATTTTTGCCTATTTTATTTATTTATATTTTGAAACAACGGAGTGTATTATATTTATTTACATCTTGTCACACCAGGGTGTATTTTATTTATTTGCATCTTGAAATACCAGAACGTATTTTATTTATTTCTATTTTGAAACAACGGAGTGTATTGTATTTATTTACATCTTGTCACACCAGGGTGTATTTCATTTATTTGCATCTTCTCGTACCTGAACGTATTTTATTTATTTATATATTGACATACCAGGGAGTATTTTATTTATTTATATTTTTGCGTATTTTATTTATTTCTATTTTGATTTCATGTATTTACATCTTGACACTCCGGGGCGTATTTTGTTTGATTCTGTTTTTGCGTATTTTATATTTATTTCTATTTTGAAATAACCGGGCGTATTTCATTAATTTACATCTTGAAACTCCAGGGCGTATTTTATTTATTTCTAGTTTTGCGTATTTTATATATAATTCTATTTTGAAACATCGAGGTGTATTTTATTTACTTACATTTTTAAACACCGTGAACATGCGTTTTTTATTTATTTCTAACTAGCAGCATGGCCCGGCGTTGCCCATGATTGATTCAAAAATCGTACAACTCATACAGCAATCACTATCACTTAAAATATTTTTGCCCTTCCTTGCCTTTAAAGGAGTGACCTTTGCCGTGCTGGTGTTGTTACATGCCTTATTTCTTGCCTATCTCACACTTCGAATTTTTTCTAAGTTCTATACTAAACATTAAATCTGTTACGAAAAAAGAACTAAACAAAATGAACACAAAACGATAAGCATTAAAAACGGACGCGTAACTGGAAAAACCGAATGAAAAAAGAATGTTAACAACAAATACTTTTTCACATCTAACCCAGTTCTGCGGAATCACAATCAACGTTGAGTTTAAGCAAGCGATTGAGCCAATTGGAGTAAAGTGCCATGCAGTTTTAAATGTTTCCCACTTGTGTCAAATGCAGCTATCGATTTTTTTCCATGCTAGTTAACATTCGTGTCAGTCAGCTGTTGGCTCTCACGCTGGCCAATAGAATCTTCCTGCCTATTTGTGGCAGCCAGCTATATGCTCTGACTCTCGCCAGTAGAAAATGGCCAAATTTATGGGGCATCCCATGAAGATGGAACATACTATTCAGTTCTTCGTCTATATGTACTGGATTAGTGAGTTCGGTGTTCTTTCCTATAAATGTTTCTGACTAAATGTTTATGATAACGAATGATCATTATGTTAAGTTGTAATATTCGAACCAGCATTCTTCCACTTTTTGTTATAGTGGCAATGTTTCAACCGTTTTACTATCTTCTCTTCTTCAGGTTTTTCTCGTCATACTCGTAAACATTTTCAGAGTTGTGAAGTAAAAGCTTTATTTTATGCATTTTTTTTTTCATTCTTAGGACATCATTTTTATCTCTTAATACAAAACTGTCCTATTCCCCTTTGTGTCGCTTTTCACCTTTCTTCCACTGAAACTAAACTATGCGAATTCTTAGCACTGTAGAACTATATAGGGATTGAACTCAATCATTTTCAGACAGCCAAATGCCACCAACGGATTGAGACAGAGACTCATTATTTCGAGGGTTTTATTGATGGTTTAGAAAATAATTGTCAGTTTGTTTGTTCGGTTTACGGCATATCAATTCTGTATGGGTCATTTAATGCCGAAATTTAATTTTATTGGGAACAGAGTATTATTATTTTTTTTTTTACAAAAATATGTTCATATTATTATTTGATTTTTTTGGTCTATTGCTGAAATTTTATTTATTATGAATATGTATTTATATGCTTACAGTTTTTTGTTTGTTTGTTTGTTTCTTTCTTTTTTAACTCCAGTTTGTGGTTTTACTAATGGCACTGAGCTGGAACCATAACAGATACTACCACCCCAAATGAGGGCGAACCTGCAAGCAACAGCAATTAAGAGGTGGTTCCACACATCACGAAACCACCCGATCCGGTTTATTGTCACAACGAGGACGGATAACTGGGACCATATTAATATATATATATATATATATATATATATATATATATATATATATATATATATATATATATATATATATATATATATATATATATATATATATATATATGTATGTATATATATATATATATATATATATATATATATATTGCCTTTATTTACTATTTAACACTTATGTACATACACATATAAGTGCTTCATAGAGCACCTTGACGTGGTGTAATGGTAATCAAACTCGTCTTACTAGATCAATTCGACTGGTTGTCCCATACTTTCGGCCTTGTGCCACATCTAAGCTACGCATAGAAAATAACCATTGGACACTGACGTGGTGTAATGGTTACCAAGCTTGTGTCGCTAGAACAATTGCAACGGAATAGTGAGTTCGAACCTCACTGGTTGTCCCATACTTTCGGCCATGTGCCACGTCTAAGCTACACTATCACTATAAGTTCTTCATAGGTTACGTCGACGTGGTATAATAGCATGTTTGTCTTGCTATATCAAGTATGACTGAGTAGTGACTTCGATACTTACTGATTGTTCCACACTTTTGGTCTCGCGTCACATCTAAGATACGTTAAGAAAATAATGGGGTACTTTGACGTAATGTAAGGTTAGCAAGCTTTTCGCGCTAAAACAACTACGAACGATTAATTAGTTCGATATTTACTGCGTGCCTCTTACCTCCTGTGTTGACACGCATTTATGCTTCGCTTTCAAAATCACCAAATTATTGTCAAATTTATGCTCATACATAGCCTCGTCATATCGGGACTGTCATATGCCTGTTATGCATGGCCGTTCAGAAATATCTAAATTGCCAGCTGTATACAACCATTTCCTAAGATCAATGGTTAAAATGGTTTATGCAAGTAAAACCTGAGGGTCTTGGGAAAGATCATGCTTCTTTGAGCATTGTGAACTGCCTCTTAGGAAAAAATATGTTATGAGAATTGCTTTAGAATTTCAGCCGAAATCACTGCTGGCTTCATGGTCTATGACTGCCAAATGTTTCGTTGCAGGGTGTTGAGTCTTGACTCAATGTTGAATCTTGCCTATTTCATGGAATAATAATGCAACACAAAATGTACTTAGAACAAGAATGTATTATAACAAGAAAGTGTACACAATAAGTACATATAGTATTTCTGTATATTTCTGGGAAGACGTTCCTGGAGAATGTGTTGACTAGTCGCAGTCGATCAGAGTCTCTAGTTGGATCTCGTGATTCCTCCCCTCTCGTCTTCCGGTACCAACCATTATTTATATAGTTGATAGTCACCTATGCAGATTAGGTGGATCCTACACAACATAGGGAAACGGCTACTATTGTCATTAGCATTACTAATTCAGATTAGGATGCGTAGAGAGTATTAGGATTATTGGAAAGTCGTACCTATATCAGTCAGATTCTGTTTCATTCTCTTCGCGCTAATGCACTTGGAATATACTCAAATCCATATTCCTCAAGCTGTTAGTTAAATAAGAATGTAAATTGGATTCTCTTATCTTGGGATATCAATCAGTCTCGGAGAAGATAAGCTTAGAATTTAAGACAATTTTGAAGTCAGATTGAGCTCAGTCAGACTATCTTATCCCGGACTCACGATTGGTCTTACAGATGCAGTAAATGTGGTACCCCTCACTCCCTAATCGGTTACGGGGCTCATAACGTGACGGATACAGGGCAGCTTTCAAGATCTGACTAAGATTAGTAATGACTTGTTTAAGCAGTGCAAAAGAAACATTGCTGGAACTTCGTTATTCAAAATGAACTGAGGTGCACTCAATGGCGTGTAACAGCCTGATGACTTCGCAACAAAGCCAGATCAAATCAGAAACCGTTAAAGACATTTTCTAAGCGCAACTTGGATGAGGCACAAAACCGAAAGTATGGAGCAGCCAGTGAGGATCGAACTCATTATCCAGTGGTAATTTTCGTAGCGAGACAAAAAGGTGGTGACTATCACGCCAAACTGTTGTGCCCAAACGAAACATACAATTCAATTAAAACTAATGCAATACTTATCATTTACCAATTTAGAATGAAATAAATATGAAACAGTTTTTTCCATAAATTTATAAACAATTTCTAAATTATGAAAAATATAAGAAACAAATGTAATGAAATCTTTAGTTTTCATTTTATATATTTCGAATCGATTGGATATTAGCTGATGTCTAGCCAACTCTTCCAAAAAACAATCTTATAAAAAAATAGTATTTAAAAGAAAAATTGTTGTTAATTCTCAAGAACAAAGAAAATGTATAAATTCACTTTCATATGTTTAGGTTTTATTAAAATTATACACAGAGATTTTTTAATACAGTCAACATTTCCGAGGTGCGTAGGGACTTAATAAAAGTGGGAAGTGAATAAATGTCCTTTTGACACACCGTTTTTTTTTTTGTTTTTTTGGTTTGTCTTTTTTTTGTCGGACACGGACATTAAACGCGTTGTTCTGTAAAACAGAAAAGAGTGGAAGTTCAGTGTTATTACTTCACTGAAAACTGAACGAGAATTTTCATATTCTTTTCTATCATTTAATGAATCGGTTTACTCAAATCTAAAGTGCTCGCTTGTGTCTGTCCCAATTTCCATGGCGGGGGTGCACCGTATCGAACAAAACCCGCTTGAGAAAAAGATATTAGTTTGTCATTTTATTGCTTTTCTCTATTTGGAGATGTAAAAATCAATTCTATATAACTGACAATTATCCGACACCACTAAGATATGCACACATATATACATATGTGAGTGTATGTCTATGAGATTGGCACCTGATGAAGAGTTAAGGATCAGAAGCTTGATCCAGAAGAAATTAGTTGTGAATTTGATATTAACCAGACGTCATGCATAACAGTTTTACCTAAGCATTCGACTGCAGGCTCTTGCTCAAAATATATCCGCACAGATGTAGAAGTTACTTAAGGTGACAGATAAATATGTATAGGCATCGAAGAAAGCTGAAAATAAAAGGAATAGAATGTTTGAGTGAAGAGGAGGAATTCAGGAAAATAGGAACACTCCTGAAATTGATATTAACAATCAGAAGGAGACAGCTGGAATTTTTGCAACACATGAGTAATGAAGATCCAGATGGCTTAAAGCACACACACACAATATATATATATATATATATATATATATATATATATATATATATATATATATATATATATATATATATATATATATATACATATATATATATATATATATATATATATATATATATATATATATATATATATATATATATATATATATGTGTGTGTGTGTGTGTGTGTATGTAATTTTGTATGTGCATTACTTAGTGGAAAGTGCTCGATATCAGTGATAGAACTAACATATTCAGTTATACAGATATGATTTTGTGAACGAGGATTTCACGCTTTTACAGTCATCAGACAAACTTTGATTATCTTTGTGTGATGATTGCAAAAGCGTGAAGCCAAGAGTCACACACTCATATCCGTACAACTGGATATATATATACATACATACATATATATATATATATATATATATATATATATATATATATATATATATATATATATATATACATTAAAGGTGTGAAGAATTGTGATAAAGTTGTAGTTCGTTAGCAATAACTTTTACTAACATGTTTGGTTATATATTCAGGCAAGTTTTGTCTATGAAAATCTGTATTAATTTTTCAAATTTCCGAATTAGTTATCGCTAAATTTGCTACATTTCTTATTTATTTTTTATCTTTTAAAAAAAAAAATTAAATACTTCCAAATGTCATTACATTCTTTTTCAATTACTTTTGTGTATTTACTTTTTGTTTTAAATACAGTGTTCTCACGTTTGCTGCAACCAATATGAAGTCACTCATGGTGACGTTATTTAAACGGTGAAACTGTAATTTTTATATGTATTTTTCGTTTTCAACAGTTTGAATAGATTAATAGAACATTTATAGACATAACTTGTCAATATTATTTATCCAAACATCTTTAAACGTAAAAATCGTCTAAATTACACATCGTCTAAATTGCATATCGTCTAAATTACACAAAAATGAAAATAACCACTGACATCACATTTCAAAAGGTATATTTACCAAAATTACACAGCTATGTCTTTAAATGCTTAAGAGTAAATATATTCAATATAATCATTATTGGCTTTAACCACGTACTCCAGACGACTTTGGAATTTCTTGCATCTCTTCTGGACGGTCTACGTGTTATATCGGTGTATGCTGCTAAAATCTTTGACTTACGTTCATTTTTATTGTTACAAAGAGTGTTGCTAGTCTCTTTTCGCTCAACTGCGGCCCACACATAATAAACAAGCAGTTTTCGGTCTTGGGAGTTAAGTAGCGTGAGAGTAGATGTGAGGGGTGATGCGGTTTCAGAAATTCTCTGATAGTCAAGACTGGGTTCTTATGCTAGTGTGGTTTGGTGCATAGGGCTTTCCAGCAGGCACTTTCCACACCCAGGTCTGCAATACCTACCAAAAGCACTTGATGCATGTCACCGTATTGAGTCTTGGACCCTATGGGCTTATAATTAGAGGTATGACATCGCCGTCGCTAATGATCTCTCCAAATGCCATCGAAATTATCAATTTCTTTCAGAATTCACTCTAATATCCTCAGACCGACAACCAAAATCTCTGAAGGGTTCCTCTTGGATATTCCGACGAGAATGCCAAACAGTACAGCACGCCATTTTCAAGTTACTCGCAGAGTAAATTGCATAATGGTACTCACTTTCTCACAGACGCTGCCTCGCTGACCCTACTATAATGTAAAGTCGACAATATAAAAAAAATAACGCGCATGCGCAAAGTAAAACTGATGGAATGGTAACAATTAGCCCATCGCACCATATATATATATATATATATATATATATATATATATATATATATATATATATATATATATATATAGCATAATGATTTGATTTCTGAGGAAAGACCTAGGTGGTCTGAAATATTAAATAAATAAATATATACGGAAACACAGAAATAAATACTTTCATAAAAAAAACACCCAATTTTGTTTCATTAATTTTATCCAGATATTATATATATATATATATATATATATATATATATATATATATATATATATATATCTCTGTGTGTGTGTGTGTGTGTGTGTGTGTGTGTGTGTGTGTGTGTGTGTGTGTGTGTGTAAATAGATAGATAGATAGATAGATAGATAGATAGATAGATAGATAGATAGATAGATAGATATAATAAACTATATCCGACGCTGGGGCACACCGAATCCATAATCTTTGGCTAATATCTATCATTTCTTCACTTCCTCACCCGTCTAACCATTTTTTTACGCCTGACATATATATCGGTAGCGTGAGTCTTCTTTTCTTCCGTTTTCTTCAGTTAGTTTTCTCTAAGAGTCTAAAAGAAAGAAAGATAGGATAAAAGAATAAATTATCATTACCTAGTGTAGTGTTATTTTATTACCAGGGAGTGAAAGGAAAATCGTTACTGACCTATTCAAGTGGAGAGTGTCACCATATTTGCTAAGATAACGGTCACTACTTTTACTTCCTTTTTTATGTGAGAGCGAAGAAGTTGTTTGTCACTGGACTATAATATCCGAAAGGTTCGCATACAGTTTAGGAGAGCCTCACATAATTCTAAATGACAATTGGCGCACAAGTCGATATCCGTATTGACTGGGTCAGCATGGAGGATGTCTATGATGGTGTAAGTCACATGACCCTTAATGATCCTCGATTAAAACATCACTGGTAATATATGTCAGAGCCCGGTACAGAATCATTTCACGAATATATATATATATATATATATATATATATATATATATATATATATATATATATATATATATATATATATATATATTAGATGGCTTAAACACTAATATTCCATGGTTATAATTTATTACATTGGAATCGTAATTACGATCCAATTCATTAGACCGACAAATTCCAAAATAAATCAGAAAAAAATAACCCCGGGAATAAAAAATAAAATTTAGCGAGAGTGTATGTATAAGAGTGGGGGACGAATGTGAGGGGTAACAGAAAGTTCTAGAGATGGGTAACAGATGAGAGAAAAATAGGAAGGCCTAAAAGTTAAGGCGGGGATTAAAATTGAATAGAAAGAAATTCAAAGAGAAGTCAGAAATGTGTTATACAGATAAAGTTTAATTATTTTCCGATGCATAATTCATTCTTAAATCGGTGACCTAAATTAATTTAAAATCTGACACCGGAAATGGGTCTATACATTTGTAGTGACACTACCCACAATAATCTAAACTTAAAAATCAGAAGATAAGAAAGAGAGAGAAAAGAAAAGAAAAGAAAAGAAAAGAAAAGAAAAGAAAAGAAAACAAGTGGAAAGATGGAGGGGGCAACTAAACGCGAAGTGCATTTATAAAAGTGCCGCTGTACAATCAAGTAAAGATGACAAAAGTAAAGTTACAAATTTAATATAAACATAAAAAAACAACGAGTATTAAATCTCGCAAGGACCTACTATTTCCATGCCCCAAACACATACGTATATACACACATACACAAACCATCTATATTTTCACGTACATACACACATACATATATGCGCGTACACATATAAATAACACACACATACAAACAGAAATATACATAGACACAGACACACACACACACACACACACATATATATATATACATACATACATACATACATATACATACATCAATACGCATTCGCTCCTGCGTATATATACACTTACACACATATACATACGGACATAAACATACGTACACATAAACATATATACATACAACTTTACACACCTCCATACATATACATACACGCACTTAACTAAACAAATATACAACGTATCTATGTATCTGTCCATCTAATTATACATATAGACATACATACAAATATACATACATATACACATACCCATATAGACACCTATTTATCCATATATATGTATATATACCCATACCTAAACATGCACACCCATACATACATACATATATAAACATGTACATATACATACACATATATATACATATATATGTACATATATATATACATATACACACACACACAACATATATATATATATATATATATATATATATATATATATATATATATATATATATAATTTAAAATGTGAAAGGCAAAAAATCCTTAAAAATCCTATATATATATATACAGATAGATACATAGATAGATAGAAAGATAGATATATAGGAGGCACGGATTGCGGAATCGGAGAGCCCTGTTCGAATTCCAGTCGAATCCATTACATTCACTTATGTGCTAATTCAGACCTTGCAAAAGGTGTTAATTTGGATGACAACTGGTCTAGAAGGACATCACTGAATTCAAAACCTGCGGAAGGTCGTTTGAGGACCCTGTGGTACGTAGTGTACCAAGTCTCTGTATTCGGCCATTCAAAAAGTGTGGATGCTTTGGCACAAAACCTTCACGACTATAATCCAATTAGGTGTCGGGCTGTGAGTTTCCTAGGAACTGATCTGCTTGGCCCTCTTACGTCGAATTTGACGGGAGAGTCGAGTATATATATATATATATATATATATATATATATATATATATATATATATTATCAAACAAATCCTTTTAACTCATATATATTTATCTTTTTTTGTGGATCAGTTCTAGGATCGATTGGATATTTTACCTTATATATATATATATATATATATATATATATATATATATATATATATCAGGTATATATTATTTCAAACGGTATTAAAGTGGATAATCCTATACTTGGCGAAAGAAATAAAGAAAATACGCCTTTCCAAAATGTATTAGTGCACAACTGAAAGGTCGAACGGTTTTCCAGTTCTTGTTGCTAAATTTTAGAGCCTCTACACATCAAAACGAGGCGTCATAATTATAGATTGACTGCTTTGTTTTCATGGCTTCTCCACCTCTTGTACATTATATAAACCCAGAAAATAGTTCTAGATTGCAAGAACTTTTTGGAAATAATAATCATTTATTGACACAAGTCTTACTAATTAACCCAATTTTTGTCATTGTGTAAGAGGAGGAGCATTCATATGTAAGTGAATATAACGACCTCAACGGGATTTGTAACTCAGCTTTGCCAACATCTTCTCAATTTTCTATACTTCTCTTCCTATTGTGTACAAGGTAGATTAATTTTTATCTTCTTACCAGGGCGTAAAGATTAAACAGGCTCAACATGTTGTGAGTGCTGTGTGTTTTTTGTAAATTCCGAGCCGTTATCCATCACACCACCTGCATATCCAATGTTACAGCACTGGGAATTCCCAAGCGGTCACCCAGCTAGATACTGACCATACTCAGGCTTGCCCAACTTTGGCGAACTTACGAGAACAGGTGTCTCAACGTGATATGGCCTAGACCCATAGTAGAATCATAATCAGACTAACAATAAATAAAGCTTTGAAAAGGCAATAGAAATAATCAGCATAGAAAGTATCTTAAAGAGCTGTTCTCTATCAGTGTGAGTTGTGGTAGAACCTGTTAGGGTCTCAGTTATTGGCAAATAGTTAACCCCCAAAATAGGGCCAAAACACTATCATAGTATATAAATAGATTTGTATAGTAATAACAAGCATATATATATATATATATATATATATATATATATATATATATATATATATATATATATATATATATATATATATCAATTATGTGGTGCAGGTTCAATTTATATTACACAAATCATTCATACGAAAAGCAGATAATTAAGTTAATGATATAAATGGCAAGAAACTTCATTATCTGCTTTTCGTATGAATGATTTGCGTAATGTATATATATATATATATATATATATATATATATATATATATATATATATATATATGTATATATATATATAAAAGTGAACATTGAAGTCAACATATAGAGGCGACTGGCTGTTTCATGCTAGACGCAATCGTCAGGCCACGAGTATTGTTTTTTTTTCTCGGCTATTTATACGGATCAGCGGTGCAATTTGGGCAGTCTATTTTTGCGGTTAATTTGCCGGAAGTCGTTTATTTGTTTATTTATTGCGGTTAATTTATTTTGCTTGGTTTTATTTATTTTTTATTTTTATTTCTTGTCTCTCTCTCTCACTCTCTCTCTCTCTCTCTCTCTCTCTCTATATATATATATATATATATATATATATATATATATATATATATATATATTGTCTATCTCTCTCTATATATATTTATTTTAATTTTAATTTTAATCGGTGTTTACTTAACGTAGTAAATAATGATAGATCGAAATGACACAGGACTCTACATGGACGACGGTCTCATAATATTAAGAAACTGTAGCAAGACAAACTCAGACAAAACTAGAAAAGCAATCATAAAGATTTTCAAAAATAACTTTTATATTTACACACGCTCTATCTCTGACATTGAGCACTTTATCCCAAAAATATAGCACACCACAAGACTATATTTCTTCATATATATATATATATATATATATATATATATATATATATATATATATATATATATATATATATATTTGAATTGGACATAGTCCGACAATTTATTGAAAGACATTTATAATATGTTTAACCTTCTTTTTATAGATACAAGTATTTAAGCAAATGCTCTGTTTTATAATAAATTATTATAAATCAGAGAATTTGCTTAAATACTTGTATCTATAAAAAGAACGTTAAACATATTATAAATGTCTTTAAATATATATATATATATATATATATATATATATATATATATATATATATATATAATTACCAGCAATACATTTGACTCCCGAAAAACATCCTCTTGACAAAAATAGGGCAAAGACACCTGATCTACTAATTTATTTCTTATAGCGTATACATATTCTATTCATAGGAACATATCCTAAAAATTGTGCATGTATTATATAACTCATTGGGTTTGATATGTCGTAAAACAAAATAAACCGAACTAATCCCCCAACGTGTATTCGAACAAATCTAACACAATTTTTTATGCAGCCATCCAAAATAGGAGTTAGAGTGTGTTCTGGCGATTTTACAAGTCGATGCAAACTGTCTTGATCGAATTCCATTTTTAATTTACTATTCACCATCGTCTACCAAATTATAGCTTTTATTTCAGGTCGCCAATCGAGCTGCAGATGTTGGTCATTATCGCCAGGAAGAAACAATATCCAAACAACAAATGCATTTCCCATATGACAGACGTGGATACTGATTACAAACCCGGTCATAGAGGCCACATTTTGCCAGCATCTTATCAATTTTCTATACTTCTCTTCCTTTTGGTGCAAAGGTAGATTAATTTTTACCTTCTTACCAGGGCGTAAAGATTAAACAGGCTCAACATTTTGTGACTGCGGTGTGTTTGATGTGAATTGTCGCTGGTATCTTGCCTTTTCTGACGGCGTCTGAGTGGAGAAAAGAAATCTCGTTCTTACTTCAGGTTGATCTTTGCGTTAGATCAAATCTTCAGCTGATATCAAACCGATGTGATTTTATTACAGACTTGATGTTATTCTTTCTTAGGACTTTGATCAAAGATTGATCAACCCACTTGCTTCGACCAAAACAGAAATCACTGACGATTAAAGGGGAAAATGTCACAGGGTTGTCCATCGATCATATCGAATATTTATCGATTTCATGATATTAAACACATGACTACTTCTATACTTCAAAGTAATTATCTACAGCATACACACACACCTCCGCACATACAGGTGAGCAGACAAAAACACATATACACAAACATGTACACAAACGTATACGCTCACTTTTGCTTTCACAAACCTTGGCTAATTTCATAGAAATGTACACATATAAGAGCTGGTTTAAGTACGTGTATGATCTGGCCTAATACGCGCATAAACCCGCACAGAACTAAGTCTATAGATACAGAAATACACAGAAATACACGCACAAAAGCATGGACGTTCACAACAACACGCATACACATACAATATATATATATATATATATATATATATATATATATATATATATATATATATATATATATATATATATGAAGAAATATAGTCTTAAAGTGTGCAATATTTATGGTATAAAGTGCTCAATATCAGAGATAGAGCGTGTGTAAATATAAAAGTGAACATAGAAGTCAACACTTAGAGGCGACAGTCTGTTTCATGCTACATGCAATCGTCAGGCCACGAGTGCTGTTATTTTTACGGCTATTTATATATACGGGTCAGTGGTGCATTGTGGGTGGTCTATTTTGGCAGATATTTTACCGGAAGTCGTTTATTTGTGTTAAATTATTTTGCTTGATTTTATTTAATTTTATTTTTGTTTTTTATCTTTTATAATTATTTTATTTTTATTTTTTATTTTGATCGGTGTTTTTATTAACGTAGTAAAAATTTGTTTACATAGCTTATTATGGGTAGTCTATTATGGCGGCTATTTTACCGGAAGTCGTTTATTTGCTTATTTATTTGGGTCAAATTATTTTGCTTGTTAGAAAAAGTTTGCATCAAGCTTGTTAGTACAAGTTTGTTTGCATCTAGCTTGTTAGTACAAGGAAAATAATTTGACCCAAATAAATAAAAAATAAACAACTTGCGGTAAATTAACCGCCATAATAGACTACCCACAATAAGCTATATAAGCAAATCTTTACTACGTTAATAAAAACAACGATCAAAATAAAAAATAAAAATAAAATAAATATAAAGGATAAAAAACAAAAATAAAAACAAGCAAAATAATTTGACACAGATAAACAAATAAACTACTTCCATTAAAATATCTGCCAAAATAGATTACCCATCACTGACCCGTATATATAAATAGCCGAGAAAAATAACAGCACTCGTGGCCTGACGATTGCATCTAGCATGAAACAGACTGTCGCCTCTAAGTATTGAATTCTATGTTCACTGTTATATATATATATATATATATATATATATATATATATATATATATATATATAGTGTTGAATGTTAAAGACAACATAGTCTTACATATTTTCTTTTGAATTTTCTCATATTCTCTAATGAGACTTTTTATTTGAAAATGTTTTAATAGATATTAGTAATGACACTTTTACCACTTCTGTATACAAAAAACCTACAAGTGATAACAATTGCACCCTCAACTATCTTAGTGAATGCCCCATTAAATATAAACGGTCAATAATTTCTAACCTAGTTACTAGAGCAAAACTTATCTCTTCTACCAATAAAATATTTCATAAACAATTGACTAACATCAAGCAAACCCTTATTAATAACGGTTTTCCTAACTATCTAGTTGATAATGAATTTGATAGATACTTCTCAGACCTAACAAGAGATACACCAAGAAAATTATCCGCAATTAACCTCTTTTACAGAGGACAAATGCATAGACAATACAGCATGGATGAAAAGGCCCTTAAGTCTATAATACACCATAATGTGTTTCCTGTTGATTCCAACAAGGCCTTAAAACTTAATA
>OZ038484.1:95879274-95899274 GCA_964036315.1 Acanthosepion esculentum
TTAAATCACTTCCTAGACATATTTTTGTACTTTAATAACTTCGGTACTTCCAATTGAAAATTTGAATTTTTCTTTTGCTGAGAGGAATACATTTTGTCTTTAACAATTGATATTAGGTCCTTTCTTCTCACTTTCCCTTACTGATAGGAGATATTTTAAGTAATTGCATTATTTACATAGTTCAAACTACTGTCCTCACCTTTATTGTTATTTACACAAATGGACTCACCCTAGGTATACACATACTACTACCAGTGAATAACCGGACAGTCAGTAACAGTACGTCAAGTCAAGTTGGACAGTAGTAGTAGTAGTAGAAAGTAGAGTCGGTCGGGTAGAATAACGTAGCGACAAGAGTCACAGTAACGAACATTTAAGAATTCATAAAGCGATACGTCGATTCCAAAGACTATATATATATTTGTCTACTAACCCCGTATTCCTGGAACTACTAACCTGTATTACCAGTTTGTATTATTACGTTAATACATTTATTTCCTATATTCATTATTGGCGTTTGTTATTATTTGATACCGGATTTCATCCCGAAATCCACAACAATTGTCATGTTCACGACGTTTCACCTGAAAAGCCCGGAGTGTTCAACAACACTCCGGGCTTTTCAGGTGATTGGAATATTCGAACTGAATCATTTATTTCGTTCACCAGGATAGATTGTTCTAGTTTTACGCGCCATGCTTCTTCCAGTGTTTCAGTTATCTCCCTTTAACTCAACATTCCACGTTTATGTTCACTACTGACGAAGACAGGTATTGAACTCACAACTCTTTTTGTCAAGTCTTTAGACACATAGCCCAGTGGATAAAAGCGTTGGTTCAATCCAGTAACCTGACCTAAAGTGTTGTGAGTTCAATATCTGGGATATTACGTTTTTTGTTTCAGCCGGATCTTCCCCAATCTTCACTTTCCAACCTTGACAGTGTTTTAAATCGTTTCCACCACCCTGCGATGTATGAATTATTTTCCAACCCTCAACCCTCTTCCCGAAGACACTATATTGCTATATTCTTAAGTTTCGCCAGTTCAAAACCTCACAGCTAGGACCACCGTGCCACTTGCACAGAGCCAACATTCTCATTCCCTTTGTATTCCATTGCTAAAGAAGAATTTCCATTCAGAAAACTTCTTCTCTGGATCTGTTACTTTATATAACATACTACGAAAACGTACTTCATTGATCTTAACCACTTAATGTCATCTTAACATGAGCAACTTACTTTCACGTTTTCCGATTACGCAAAAACCTCATTTCTGAAACGTCAACCTTGGCTGCCTTTTTGACCTTGTATTTAGTAGAAAGATTGTATGAAAATTTCTAGATACATTTTTGGTCTAAAATCTAAAAATACTTTTTGGAGGACTGAATTATGAAGTCAACTGATATACTGTAGAGCGAAAACGTAGATTTATTGTAAAATTATTGCTGGAAATTTTTTAAAAACCTGATTCTATTATTACATAAGGCGAACGAACAGATATCCTAGTATTGATTTGAAATAAATAAAAAAAAAATAACATCGCTGAAAGGGATAACATTTTCACGTGAATATCTCCAGACGTTTTTAAGTTCATGGAAACCCAAAATCTGATCTTGCTGGTCAAAATCATGACATACTCCGATATTTAGTGAATATCTATATCTGGAGAGAAATGCCTACCGCCATACTTCATCGACCCAAGATACAGTCCATGATGAAAGTTTGCAACTTCATACCGGATCGGTTGTCTCCCGGTACAAGAATCGCGACATCCGTAACGAACCAGGGTGGACAGGATGAGTATACTACTGGTGAAACCAACAAATATTAAATACGTGGAAGAAACGTTAAATCATTTGCCTGTTGAAATATGAGAACACTGGCGAGAAAAAGAAAGTGTCATAGGATTTATGGGCGGACGCCTGTCATTTTGTCGAAATCTGAGATGTAAGATGTCTTATCTTTGGTGGACATATTAGAGAATTTTATTATAATGGATAAATGGACAGATACACCAATGGAATAGGATTCCTGGTGAATAAGAACCTGAAGGACTGGTAACAAGAGATAACTGATAAATGACATCCATTAGACATGGTATGTGGAATTAGAACCCTCTACCACAGCGAGAGAAATAAACTACGTGAAGAAGGCCGCAGCGTACAACGGCCGAATCGTTGTGATAAATATGGCAAGAAAGATGAGGATCATAGTCCA
Source organism: Acanthosepion esculentum (assembly GCA_964036315.1). NCBI lineage: Eukaryota > Metazoa > Mollusca > Cephalopoda > Sepiida > Sepiidae > Acanthosepion > Acanthosepion esculentum. Next base: position 95,881,491 of record OZ038484.1, read on the forward strand.
ATCAATGTAAATACTGTACATAATATCTCATCTCAGAAATATATACAGATACTGAAGGACTGTTTACTGTGATGCCGTCCGTGATCCAGCAGAGTCATCTAGCATCTCCTTTCAATACCACAATAATACAGATCTATGCATCAACAACAGGACCGCGATGAAGATGAAGTGGACATATTTAACGCTAAACTGCAAGAAAGCATCGACACATTGGCTAAGATAGATATAATATTTATACAAGCAGACAGTAACCCCAAAATTAGGAGTGGCGAACGTAGATGTGGGAAAGAAGTCGCGGGCCCCTCGTGAAATGAATTGCCAAGCTACAGAGTACTGGTAGTTTTCAGATGCAGCGATATGATGTTCGCAAGTAGAGAAGTATAAAAAAAAAAATCTCGCGAAGATCGATCTTACATACACCTGAAATATCTTAACATAACAAAACTTATTATAGTCTAGTTCAAAACGAGTTTCGGTCTTTTGCGCTGCTCTCGGCAGCGACCACGGTATATTTATGATGAACATTGGCTGAGCTAGACTAAAACGTCCATGCCCGCTAGACTGAATTTTAACGTTGACTAGTTAAAGGATATCAATGTTGCTGAAGAATTCAGAACAATAATTGAGGGGAAGTTCACTCCAGTGTTAATAGCCGGAAACACATTTTGGAATCGCTGAAGGATCAATTGTGATAATTTCATTTTGAATCTGCTTAGTCCCATTTTTAATTTGACTATTGCATTTTGAATTTGCTATGTGCCAATTTTAATTTCACTATTCCATTTTTAAATTGCTATATCCCAATTTTAATTTGACTGTTCCATTTTGAAAATGCTATGTCACATTTTTAATTTGACTATTCCATTTTGAAATTGCTATGTGCCAATTTTAATTTGACTATTCCATTTTGAAATTGCTATGTCCCAATTTTAATTTGACTATTCCATTTTGAATTTGCTATGTGCCAATTTTAATTTGACTATTCATTTTGAAATTACTATGTCCCAATTTAAATTTGACAATTCCATTTTGAAATTGCTATGTCCCAATTTTAATTTGACTATTCCATTTTGAATTTGCTATGTGCTAATTTTAATTTCACTATGCCATTTTGAAATTGCTATGTCCCAATTTTAATTTGACTATTCCATTTTGAATTTGCTATGTGCCAATTTTAATTTCACTATTCCATTTTGAAATTACTATGTCCCAATTTTAATTTGACTGTTCCATTTTGAAATTGCTATGTCCCAATTTTAATTTGACTATTCCATTTTGAATTTTCTAGGTGCCAATTTTAATTTGACTATTCCATTTGGAATTTACTATCCGCCAATTTTAATTTGACTATTCCATTTTGAATTTTCTATGTCCCAATTTTAATTTGACTATTCCATTTGGAATTTGCTATGTGCCAATTTTAATTTCACTATTCCATTTTGAATTTGCTATGTCCCAATTTTAAGTTGACTATTCCATTTTGAATTTGCTATGTGCCAATTTTAATTTCACTATTCCATTTTGAAATTGCTATGTCCCAATTTTAATTTGACTATTCCATTTTGAATTTTCTAGGTGCCAATTTTAATTTGACTATTCCATTTGGAATTTACTATCCGCCAATTTTAATTTGACTATTCCATTTTGAATTTTCTATGTCCCAATTTTAATTTGACTATTCCATTTGGAATTTGCTATGTGCCAATTTTAATTTCACTATTCCATTTTGAATTTGCTATGTCCCAATTTTAAGTTGACTATTCCATTTTGAATTTGCTATGTGCCAATTTTAATTTCACTATTCCATTTTGAAATTGCTATGTCCGAATTTTAATTTCACTATTCCATTTTGAATTTGCTATGTGCCAATTTTAATTTGACTATTCCATTTTGAATTTGCTATGTGCCAATTTTAATTTGACTATTCCATTTTGAAATTGCTATGTCCCAATTTTAATTTGACTATTCCATTTTGAAATTGCTATGTCCCAATTTTAATTTGACTATTCCAAAGTAAGATAATCCCAATACACAGGGTGGTTGAAAATTAACTTCCTATTTTATATATGATGGACTCCCGCGTCTGACAATAATTTTTACAAGACTGGAGAGTCTATCATACAAAAAATGGGGAGTTACTTTTCAATCAACCTGAGGACATGCATTTTCAGATTTTGAAGTCAATAAATGTATATAATGTCCATTCTCTAGATATGGGGAGATCTACCATTAATACTAAGATTGCATAGTTTCGTAAGTTAAATACTGTTGTCCCCTAAAAATGTGCTGTTTAGTCATATTGTTGTAGATTAGCGAATCATTTACGAGATTTGCTGAGCCAATCTTCTCTAGTGTTTGGCAATTTTTATTTCTCGGCTAATCCGAGAAAATGAGTCTATTCTTGACTTATGTTTATATCTGTCTATAAGCATGGCCTGTCCATCTTTAAAACTAGTTCTATAATTTATTTAAATGTCTGTATTAAACTGAATACGTAGAAAGAACTATTCAAATTCTAGAGAGGAGAATCGATAAGTGTTTTCCATTAGAAAAGGTTGACTAGATCGTTTGCATAATTGTGCAATTACACCCGGTGTGTGCATCTTCTTTTCGAGAAGACACGTTCCCAATTCTGAGCAGGTCTCATTCTAACAAAGCATATAAAAATTTAGGATGCACCGAAGGTGTATTTTTTTGGCACTCACATCTGTACTACTTCCCGGAAAACGATGCACTAGTCGGCGACGAACATGCTGGAAGGTTCCAGAAAGGTATTGACAAAATAGAAAATCATTATTAAGGCCTGTGGTGTCATGATAGGCTAGGTGATTTTTTCTGCGATCTTCATAGAGACAGGCCAGATGGTAAACATAGAAAAAAGCCCAAATCCTCTAAAAAGTAAAATTTGATATTTTTAATATGTTTTAAATGAATTAAGACATTAATATGACTATGTTTAATATATATACCTCTACGTTTAATATATATACCTCTACTCAAAAATATAAATTTATCGAAATTTAGAAAAAAAATTATTTATTAATAACAAAAAACAGAGTTAATTTTCATGATCGATCCAAAAACTATCCATGTAATCTGAATTATTGTTTCTATAGCAAAATCATTTTTGGACAGTGTTATCTTTTAACAGTTCTTGAAACTGTTTTCATTAAATCAATACAAACTTACATATAATAAAATGTAGGAATGATTGAATGGACTGGATATTGTGGGGTCAGCCTACCCGGATAAAAAGTGGAAAATTACGAGGGTCATTCAATAAATAAGGTGAATTTTTCGGTATAAGGACTTCTAATACAGATAGAAGCTTACTTTTTTTCTTTTTTTTTTCTTTCACATGGATTTAATTTATTTTGCAGATTAAAAATAAAACTTTGAGAGTTGTGGCGATTAACAAAGATGGCCGACCAAGAAGCATGCTCCAGGATTGAACAGCGGTCAGTTATCAAGTTTTTGGTTGTTGAAGGGTGCAAACCAGTTGAAATTCATAGGAAAATGTCAACAGTGTATGGTGCCACATGTTTCAGCCAAAAAAAATGTCTACAAGTGGGCTAAATTGTTTAAAGACGGACGGAGCAGTGTTGAGGATGAAGACAGGCCTGGGAGGCCTACAGAAGTGAGGTCTCCTGAGGTTATCGAATCAGTCAATGATCTCATTCAGTCTGACAGAAGGGTGACAGTGGATGACAATGCAAGGACTTAGAGTTTATCTGTTGGGACAAACGCAGGGGTCATCAGTCAGAAGAAGTCATCTTGCATCATGACAACGCAAGGCCTCACACAGCAGCCCAAACGGTGCAGATCATCAACGACCTTGGCCGGAAACTCTCCCTCATCCCCCTTACAGCCCAGACCTTGCCCCTTCAGACTTTCACTTGTTTGGTCCCTTGAAAGCGTTCGCGAGAGGCACGAAGTTTAAAAGTGACGATGAAGTCAAAAGTGTTGTGAGCGACTGGCGGAGACATCAGTCCAAAGATTTTTTACGCTGAAGGAATACGGAAGCTTGTGCACAGATGGGAAAAGTGTGTGACAGTGCTGGGAGACTACGTTGAAAAATAAAAAAAAAGTAAGCTTCTATCTGTATTAGAATTCCTTATACCGAAAAATTCCCCTTATTTATTGAATGACTTTCGTATAATCCGAGCATCGTGCCTACAATTATAACAAAACACGAAGAAATTATTTGTTAGCAGAGACAAGAGACAAAAACAGACACGGATAATTGATCATTTATATACAGGTTGATATCGATTATTTACTGAGTTTGTTGTGGGCTCGAAAGACCAAAGTTCAAATACATTCCTTGTGTTAAGGAACAGAATCTATAGTCATGTACCTTGATAAATATATTAGTATAGTGTATGTGTGACTGCTGATGATTGAATGTGTTTGTTGATAAAACACATTAGTGGAACGCACGTGTGGCTGTTGGCTTAGAGTATAATTATGTGTGGGGGAAGCATATTAATAGAGATGCTTGTGTGGGTGCCTGTTTTTCAAAATGTGAAAAATCAAGATAGGAATAACTTAATGCCTTTTTCTGTCCACGGCTATGAATAATTTTACGCGACTGTGTGAGATTATTTTGAGTCGATTGATGTCGTAGTTGAAATTCGGTGGCGAGAGTTTAATAGAGCCTGGTGTCGTGGATGTTTCATTGCCTTTCTTAGGTCTCTGGTCTTTCCTAACTTCTTTGGTGTGTGGAGTTTGTGAATATATACATTTTTGTCACATGATAAGTTCCAAAAGAAAACGTTTAATTTTAGTACCTAATAACCAGTTCATTTGGAGTTCAAATACACTGACGTATTTGTGTGTGGATGTTTTGACCAATCAAATTTCAGAAACTGTTTATTTAATTTTTTTTTCATCCGAATTTTATTACCGATTTGTACGAAAGTTTTTTCTTCGGTGATTCTGAGCCTATTGTTGTGAGTTTTCTAGTTATTTGTCCTCCCTGCATTGGTTGTAAAATGCAGGGTTTTATATCCCATACTGCTCTTTGTTTATTGGCATATAATCCTCTCGATAAAGTATTGATATGCATGTATTTTCATTTTAATATTTTTCTTTTAGCCAGTTGTGCTCAATAAATACATTAATCGACTGAATAGCGATAGCTATGTATCTCATTCAGATATTTTATGATGTTAAAATTATTTTTTCTTTCGCATTAAACTACACTTGTTTTTTGTTTGTTTGTTTTTTTTGCTTTTTTAAAGCTTTTCACCCCAAGCAAGGCGAGCGTGCCATTAACACGCTAGGGTTTACAGAGAGTTGGGACGAGAGTAAAGAGGCGTGAAAGAGGAAGGGATCAAGAGAAGGACGCAGAATTGATCAAGGCATCTGGAGATGTAGATTCATATTGCATTTGAATATCATGGAAGCAGTTAAGAGGAAATGAGTTCCACAGACGGGAAGCGCGAGACTTGAAGCTATTGGAGTAGACTAGACAGCAATATTTAACAGTTCCCACAGTGAAATGGTGGGACCGAGATGCCGACCTAGTAGCACGTTTAAATTCATGCAGTCTGGGAACTAGCGAATGTAGCTCGTCGGAGCAGTTACCGTGAAAGCATTTGTAGAAAAGACAGAGGGAAGCAACAGCATGGATGTGAGAGAGCGACTGTAACCGAGACGGCATATTAGAGCCAATCGCATTGCATATCCGTGTGGAGACGTTAGAAGTATACATTTAAAGTAGACTTTAGAAGGAATCGGAAACCCAATCCTAAGCAGAAACAAAAAATAAACCTCTACTCCTGTTAAAGAAAAAAAACGCGGTGGTGAATGATCCAGATGACAGGTGAACGTAACTTTTCCTATTATATCTTTGTACCTCTAACAAGAATGTCAAATATCTGATTATTTTAGTTAATAAAAGAGCGAAATAAAATCCAGTGTTTCCTTCTAAAAAATACCGCATTCTCTCTATTCGTTTCCATTCTCCTCTACACGGGCATAATTATTAGAACTTTTAAACTATGTTTAATCTGTGTTTTATGAAAATTCGATAAATCTCTTTCTTTAATATACAGCTATCCAACAAGTTGGCATCGAATGTGAACAGATGTCTAAAATGCCCTTTGGATATACAGCTTGTGAGTCGATATAATGAACATATTAAAAATTCAAGATGTTGACCATTTAGCATTTCTATAACATCTGTTAGGTGACATAAATCGCCATAAGCATTATTTGATAATTAGTGCTATCTGATGGTATAACTCTTTCTTTTCTAGGATGATTATGCATTTGTGCCACTTGCTTAAAGAAACATGAGTTTATGATTTAACTCAAAATTTTATTCTATGACTTAACCATTAGTATCAGGTGTTGATTTAACAATTAGTCTTATCTGGTGAAGGCTCAGATACGCAATCCTCGGCGTGGAAGTTGAAGTCTGCGTGCCGTTCTCTAATCGCGTTTTATCTCGTTTCCTTCCTTTCGCAGTTATTCTCTTGGACAAGGCATAGGATCATATTCCTTCATCTATGAGTTAAATATAACCACAGGCTGGACACACTTTCCTTGCAAAGGGTAAATTTGAATCCAAATCGTGCTTAAGGAGGATGGGCTTTGTTAGGCTGAATTGCCCAGTGCACACCACAGTTGTAATGGCTGCAATATAGCTTAAAACTCGTGACGTTATCTGATCATTTGAAGTTGTTTTCATTTAGTTAATTAACCATAAGTATTATGTAAAGATTAACAATTAATGTTATCTAATGATTCAAAGATCTAATCTTTTAAACGTCAAGCTAACTTTCTCAGGACACACCACAGCTGATAAGGCTGCAGTACAGCTTAATATTCGTGAAATGACGTTATCTGAAGATTTGAAGTTATTGTTAATGAATTAACCACGAATGTTATGTAAAGATTAGCTATTAATATAATCTGGCGATTCAACTATCGACTCTTTTAAAGGTCAAGTTAACTTGCCCAAGACACATCACATCTAGTAAGGCTGCAGCGCAGATCTAGACTCTTTAATCGAGATATCTGATGATTCTTTAATGGTGAATGCAGTCCTTATTTTGTGTATCTAAACCCGGAAAAGTTCTTCAGGCTTTAATATAACAAGGGCAAAGATACTTGTCCAAGATATTTAATTGTGTTGTCCATTATGCGGGATAGCTACTGCATTTAGTTATATTCAAACGATGTTCAGTGCGAGGTGTCAAAAACATCTCAGTTACAATGTAGAGTTTCTTGGGTTTGAGTTTATTTTGTTTTACGGCATATCACCTTAAATGAGTTATTTAATGGCGACAAGATTTTGAGGATAGTTTCGTAGGAATAGAATATGTATTGCTTGCAGTTTCCATTGGCATATTTTTGCAAAGAATATTTTTTGTCGAGAGTTGAATCTATTAACGTATTGCTGGTAATTTCTTTTCAAAAATGTATTGCTGGTAATTTAAATACACACACACACACACATATATATATATATATATATATATATATATATATATATATATATATATATATATATATATATATATATATACTTTCATCGTGTTTTGACTTCAGTTTGCTGGTTAACTATTTACCCATAGCTGGGACTCCCTAACAGGTGCTACCGCCCCGGGGCAGTGTGAAATGTGAGTAAAAGCTATTAAGAGGTTGTTACACGCTCCCCAAAACCTCCCGTCTCTCCTGTGCCGTATTTTATCTCAGAAATATCGTCTTATATTTATGATCGAACTTACTAGTAAGACAATGATTAATTTCAAAGAAGTACAAAACTCAAATCTCCTTCGAAGTAGGACCCTCAGTTCACTTGTAGCGCTAAATTACCTCTGGAAATCATCTAAAGTGAAATTGTTCAGTACCTTTGTCACGAGCTCCTTCATCTTATCATTATCTTCAGAACGACTACCACTGATGTTCTTCTTCAATTTGGGGAATAGACAAAATGTCTGGACTATAGGAAATGTGAAGGATAATTTTCATGCCCATCTATAACTTTATTGCATGGGCGAGCTTTCAAATTGTCTTCACGTCCCGACTTCATTTTGCAAACTAGTCAGCTGTGAAAAGCAGTGTTCAGGAAAGTGTGTTCAACTTGCTGCTGGATGTAGTTTATCATCATACCCAGGACATATAGCTTGTTGATATAGATTCCTTCAACTGAAATTTTTATTTGAAAAGTAATTAGTAACATTTTCATTTACCTCCGTATGAACCTTCAAAAAATTCCCCCAAGAGCAGAAAATATTTATCCACTTTTCCTTGCATATCTGATTCCATTATTTGCGCATTTTCAGTGCTTGATTCCAAGTAACAGCAAAGATTTTCCATTACCATTACATCAATATTCAGTAGCCGAAGGATGAAAAATTATTTGGTTTACAATTTACAACAGAATTATTTTGTGATTCTACTAAACACAAAGTCTCTTTATAGATCATATTGATCGGACGTCTCTCCTGTACCGTATAGTCGTACAGCCTCACCATGTTAGGTTTTACTGCTGTGCATTCTGTGGCAAGTAGGGTGTTTTGTTTAATGGAATGCAGTTGCTATCTTCACACAAAAGATCGAACATTATAAGATTAAACATAGACATTGAAATTAACGTAATATTTTCGTTTAAACCTACGGACATATAGATTCACACTTATGCGTTTATCTGGCGTTCGCTTCTCAAACAGAGCTCTTGTTACGAGATCTCAGGTTAAAAAAGTGATAAGGTTGCTTTTCCATATGAACCGAAGGAAATGGATCCTGCTACCAGCGATGCAACCAGTGTTGCGAAGCTGCCTATTTTTTTATTACCTCGACGCGTCTCTGTCTTTATTTAATCGTGATTGTCTTCTGCTTTACTTACCTAATGAAAATGATTGATAGCACAAGAGATGTTAATGGTAACATTAGCCTTTTCCCTATAAGGAAACATTCGGCATTCATTGATTGAAAAGTCAGAGAGACTGTCGAAATTTATAAAATTTTTCGCTTAAATCAACCTTTCAGGAAAATAGGATTCTTGTATACACAAGCTGTTATTTCTCTCTTCATTATTGATCCTTCATAAAATTTTCTCTGAAGTAAACTTTCTCTTCGAGATACATGTGTTATGTAATTTAAATGCTTCTACTGTCAGACGTTTTCAAGTGATGTGGTCTCTGTTATTTGGTACATAGTAAGTTAAAAAAAGTATTGACCACGTTATGACCTAGAGGTTTCCGTTTCTGAAAGCAACTGTTAACCATAGATCTATGAAATCGGTTGTATACAGGTGACTGAGTAGATATTTCTAGTCGATTTTAGCTCCACGAATGACATCCATATGAAATCCTCGATTTGACGTAGCTATTTATAATCATTTAGCTTTTAAGTTAATCTTTCAGTTCTGTAGCAACTTGCCGTATTGGGAGAAACTAACTCTAGCGGTGCCTATACCATGTTCTATTTCTTTATCTACCATCGTAAATTCGTTATTTGTGATCCATACACAAAGGTATGTAAAGTGTTTATTATTGGTCACTTTGATCCTCTTCCCCGTCTCCGAAAATCTATATATCAGTTCTCTCTTGCATGCGTTGTCCGGTCGAGCTTTTGTCCTTTGGCGTTATCAGCTTATTTTTGCTGTCTATTATCTATGCATCGTTGGTAGCCATGTTTAGAGATCGTTCGTCCTTGTTGTTTCTTAATCCTTCTCTCTCCCTCTCTTTCCATATATATATATATATATATATATATATATATATATATATATATATATATATATATATATGTATATATATATATATATATATATATATATATATATATATACACACACATACACACACACACACACACACACACACACACACATATATATATATATATATATATATATATATATATATATATATATATATATATATATATATATATATAATTCTGTGTGTATCACTGTGTGTGCATTTCTGATCGCCTCCCTGCTTATTTTTCTCATTCTGCCTCCCTACACACTCGCCAGGGACACAACTTTCGTTGCATAATTCGTTGCAAAAGGATTTATAGTTTGATACCCAGCCACTATTTTACCGAATAAGCCAACCGGAAGCAACATCCGGCACGCCAGAAGTTGCCCTCTGGGAGAAAACTACCGACATCATTATTACCTTACTACTTTCCTAAATAGTTATTTCCCCCATGAACTTTTCCCGCCGTTTCTCTCTTCATCAACATCCTCTTTGTCAATCTGGACCTGTAACTTTATTTTTCATTCTCTTTCAAACAGTCTCCTATTTATCTTTAATTCTCTTTTTGGCAAATGTTCAAACTAATATTGAAGAATGGATCCAGACATTGATTGTCTCCGATTTATAACACGGGAAAACAGCGCACTTGTAATTTCCTTTCACCGAAATATATTCCTTGTAAAACATCGTAGTTGGATTCTCGATTTATTTGGCGTTCATTACGATAAATCTCATCGGTTCTCGTAAGTTCTCGTCAGTAATCTTCTAATCTCCATTAGAGTTATTGACGTTCCGCTGTCATCTCAAAGATATACAGCATCGGATAGCAATGCTCCAAAACAGTGAACATAGGCGTTTTATTAACACCACCGACCTATGGCGGTAAGGTTCCTTTTATCATCAGCAGAATATAGTCTAACTCCATGCGTGTATTGTTCAATATATCTTTTAAGCATTTCCTCGGCACAAGGAAGAAGTACTTCTGCGTCGCAAGAAATACTGATGAGTATTGAAGACCTCATAATGACGGGCATGACAGGTGTTGATGTGTGTAGATTATTCCACTGTATAATAAATGACACTTTTCAAATATCTCGGAAGCGTATCAGAATATAAAGCTAGTTATAGAAAGGCGACATTGCTTACTAGGTTAAGGATATTGAGTCTTGAACACTACTCGGAAATAATGGTCATATAAACAAACTTGCTGAAGATTACTCTACGAGCTTCACAGATTAATCTTGGCAGAAGCACTGAAGAATGAGGCAAACGATGAGGATCAAATTCACTACGAATTAGGGAATATCCCAAACCGGACATCTCTGCCTAGTTTGGCACAAAGCCTAGAAATACGGAAGATATATTACTTAAATTAATTCTGCTACAAGCGAGATATATTTAACACCCAGTGAAAATTGAACTCACTACACAGAAATAATAGTCAAGAAGACTATCGCGCTAAAGTTCTACCAATTTCTTGTATAAACGCAGAAGTATGGAGCACTCTGTGTGGATTGTAATCACTACTTAGTAGAAATGATCAAAAGAAATCGTCGACTCGTGATTACAACGCCCTAAGTGCTCAATTTAGTGTTGCACAAGGTATCAATTATGGATAACCTAACTCACTGCACAGTAATAAATGTTAAGGAGATTAGCTTGTTAGAGACTAACCATCCCGAGCTGCTCAGGCTAGATTATCTCAGAAATGTCGTCTTATATTCTTGATCGAACTTACTAGTAAAACAATTATTAATTTAAAGGTGTATAAAACTCAAATCTCCTTCGAAGTAAGACCCTCTGAATACGGTTCACTTGTAGCGCTACATGACCTCTGGAAATCTTCTAAAGTGAAATTGTTCAGTACCTTTGTCATGAGCTCCTTCATCTTATCATGTAAACAGGATTTAAACAAAATCACTGATAGATTAAATAGAGTAGAACCTACTATAAACTTTACCCACGAACTTGAATCGAATAATTATCTACCTTTTCTAGACATACTACTTACTAGAAATAATAACAAATTAGAATTCGAAGTATATCGTAAACCCACATGTAAAAACGACTATTTACACCTGTACTCTCACAATGATACTAGGATTAAGAGAGGTGTTATTATTGGATTTTACTTGAGAACTCTTCGAATCTGTTCAGCAAAGTATTTAGATGACGAATTTAGTTATATCGAGCATACCTTCTCAAGCCTTTCGTATCCGAGACAATTAATACTCGGCGCTAAGCATAAAGCCTTGAAAATTCACAAAGTTCGTTCATCAGTGCAAAATAACATACCGACTACTACTACTACATCTAAGGTAGGGAGAGGCAGACTTTCAGCTGTCCCTGATAATCCTATTGGCCGCATCTTTCTACCGAATAACCCTCTGACCGAACACATTTCCAACAATCTAAACGCGCTAAAAATTAAAACTACTACATTACCCACTAAAACTATCCGCGGTATATTAAATAATACCAGCAGACAGCATATTACATCCGATGCTTGCGTATATCAGGTACCATGCGGAGACTGTAACTTGAGTTATGTAGGCGAGACAGGGAGGTCCTTGAAATCTCGCATTTCCGAACATAAACGAGATATTCGCCTTAGTAATTTAAGTAGTCCTTTGTTTGTACACATAGCCAAATCTGATCACAATTTTGATTTCGACTCTGTGAAGATTTTAAAATATAGCCACAATAAAAACCTTAGACAGATTTACGAGGCTGGCATGATAGCCACCTCACACACAATAAACACCAGACAGGGTTTCTTTAATATATCAACTTTCCTAGCAAGATTAATTCTTGACAAACGTACCGATAAGCTATAGTTTTAAATAGTTTCTCCCCCTTTCCACTTAGGATAAAATCTCTTCCCTGGGAGCAGGTTTTCGCAGCGCCGCCCACGCGGCGCCAGCGTATCCGACTCCAAGAAAGAATACTCTGACTTTAGAATTTCAGGTTTTCTATTTCTGACCAGTCCTGTATATATCGTCTCTTCATTTAACTTAAATCTAATATAAATATGTCTCCATTTACCATGTTCTGAAGAAGGTCTATTTGACCGAAACGTCTGACGTCGACAGAATAACAAAGACAAAAACAAAATAAAAAAACAGTAAACTCACATATTCGGATTTTGCTTTGTCTTTTCCACATTTTCATCATACCGTCGGATCTACATCCACATATTTGCTTACATATATATATATATATATATATATATATATATATATATATATATATTAAAAATATTTAAAAAATTAAAATCTTCAGATACTCTGGGTTGTATATTAATATTCTTTCGTTTTAATTATTGTTTCATTTAGATTCCTCGACTAGTTTCGGCCAACATGGCCATCATCAGGAGAAAAATTATCCTTGCTGCTAGCAGTGAACTACAGAAAAACTCTCTCTCTCTCTCTCTCTCTCTCTCTATATATATATATATATATATATATATATATATATATATATATATGTGTGTGTGTGCGTGTGTGTGTGTGTGTGTGTGCATATTAAGGGTTTATAATAATTTATTCAGTATTATAATTCCCCTATATGTTTTAGATTTAATATTAATGACAATGTTTCCCCCTTAAGGCAGGGGTTTATTTCTGCTTCAATTTGATTATCTTGTGAATTTATCTAAGAACGAGTTACAGTCTTATGAAGAAAATTCAGTGATTGCTATCAGTGGTCTTATTGTATTCCCATTCATCTCATTCACAGTCTGAAATTTTTCGTTTGAAAATGTGGTTTTATATTTAGCTAAAGACAGAAATAACCAGAATATGGTCAGTACTGGTGTAGAAGAGACTGAGGATTTTAGCCCAAGACAGCACATCCTTCGTTTCGATGAATTGGAAATATTGGCTGTTGATTCTCTGTAGTGACATATTGTTTGTATAAAAAGGTATTGCTCGTTTTTTTACTATTAAAATGTATTTTTATAAGTTCATAGTGTTTTTGTTTGGAAGCTCACTATTTACCCACAGCTGTGACCCTAAGTTGCTACCACCCTGGGTCAGAGAGGACCTGGGAACAACATCAATTAAGAGTTGGTCCTACGCGTTGTTTGGCTGGTTGGGGCCGTTCCTGGTGGATTCAACGCGCCTAGTGTTAATGGGGGACTGGAATGCCATCCTGGAAGCCAAGTTACACAGGGGGTGGGGAGCTAGTGGGTGGAGGGGCGATCGTAGCCTGGTTGGTCTGAACAACGATTTTGGTCTCGTTGATACATACCGGGTCGATCGCCCCGGGTGGAAAATGTGGATTTGAGCTCTTAATTGGCCTTTTACCGGGGTAGTTAGCTACCTGGATAGAGTGTTAGTTAGAGAAGCCGTCGTAGACTTGTTAGATTGTCCCACGTTCCACTGGGTAGGTTATTCGGATCACAAACTTGTTTGTGCCCTGGTGGCGTTAGATCATAGGCCTAGAATGGCTGGCTACTGGAAGATCAATCTGTCCTTACTGGACAGGCTGGAATTCCAGGAGCAGCTAACTTAGTGCAGCGGGAACTAGTGGGGGCGGTTATCTGGAATAATAGGTGGGAGACACTTGAGGATCGGATTAGGTCCTTCGCCACTGATTACAGCAAACGGCTCGCCCTAGATAGAACTGACAAGGTGAAAACTCATAAGTCTATTTTTTCCCGGGCGGTGGATGGAGGGGTATTCGTAGGTAGTGAGGCCCTGGAGCGTTTGAATAGCGAGAGGTACATGGGCCATGTAATTAGACATAGGTTAAACAAGATGTCTTCCGGAGCTGTAGACATGGGCGCAGATTTGCGCAACGAAGAGATCCGTCGAGATTCCGATTGTTACATTCGTGAGGTCAATTACCCGGAGGGGCATACTTTTCGGGCCACTGACGACGGCGTTTCGGCGGCATTTCGAGAACCGGTTTACCAAGCAGCCTGGTCTCTGTGATGAGGAGTTTCGCAGCTATTTGACTGATTTTCCTCGGCTTTCGCCGACTGAAGCGACTAGATGCGAGAAAGTGATTATGGAGGGCGAAGTCTACGCGGCATTGAAGAAGGTCGGCAGAGGCAAGTCGCCCGGTCTGGATGGTTTGCCCTATGAATTATACTTGAGGATGTCGCACATCTTTTTCCCGATTTTGAGTGTGGTCTTCACCAACTTGTTCCGGTCGGGGTCCATACCCAACCGTGTCACCAGGGGTGTGATCACGGTGTTGAAAAAGGGCAAGGGTGTTGGGCGAGATTTATATGGTCATGTACCCATAATTCTGCTAAACACAAAGTTAAAGATTTTGGCCAAGATCCTGCAGCAGCGTTTGAAGTCAGTTGCCTAATCTCTGTTTGGTCCAGAGCAGACTTGCACTTTGAGGGGCCGAAAAATTCAGAGCAACCTACATCTGATCCGCACGATCATAGAGAGTTTAAAAGACGTCGATCAATTTAGATCAATCCAAGGCATTTGCTTGGGTGGATTCGCCTTTCCTGTAGGGGATCGAGCCAGGGTTTCCGCGTTCTCTGATGACGTATCTGCGTTCATGTCGTCCCGCAGCGATATTGAGTCGGTTGATCAGCGTGTTTTCCAGCGGTCAAAACGGAATATTCAATTATTTATGAGGCATTGTCAGAGCGTAACGGTCATGGAAATTAACTAAGGAACTAAGTTACTAGTGGGGAGGGGCAATCAGAATAATAATAATAATAATAATAAATTACAGCCCACACTGTATTTTTTCCATGTTTTTTCTATGTAAGTGCGATTTTTTTTCAAAACTGATCAGTGGAAAATGTCATGATGCCATTTCTGAACTAAGGTCTCTGGTCCGGAACCGGAAAGAAATGAGTACACACCAGAATCCAAACAGCAACAGCAACAACAACAATAATAATAATAATAATAATAATAATAATAATAATAATAATAATAATAATAATAACCTTTCAAGGATATTCATTGTCTAACAGCACAAACTGTGGATACAGAGTAAAAAAGTATGTGTTTAATCACCTATTTTACATGGATAATATCAAACGCTTTCCCAAAGACGACAATGAGTTGAAGGATATCCTCAATACTCTAAAAAAGTCTCAGTGATGCCATTCGGATTAGATAAATGGT
The DNA here is from genome assembly GCA_964036315.1 of Acanthosepion esculentum. Lineage (NCBI taxonomy): Eukaryota > Metazoa > Mollusca > Cephalopoda > Sepiida > Sepiidae > Acanthosepion > Acanthosepion esculentum. Next base: position 95,897,317 of record OZ038484.1, read on the forward strand.
CAAAAATAACATTCAAGTCGGGGAGAATTACAGGAATACATTCAGTAGATCTATATTTTGTCACAAAGGTTAGTGAACTGGAACAAGAAGTAGCCTATAAATATTTAGGTGTCAGCGAAGAAGATTGAATACAGCATATACAAACGAAGGAGAAAGTAATACAAGAATATTAAGGGCGTGTGCGTTTGGTGTTCAATACCGAGTTGAATTAACAAAACAGAAGAATATCAGCAATAAATTATTTCGTTGTCCCTGTGTGCAATACAGTTACAAGATCCTTAATTTAACCATAGCTGACACTAAGCGATTGGATGTCAATATGAGCTTCTGACTTGCCAGCGCTTCATCATCCTGAGGATAGTGCTGACCGACATTTTATGTATGTGCCCAGCGCCGAAGGAGGTAGAGGATTAGTTCAACTAGAATTGTCTTACAAAACTACAATAATCTGTCTGCAAAGATACCTGGAAACTACAGAAGACTGGATGATGATCTGTGTCAAAGAACATGGGGAATTTCAAGTATGTGAAGAAGTGCAAGAAAACCATTATACACCTACAACAGCGGCATGAAATTAAAAACAAATCAAATGCAATGTACCAAATACAAAATCGATGATAAGATAAACTTCTTCATGGTCAATACTCTGTCTGTACTAAACAAGATGGTGTATTCAAACCCCTTTGTACTAAACTGTACTAACCAAGATGATGTATACAAACCCCTTACCCATCATTAGTTACGTAGTGCACAGGACCAATACTTGCTAACTAGAAATTCCATATAACATATACTGAAAAATTGTGTTAGCCTCAAACGCAAATTCTAATCTAGAAGCAATTGACAATCTTGTATCAGGTTGAATATAAAACACATAATGACAATTTGGGATAATACCTGCATTGTAAAATATGCAAATTTTACAGGCATGAAACTGCAAGAAATTACTACGAACACCACCCAGACCCTGCTGCAGATAACTGTAATAATTCCATGAGACTTTACAATAGTCACTGACAAAACAATCAATGCTAACCGCCCAGACATCGTGACCAGAGGAATAAACGTAAAGTTAGCAGATATGTTTTATAAATATATAATTCACGTTATCCCCATACCTTCGGCCTTGTGCCATGTCTAAGAGTTGCTTATAAAATCATTGTAATTCATACATGCTTTTTATAAACGTGTATTTAATACCTGTTTTCTTTTTTTAAATTTAATATTTATAATTAATCCCATAAGTTACGATCATTGTCAAAAATATAAATGGAACCTCATACAGAAAAAAATGTCAGATGAAATTTCTGCGCATAGGTATATCTTTCTGGGACATTCAATTTAATTAATACTGTTTAATATAAATAGAGCATTTACTTAAATATTTGTATCTAAAAAGATAACAATGGATAAACAGAAAACATATTAAAAACGATTGTCGGACTTATTCTATTTTATTATATATGATGTCATTGGTTTACGTTAAGATGAGCTTCGAGCAGATATAAGCGTTCGAGAGAAATCATGGAAAATTTGTAGTTTAACAGCAGTAATTCGTCCTTTCTAATGAGGTACTTTCTCTGTAATTCAATGTCATAGCAACGCAGGTCAAATGACGGTTCCATGCAGGATACGGTTTCGATTCCTGTCGGAGGACATATATTTTCTATGAAATTTCTCGGATATTCAGGCCTCTAAATGTTGTTAATACTGTTTATTATAAACGGAGAATTTACTTAAATGTTTTTATCTATAAAAATAGCGTATAAACAATACATATATTGAAATAAGTATATGTTCAAACAGTGAACTTTTTGATCCATTCACAACATCGAAAGTTTGGAGGACCCAGTTAGGATCGAACTCTCAATTCCGTTGTAATTGTTCTAGCGAAAAAGCTTGCTAGCAATTTCACCACGTCGATATGTTCAGATATTTTATTGCAATTTTAATATGAA
>OZ038484.1:95904274-95909274 GCA_964036315.1 Acanthosepion esculentum
CATTTTAACAGATGCATTTATGAACATTGCATAAAAGTATCTTGAAATACTAAACAGTAAATTCATTCAATAAAATGGCCATTGGCTTCGACGACATGGCTTCGTTTTGAGGCATTTTGCAACCGCTTTTTTAATATTTCTGGACTAAAATCAAATTATTAAGTAGTATTTTTAGCGTAATGACGATGAATTTACGGGAACGGATATGCATTATTGTGAATAAAAGAGAATATTTTTTACATGATGCATAATTTTATAAAAAAAAAGAAACACTATTCAAATTTAATCGATTTACCTCTCTCTTGTTGTAAGTTCGGATTTTTCGATTAATGACATTCACAATTATGATCGACTCATTCATATATATATATATATATATATATATATATATATATATATATATATATATATATATATATATATATAGTGTAATAATTAAATAACAACAAGTATAATAAATCGATCTAAATACATCCAAATATATAAATAAACTAACAACCGATACCGACAAACTAGCCGTTTAGAAAAAACAAATAAAGATAATCAACACAAATAAATAAATTAAAAACTGTTCCCACCAAAATAGTAGTCAGAACAAACCACAACATTCAACCCCAAAATTCAACAAATAGCTTTAACCAATGACAAATAAACAAATATATAAGATAAAAAATAAAAATGAAAAATAAATAAAAACAAGCAAAACGATTTGACCCAAATAAATAAGCAAATAATCGACTTCCGGTAAATGACCGCCATAATAGATTACCAACAATAAGCTATGTAAACAAATTTTTCTACGTTAATAAAAAACACCGATCAAAACAAAAATTAAATAAATAAATATATAAGATAAAAAAACAAAAAAACAAACAAAATAATTTGGCATGAATAAATAAATAAACAAATAAGCGACTTCTGGTAAAAGTAATCGCATTTCTGAAATGAGAAGCCCATACAGTTATAACAACCTCGGAGAATTCCAGTATGATATCTTTAATCCTTTCTAAGATACAACGGTTCATTTAAAAATTGAACAATTTTGCTATTACACGGTATATATTCGTATTCTGTTTCAGCTCTCTTATACAGATTTATACATGCAAAAATAAATAAGTAGATGTACACACACACATACAGACCCATATATATATATATATATATATATATATATATATATATATATATATATTCATGTATGTGTTTAGTCTGTATGTTTATGTCTACTGATGACCCAAAAGGTGAGCAGTATATAAAGTTAATAATAGCTAGGTGTCAGCGTCCATTGACTTTATATAAAAGCGCAGAAAATAAATTCTACGTTAATCTAAAATGCTCTTTATGGTCGTTCCTCGTTACCCTCAGGAACTATGATACAATCCCCACCCAACGAATCTCTGATATCTGTTCCCTACTCTACGCCAACTCAATTTGTCATAGTATAGTGCTCATAAAATATAAATTTGGCCACCTCGCCTTAGCAAGATTGCATCACTATAAGCATGAATAAGGATTTTGATCCTCAGTGCGTGCCCTATTATTTCGGCCTCGTGCCATATACAAGATGCGCTTAGAAAGTCATCATATAAAATTAAAAAGAATTATTGTAATGTAATTATCTCTATCTCTAAAAGTCAGGATGTGTGTGTGTGTGTGTGTGTGTGTGTGTGTGTGTGTGTGTGTGTGTGTGTGTGTGTGTGTGTAACGAATGCACGGCCGCAATTTTCGACGGATTTTCACCAGAATTTACATGCACATGCTCCAAGTTAGTGGAATGCCAAGACCAACTTTACATTTCCCAACTCCCGTCGCTAGTGGAAATAATCGATTTCTTCATGCTTCTACGACAGTTTTCATGCAGTTTGTGGCCATTTTCTACTGGCCAAACTGAGAGCTTATAGCTGGTTACCACAGATAGGCAGGAAGATTCTATTGGCCAGCGTGAAAGCCAACAGCTGGCTGACACGACTGTTAAATAGCATGCGAGCATGCCAAAAAAATCGATAGATGCATTCGTCACAAGTGGGAAAAATTAAAATCTGCATGGCACTTTACTCTAATTGGCTCATTCGCTTGCTTATACTCAACGTTTATTCTGATTCCGCAGAACTGGGTTTGGAGCGAAAAAGTATTTCTTGTTAACAATCTTTATTCATTCGGTTGTTCCAGTTACTATACCTTTTTTAAAGCTGATCGTTTTGTGTTCATTTTCTTTAATTATTTTTTCGTAACAGATTTAATGTTTAGTATAGAGCTTAGAAAAAATTCGCAGTGTGAGATAGGCAAGAAGTAAGGCATGTAGCAACATCAGCACGGCAAAGGGCACACCTTTAAAGGCAAGGAAGGGCAAAAATATTTTAAGTCAAGTGATAGCGATTGATGTATGAATTGTAAGATTTTTGAATCAAACACGGGCAACGCCAGGCCATGTGTACAATAATAGATCATATACAATATAGCTGAACAATTCCACTCTGAAAAAATTAAGTAATACAATGTAGCTACATGCAAATAACCGACATGTGATAATAGATGATTCCATCATAAATATATGAAAAAAGATTGGCGGTAATTTTTGTAAGAAAGTTGAATAAAGTTACCACATTCAACATTTTGGATGACAAATGTGAATGTTATATGTTTTTTAGTTCGAAACTTAACACGTGCAAAAACGGATTTGGACAAAAAAAAAATAAAACAAAAAAAACAAAAAAAAACAATGACGGCAGAATCCTTTAATAGTTGTACTTTAATTTCTACCGTATAAATATGTGTGGGGCGCAGTTGAGCCAGAGACCTACAAAACCCCTTGTAAATTGTCGCCATTTTATATTTTATATTTTTAATTTCGCGCATGCGTGTTCTTCATTTTATTTTGTCGATTGCACAGTAGTGTCATTTGGCCACCGTCTGTGAGAAAAAAGAGCACCATGACGCAATTCACTCCACCAGAAACTTGGAAAACTGTATTGATTGGCAATCGCACCGCAAGCTCCACTACGAATATTTCAGTGTGTTTGTGTGTCAGTTTTAGAGAGTGTTGCGTACTTTTCAAGGTACGTCAGCTCTGAGAACTCACTCTGATCGTTCTGATCAGTAAAAAGCTCCCGAATTTGTTGGTGAAGGCATCAGGCTCAACACGGAGGACTGAATCAAAAGCCTTGAGGAGGTAGTGCTGCCCTGGTTCAAGCGGGAGGCTGCTGGAAGTTCCTTTGACTGGCAACAGCACTCAGCACCATGTCACCCATTCATGGCTATCAGACAATTTCTGCACCCACAGCACCCCTTATATCTTGGCCACCTAACTCCCCAAACAGTATCCGCCTTAATTATTGTGTGTGGGCACAGTTGAGCAAAATACAAACAAAAAATCTTTGTCACACAAAAGATGAACTGGAGGCAAGGATCATGCAGTATTTACCAATTTAAAAATAGGGGACAATCCAGAAGAGACGCAGGAGTTTCCAAAGTCATCTGAAAGCTGGGATTGCGGCCACTGACGATTTTATTGAATTAATTTACTCTTTATTTATTCAAGATATTTTCTTTAATTTTGCTAAATATATCTGTTACAATGAGATGTCTTTGTCACACAAAAGATGAACTGGAGGCAAGGATCATGCAGTATTTACCAATTTAAAAATAGGGGACAATCCAGAAGAGACGCAGGAGTTTCCAAAGTCATCTGAAAGCTGGGATTGCGGCCACTGACGATTTTATTGAATTAATTTACTCTTTATTTATTCAAGATATTTTCTTTAATTTTGCTAAATATATCTGTTACAATGAGATGTTACTGTTATTTTCATTTTTGCGTAATTTAGATGACAATTTATCTATTGCACCCTGTATATATAGGTAGAAAAAAAAACAGATGTTGATAAGATAGTGCGGGTCATTGGGGTCCCCTATAAAGCTTGAACCCCCGGTCGTGGCGTTGGGGTTCGTGAACCGTCCTCCATTCTCAAAACAATGCGACATGAATTATCAAAATACGAACCGGTTTTGATAGTAACTCCGAGCGTATGTTATATTCATATTCTGAAATTGTAGCAACTCTTCGTATCCTTCGATTTACGGTGTCTCATATGTGTTGGCAATGTTACCACCCACCGTGGACAGCTTAGTGGGCGGCCACATGTCCGTAAGTATCGTGATATGAAAACCGTAATAAACAAATAATACACGTACCAATCTTATCGAGATTCATTAAACGAGATACAACAAACATAACCAGACGGTCAGTTCTGAATTTTTTCATATATTCTTTTTTTCTTTTTATGTGTCGTTTCAGGGCCTAGCCAATCATGTCTCTCCACCTTCCTCTATCCCTTACAGCTCTCAACATGTTTCTTCTTTCTGCTTCCTCCCCCAGATCACGTTCTGTCACCCACTTGCTTAAGTCCGCCAGGTTTATCACGCGTTATCTTCTCGTGCCTCTCTTTTCCTCTATTCGACTCGTGAGTATCAGATTCTCCAGTCCTCCTTCCTCATAATGTATCCCAGCATCTTCAGCTGCCTCTTCCTGATATTAAATATAAGCCTCCTCCTTCCTTGTTTGCAACCTCTTTAAGACCTCATCCTTTCTCACACGCTCGGTCCATATATACTTAGCCTCATTCCGTAGATCTACATCTCTGTCGCCTCGATTCTCTTCTACCTCTGTGAGGAAATCGTCCAACATTCGCTGCCGTAAAAAAAGGACATATGTGACATAACAGTTTAGTACCAGGGCATATCGAAGGAGAAGGCAAACTCTGGTCCCTCATTTGATATGGCGGCACTGGACGCAGCGTCTTACGTAAATTTATGAATAAAAACAAAAACAAAATTCTTTACCAACGCGTTTCGTCATCTGATAGTCTGAATCAAAACGAAGGTACGGATATTATTTTGCAACATGTATTTATTAACAGAAGTAATGCATTGTTAGATTTTCATTTAATTAATTAAAGAACGCTGAATATAACGATTTTATATTCCAATGTGTATTTCTAAAT
>OZ038484.1:95911774-95934274 GCA_964036315.1 Acanthosepion esculentum
TCCTAAATATAAAAATATTCCAATCTCTCGTTCCCTCTGTGCGTGTGCATGTGAGTGTGTGTACATGTGTGTGTGCGTGTGTACATGTGGAAATTGATACATTTAGGCTAACATTTTTGATATGTGTGTCGTTGTCAGTTGTTAGCGTCTATTCTAAAACAGGCGCTGCAGCTGATTAAATTCCTTTGTCGATTCTAATTATTTCTCCAAGCGATTCATTAAATTTCACACGCGCTTTTCAAATGAAATTGAGAAAATTAATTTCTTTTTCCTTTTATTTTGTTAAGTATTTTTTTTCCCGCAGATAAATTTACGTTGACCATCTTTAGTCTTTTCTTTTCTCCTAATTTCTCCTTGTAACTTTCTTTCTCGAGCCGCTTATATTTCATTTTCCACCGGATTTTTCTAATTATTTTCTTTTCGTCTTATTATTTACCAAATTTGCGTCTCTTTCATCTAGTGACCAAACAGACCGTGAGACTTTCGATGTTATCTATCGTAACAGATTTGGAGAACGCTGAAATGTTCTTCGTTTTTACTTTATTTCGAAATGACAATATTTTCTAAGCTGTTCTGGCGACATGAAATTTGCGCAGATCATTTGCTACAAGATAGATCTCGAAAGAGAATACCCAAGGGGACGTATTCTTAACTATTTCTACGAACACCAACAATAAACCTGTTATTCCTTTTTGTGCCAACACAATATATATATTTAAGCGATTATTGATCCGTAATGAGAAACATTTACCAACTATATAAGCGGAAAACAACTCGATATATACGAATTAATCACAGACGAAAACTCGAAGAAGTGTTACTGCGTGTGCGTTTTAATAATTCTAGTCATGTGTATGAAACAATGCGACAGCCTGAAACAAGAAAGATAGACTAGATCCTAAACGTAATCTCGGTACACCGTCAAACACATACTGTCTTATACAATGACATACTTCGCAGGTAAAGGCTTACGTTAAAACACCGGTTCTCGTCCGATCACCGAAGCTAAGCAACGACAAGATTAGTTAATACATCAGTGGGTTATCGTTTGGAAATATCAAGTGCTGTAAGATTGGATGTACTTGTGGAGCAATAGTAATGGCTTGGCTTTAAAAAAAGGAACAAACTGGGAGAACCGATTTCGATTCCAGTTGGCTTTGTTATATTCACTTACCATTTGGGAAGGTATGGATTTACGTAATTTTTTAAACAATTTTTTTTAAAAAACTTTTTTTTTTAATCAATCATACAAGTCAGTAAGATTCAACTGATGACACTGAGTGTTAGAGAACATGAAAATAACATTACTATCAAGTAGAATAAACAAACAAAAACCATAATCTAGAAGACAGGAGATAACGATTAACACTGGATTTAAATATCTGTCTATATCTCTGAGATGAGGTATTATAATAATTTAAATTATTTACATTATTCGGACTTTTGTCTTCATCTTTATTGCCATGTTCACGACGTTTCGGTCGCAGTACGCCCCGGCCTTCGTCAGGTGTTTGGAATTCTGAACAGAACCCTTTATGGACACATGGTCCAGTGGATAAAACGTTGGTTGGATCCAGTGACTTGACCCAAAGAGTTGTGAGTTCAACACCTGGCTACGGCAGGGGTGAAAAAAAAACTTGCAGAGTTGAGGTAAAGAGAGATAACTGAGACGGAAGAGGCATGGCACTTGGAACTAGAACAGTCTACTCTGGTGGACGAAATAAGTGCTTCAGTTCGAAATTCCAATCAACTAAAGAAGACCCGAGCGTACAACGGCCGACACGTCGTCAACATGAAAATTAAGTTGAGGACGACAGTCCGAACAGTGTAAATAATGTAAATTACTGGATATAAATTTTTGAAGAACAAAGTTGACTGGAAAGCAAGAAGTCTAGGTGCCGGGGAGTTAACTTCATCAGAACAATTACCATGGAAGTATATAAGAAAAAAACACAGGGGAGATACATTAATCCCAGCTATTGATTAAATATTAGAACTTGTATGAAAAAATTATTATTATCTTTAAAGGTATCTTTTACTAAAAACCTGTACAGGCTTTAGATAACCTACGAAAGACTGATAAGTAGTAAAAAGAAATCATTCAATCAATGCAAAGGTAAATTACCAATTCCAACAACTTCTTTTGGAACGCGATTTCAAGGTTAAGCTTGGTGAAAAAGGCATTGTATGAGATATGAACATGTGGTAAAATAATATGTTAGTCTCCAGATACCTTTCGGTTGATCTTACAAACTTCTAACTGCAATGTTAACAGTAATATTAGCATTTTTCTTATAAGTAAACATTTGGCATTAACAGAACAAGCAGCTCATACTAATATCGTTTGGAATTTATAAAGTCTCTCTCTTTTTGTTATGGTCCAGGTTAGGACCAAGGATGAACAACAGGAACACAGGAGTAGAAATAACGAAGATATATTATACGGAATAATAATACAAAATGTAAAAGGTGTTAGTATGACTGTCAGTCTGGTTTGGAGTGAACTACTATCGGCTCGACTCGACTCGATTCGTCTCTCTCTTGAGAGGCGTAGTATACATTGTGTTAGGAAGAGTCCATTCTGTAGTTATAGGTAAGGACCCATAACACTCTTAAAACAGTTTTTAAGGAATATAATTTTCTCGAATCCAGCAGCTCTCATTCTAGTATTGATAGACGTTTCATACTGAACCTTTTACTTGGAAGCAATATCATGATTATATCATTATTTTCTCTTCGTTTTACATCTGATATGCATATTAGCTGTAGCTTCTGTTGGCTGTCCTCAAGTTTTATCTTTTCTGTCATTCGGTAGAGTTCTTTGTTTGGGATTCTGTAAAGAGCCCACAAGGCTAGAAGATGTATGGTCTTTAGCACGAGCAACAAGTTTCATTCGGTCCGAATCTATTTTTACCATCTATCTCTGCAATATAAATGTGGAGAAATCTAGAAACAACCCGCTGTGGCCTTGTCAGGTGTCAGAAATAAAGACACAAGTGAGGAATTGAGTGAAATATTTTAACAGAAAAAGTAATGCAAACATATACAAACGAGAGTGCTACAGCAAGAATGTTCGGTACAACTGTCAGAGCTGACTGCAGGAAACTGCCATCTCCAAAAGGCAGTACCTTCTTCTATTTATAGCTGGGATTGTCCATGCGTGTGTGGGTAAATTAACACACACACACACACACACACACACACATACACACACACATATATATATATATATATATATATATATATATATATATATATATATATATATATATATATATATATATATATGTATGTATGTATGTATTGTAGTCGTAAGCATTATCCCGTAATCAAGAATTCAATTTCCTCTTTGCTAATCGCTTCCTTTATGATATTGTTGTGGCCTTGTTAGGACCAGAAATAAAGACAGAAGAGAGGAATTGAATAAAACAAATATATTAACAGAAACAGTAATGCAAACACATACAAACGAGAGTGTTACAGCAAAAATATTCGGTCCGTCTGTCGGAGTTGACTGCTGGAAACTTCCTCTCTAAATGGCAGTAACTGCTCCTATTTATATCTTGGAGAGTCCATGCGTGTGTGGGTAAATTACCATAACACAGCCCCACTGTGCTTCTACAGAGGGATACTAAGAATTCCATGGAAGAAACGAATAAGATATGAAAAACGGCACTTATGGACAGAATCAGGAAAAAGCAACTGAAATTCCTTCATCAGATAATGAGGAAGGGAGTTATGGGAAACTGATTGCTCCCAGTGTATACTGTGGGTAGGAGATATATAGGAAGGTAGCGACCCACGTTGTTTCAATGGATGGCGGGAAGGGGGCTTCCGCAAATAAAAAAAAAGGCCACAAGTGATAGGACATTTTGTAGCGTCACGTGCTGAAGGAACATAGAAGAAATATATTTAAAAATGTGAATTCATATACTTTTATGTTACAAATAGACATATTTTGCCTCCCATAATTCAACACGAACCCTTAGAAAAATAGAATAAAATCAAATTCATGATTTCCGCATATAGTTTAAATATTTCAGCTCAAACAATACAATTAAAAAGAAACTAGGATTCAAGGGGTTACTGACAGGGAAAGAAATCAGTGAGAACAATAAAAGGGTTCAAGCAGACAGAGACTGGAGGTTGATATTGCATTTTAGCTTCTAAAGACCGTAGTTGACATAGGCTCAAGTATTAATTTTCTTCTCCTCAGCTCATCGGCCAATGTCTGTGAAAAGTAAACATCTCGTATGAGTACGCGAAGTTTTTTTTCCTTTTTTATCTTCCTCAGCTTGCCAGTTAATTTCTGTTAGTGCCAAAATCTTAAATAGGCCCAAAGATTTATTTTCTTCTTCCTCTTTCCTCCGAATTGTAAGGGAGTTATTATTATTTCGCAACCACTACAGATCCTTAATGTTACTCTGAAAAGTGAACTCGGACCCAAAAGAAATCAAGAGTGAAATAAACTGATGTGGAACGATGTAGTTTTTTAGATGAATATCCACGTTGCATTTATCTGAGTCATTACAGAAATTGAATTACCCTCTATGGAATGATTTATTTTAACTCCAGATAGCAGCGGAGAAAAATCATCTTAAACTTTGATGTAACTTAAATTAGTGCTATTAGTCAGAATTTCAAGAGTGCATCGGAACATAGAAAGAAAACGAATCTGTAAGCAGTTTAAGACTTTTACTTGGAAACCAATTTCAGTTCCTATTTTCAACAAATCTTTTAGTAATCAATGTGTAGTTGGAGGTTACACAACAAAGAAAATGCTGTTTCAAGGAAATAGATTTTGAATTAAGACTAAGATTAGGTTGAGTTGATGACCTTACAGAATCATAATCTAGAATCTGAATTTTTAAATGATAAGGAATTACCATTATTGCATGCTATAAAATTAAGATATTCTTGCGATACTCATAAAGTTTCGGACATGGTCCATTTGGACCGTCTTCAGTAGTTTGTCATAATACTTGATAGTCTTCTTTGAAGTTTGATATGAACACTTTATTCAATTAAAACTGTATTTGAAAAGATATCTGAGCTAGTCGTTCGATAAAAAAAACTGTATAAAGAATGAAGGAAAATGCCATATAAAACTCAGATTAGTAATGCATATTTAAATGGCTTTATTGTATTAATTTACATGTACAGAGAAAATTTTAAGTTGCTATTTCTAAATCTCAACTAAACGGTTACTTAGCCAAGTTTGTATTATGAACAAAGAAATGGATATAATTTCGCAATTACTTACACTTATACTACAGACAAAAGCCACTCTGCATTTCGTTGAAGAAGAGCTTAAAATGAAACATTTTAAAATTTACTTTTAAATTAAACGATAAAGTTTCAGTTTCTTCGGTATATTTCCTTTTATTTTTTAATCTTTCTCCAAATTCCATCTTAAAAAAAGATCAAATATGGATTCGTCTCTCCATAATGCATTTTGCTAAATTATTATTCTTTTGTTTGTGAAAGATTATATTTTGTTTTGGTCATTATTTCCGCATTAAACTGGAGATTGGATTCTTATCAAAGGAATCATGGAAAACAAACAAATAAATGATCAATATAGTGCCATTTTACAAAGACATGCAAAACAATAATAATATTATTAATAATTAATTAATAATTGGATAAATAATCACCTTTCGATAGGACAAGGATCCAAAACTCTTTAAATTATGTCACAATTGCCTCTAGTCAAAAAAGGAACAACATTTTGGAAATTATAATTTGACCGCCTTAATCTCCTGAAGTCTCTCCATCGCCAAAGAGAAAAACTAAAGAGTGAGTGTGAGCTATTTCAGTGCATGAAGAATGCTGGGAGAAAGTATGAAGTTTTTTTTTTTTTAATTCAAAAACTGTTGGTAATAATGCCAATAACTGGTAAACATATAATTAAGGTAGTGGATAGTTTTAGGGGTGAAAACGAAATATGATACTTGCGTATTATACTTAAGGACATTTTTTTGTCAAAATAAATGCAAATACTCTATAGTTACTGTAATTTTATCTTTGAAAAATACAAAAATATCTCATTTATAGGGGCTTTTTTTTTAAAAAAAGAAATTCAGGTTGTTGCCAACACTTTTACCTGCAGTGTATAGAAAAGAATATCTGAGGAAAGTAAAGTTAAACACTTGAATTTATGTTGAATTTTTAAAAGATAAAGAATCACTATTATTGCATACTAAAAAATTAAGACGTTCTTGCGATACTCATAAAGTTTCGAACATGGTCCATTCGGACCGTCTTCAGTAGTTTGTCTTAATACTTGATTGTCGTCTTTGAATTTTTATATTAACACTTTATTCGATTCTCGGAAAGGGACTTTCTCATTACGCTTTCATTTACTGAGCTTAATATCACTAATTTTTAAGAATTACCTTTTTAGACATAGTAATTCCAATATTAGTTTAAATGCTTTCGTGTCTAAAATAAACTGCTCTCTATTACTAATAGTAAAAAACTTTTTTTGCCTTTGATCACAATGGCTGATGCTAACCTCCAACAGTGTAACTCACTGCGCCTTCTTGGTCTCATATCTTCCACTGACATGAAGTCAAATAATTATATTGAATCAATTGTCAAGTACGCTGCAAAGAAAATTCACTGTCATGTTAGAGAATATTTTTCTGCTTTTTGGGTCTTTACAAGTTTACCATTCGTCTCCGAATAGAATATTACTGCCACATTTAGTTTGGTGCTTGTTTTATATCTAGAGTTTCTTGACAAAATCCAATGAAAAATATGCAACATTATCGATCATGAACTGGCATCTAGGCTTCAGCCTCTTTCCCACTGACATAGCATAGATTCATTTGCTGCTTTTATAAATACTTTTAATAGAATTTTTCTGATATAGTTTCCACGTTGTTATCTAGATTTTACCGAATTTAAACGCAGTACTAGACAACGTAGTCTCATAATGTCAGTGTTATATTTGCTAGTTTTAACCATAAATTCTTTATTAAAAGCACTTCTCTCTTTTGGAGGTCATTTTCGGCTTCCAGATGTTTTGTCAACTGCGACCCTCAAATAGTCTATCGTTACTGAAATTCTACGCTTAAATGATTCCCTGATTAAAATAAACTGCTCTCAATTAATAATAGTAAAGAAAATGTTTGCCTTCCATCACCAGGACTCATGCTAAGCTCCAGCAGAAAATGCAATGTCACTTGTCATCGTCTGTCCCCTTGAATCATGCTATTTCATTGTGTTATTTCTTTTGTGGGGCGTCCACTCTCCATAACCCCATGCGTTCTAGTGGCCATTATTTCCTTTTTCGAGGTGAATTAAAAATTACAAAATGTAATATTGTCAATATGCATATTAAATTCCGGCTCTCAGGCCACATGAGTCGTCGTCAGATGTGCAGGTCATGAAGGCAATGAAAAGAGAATCACATGCAATTTCGGCAGCACATACATTTACAAATGTCGTTATTTTTAAATCGAATACAGTGGGCACTTGGGCGTTGTGTAATTGTTTGCACGTCTCTCAAGCTAGATTCACAACTAAGTCGAAGACAGTTCGATTCTCACTGTGCGATTCAAAATGTCGGCTTTGTGATACATCTAAGCTGCACTAAGCCAATCATTAATTCCAATACCTTAGAACACAATAAATCATACACTAGTAAATGTATTTCATCTAATTCTTTGCTCAGGCCCACGATTATGATTTTTGTAAGTTGAAAAACTTGAACTGTATACGAATTGGCACATCCAACAACCACATTCCAAAACTGTATTTGTACATCTGTAAAAAATTAATAAAAGTAACAGTCATAAAATATCTACTTCTTTTTAATAAGACAAGCTTACAAGAAAGTTTCTTCCATGATATATTAAATTAAACTATGATAAAGAATTTTTAGGTCAATTTATATATATATATATATATATATATATATATATATATATATATATATATATATATATATATATATATATATATATATGTATATATATATGCGTGTGTGTGTATGTGTGTGTGTGTTATTGAATATGACGGAGAATTTAGATTTTTATGTACTTTCCTTTTGTTTTTTAATGTTCTAACAGTTTGTTTTCTTTATGAGGTCTCCGAGGCTGTGCAAACTGTTCTTTGGTATTATCTTCTCATTCATTGGCCATTAGTTTTATCTATACTTTACTGTGTTTATGCTCTACTCTGTGCAGTATAAAAGTAGTTGTAATTCTTAATCGTGCCGTCTGGGAGTATTTATAATTGCATGCTGAGGTGCATTCAGAATAGATCTAACAAGTTCCATCTTGATTCAAAGTAAGTGATTTTGGGGGTTGGTTTAAACTACTTCATAAAAACGTGTTTCAATTATCTTTAAATATCGATTACAATTCAATGTTTTTAGATTTACAGCGTTAGATACAAGATTTTTTATTATGAGAATAGGACGTTGTCTATGAGTGGTTGAGTGCTTCTTTGTCAACGTAAAAATACTCATGTGTGTTTTCAGCTTCCAGCTTAAAGAGGTTGCTTTCTGATCATGTATGTTGTTTTATTGGGAAGCAAAATTGATAATCTGTATTGTACATGTCTATATAATTCACTGAGACATGTTTAAACGAAGATATACTGCCTAAATATATAGACGACTTCGTGCTAATATAGCTGTCAACAAAATTTCACTCACAAGGCATGGGTCAACCTGTCGTATGGTTTTCAGACACTTTCCAAAAGTGCCCTACGCTTGGATCGCCCCTCCAGACTGATAATATAAGGAAGTCTATTTTCTGACAATTCGATCGTTGTGAGATTCGAACCCGAGTCTCATGTTCAAAAACTGACTATCCGAGAAATTTCGTAGAAAAAAAGGAATCGAACATGTGTCCTACACGGAACCGTCACTTGATCTGACGTGCTGTACCACTCAGATACAGAGGAAGCGTCCGATGAGAAAAGTACAAATTACTGTTTTTAAACAAAATATTTGCCACGATCTCTCCCGAAAGATCATATCTGCTCGAAGCGTATATTAACTGAAACAAATGACAACATTTATTATGAAATATATTAATCCTGGACCCATTGTGAAATTTCGTCAGAGGACACACATTCAATGAAACATGTTCGACTGAAGATATGATTCCTATATATAAAAATAAAAATAATTGCTAAAGAACCCTGGAATATAAATTGACTGTTCCCATGTATGTATGTATGTATGTATGTATGTATGTATGTATGTATGTATGTATGTATAATACAGATTTTTCACTTAACTGTTTGGTATTACCTTCAACATCCCGATATAGATAAATAATGATAAAAGCTATGCTATATTTATTATCAATATCCGAAATAGAATATATGTAATTATAAATAGTATTATGAATAATTAATTTATAAAATTTAAATATCATATCTATGATTCCATGAAATCGAATTGCTGTTAAAATCTGTATCCAAAATAGCAGTATTTGACTGCAAAAATACGCACGAGCTTATTAGACGCGTTATTTGTTCAGCAGGGCATATCCAGATTGCAGTGCATTCAAACATTTCATGTTTCAAACAAGCTGACTTTACGTTACGAACCATGAAAATATCACTTCAATCATAGCAAAAAAACAAAAAAAAACTATATAAATTTCAAGCTTAAAGCATGAAAACACACTGTAAACAGACATCCCATTCCTCTATGACCTCTGTTTATGATTGATACATTTTGTTCATAATGTCGATAGTACTAGAAATAATGTCAGTATCATCATCATCATCATCGTCAACATCATCATCATCATCATCATCATCACCACCACCACTACCACCACCACCACAATATCGTCAGCAACATTATTATCAGAAGCAGCATGGTCGTTTCAGCAAATAATGTTATCATAGAGTCTGACTAGGTAGAAGATACTTCCCTAAATAGAAGTATAGCCAATGGAAGTCAAGACAGTCACCGTCCTGGGTAAGACGATAAACTACGATCGGGGGGGGGTTGAACCACCTCTTAATTACTGCTGTTCCCATATCCAACCTGACCCGAGGTGGTAGCACCTGTTAGGGTCCCAGCTAAGGGTAAATGGGTCAAAACACTACGAAAGTGAAAAAATAGGTTTTAATACCAGAAATACTTTGCAAAAAAAATAATAACAGCATTAAATTTTTGTAGAAAAATTATTAGATGCATTACATTATTAACAGTAATACATTTTTTTTTTTTTAAAAAAAGCTTATAAGCAATAAATGTTTTGTCGGCATTAAATAACCCCTTGAGGTTGATATACTGTAAAAAACAAACAAAACAAAACAAACGAAGACACAGACATAGATGTCATATAACCGAAAACCTTTATTTATGCTCTGTGGATTGCCATGGCTTCTTAAGTAATATCATAAACCCGTTTTTTTAGTGACCTACAAGCGATCTCAGTGAATTAAATTTAATTCATTTCCTACCCTGGCAGCTTTTCATGGCTAGTACGTCCGGTCTAGTATGAAATTTAACCCACCGCTTGTCATTGACATGATGGAATCATACGTCACTCGACAGCGTCTTTTTTGAGAAAGTAAACGCAGACGACTCGTCCGGAATTTGAAACTTGGACCCTAATTTTATTTCTCGCGTCAAAAACTGCGCATGCCTTAGTATGGTGATTATAGAATCAGCCGTGTTTAAAATGAAGATACTATTCTAAGTTAATTTTTCTACGGCCAGAAATTGCCGTATCACGATACACGTAATCCGTAGAGTGAATACAAGTTGAGAAGAATTTAAACAAATTATAAATCGTGCCGTGAAATCTAGCTTAACATAAAGAACCAGTAATAATTCTCTAATTGTTTAGCTTTGTAATTTCCCAATTGGTTTCTTTCATTTGTTTCACTAATTATTGTTTCGAATTCTTCCTCTCAGTCGCACGAACAGTTAATTGATTTTTACTTATTATTCGACGAAGCATTTATGAAGCAAGAATGAAATGAAAAGCAAAAGATGTCTATTTTCAAGAACACAATATGTTTTCAAACAAATGGATTAAAATTCTCCCTTTCTTTTGAAATGAGAATTCACGAATTACTTCCTTCGCTTTTGAAAGTTAATCAACATTTTGAATGATTAATAACTAACCGAACATAATGAGATTCCTTTGAAGAAAAGCATCGACTGCGTTTACACTTAGCATGCAGATATTAGATCAACTTTTCAGAGACATTTAGTTGGGCCATTATCTATTTTTTGAAAAGAAGCCTCATCAGTGACTGTTTCTATCTGTACTCAGTTGCAAACTAATATGAATTATTGAATACCATTACTTGAGTCGTGATTGCTGACCGTAAACTTCTATTGGAACTTGGTAAATATTTGTTAGTCACACTTTGACTTACAATATTGGAAAGTACTTTACAAGGACAAAATTGTAATTTCGTTTACCGTAGCCTCTTTCAAAGGTTTTCAGTTAATTAAAATTAATGGGTTTCATTCACTGCCAGCTGCTCGTGACGAGTGCGACCGGTCTATTTTGAAATTTAACCCGTTGCTGGTCAAAGAAGAAAAAATGGAATAATGCCTCATTCGAGAGCATTTTTTTGGTGGGGGTGGGGTTGAACGTAAATGAATAGAACAACTGAAGACATACTTAGTGAGGTTGAGCAAATGGATGACGGAACAGAGTTTAGGAGAAATACCAGAAAGACAAAAACATAGGAAGACATGAAGAGCCGTGATCTCATACGTCCTTAGGAGACACGGAAAATAAAGAGCAAGCATATAATTTCAAGGTGCGGTTTCTCAACGCCTAGAGTATAACCTGAAAATTCGCACCAATATGTACTTATCGTTAGTATATTGATAAACGAAGGTCGTATCTCCATTTTGACACAGGAATATGATCAATGGTTCTTGATTTTGACTGCGCCAGCTAATGAAATTGGTTGACTTATTTTCCAACATTTATCTCGAAATGATGTTCTACAGAAGGATGCTTAGGATAATATTTGCCCGAATATACGAGCAACGAGGAAATTTTAGGGAAAATAGAAACGAGAAGGAAAATTATACTTTATTTCAAGAAGTGACAGTTGAAATTTCTAGGGCACACAATGACGAAAATAGACTTTGAAAATATACCCACCGGGCAGATTGGATGTAAGAGAGACTGCGGAAAAGTGCATATGTCATACTTAGTGAGCTTGAGTAAATGGATGGCGGAAAAGGGTTTAGGAGAAATAACAGAAAGACGAAATTTATAAAGAGCTACAAGGGACAAGAAGTTGTGGAGAGCCATTATCACCTACGTCCTAACGTGGCATGTCAAATAAATGAACGTTCAGCGGGAGAATCTAAAGAAGCTTGCTTCTTTAGACACTGCCACTGAACGAATAATTATCTGATCCTGAAACGCTGTTTTGTTTTGTTTTTTGCCTACAATTATTTTATTCCAAGTATCATACCATGAAGATAAATCTAGCGAGATCTAGATATTTTAAGGTGACCAATTTTTTCCAAGGATTTGGTATGACTGCTATTGAAGAGAGGAAAAATGGTTATATTTCTAAGAGTGCTTATTTTCATTTTGTTTCTCAATGTCTGATCTCTCCTGTATGGCAGTGAATACTGAACAATCTTCACACAGACGAAGAGAAAACTTGAGGCAGCAGAAACAGGTTTCAACGGTAGAATGCTGAAGATACTACGGGCCGAATATCTGAGCAACGACGACATTTTTTAGAAAATGCAAACAAAAAGGAAACTTATACTTAACATCAAGACGAGGCAGGTGAAAATAATTGAGCATATAATGAAGAAAGTGAGCTGGGGAAATCTGATACGCACAAGAGAGTTTGAAATCAAGAGAAATATGCGCACAACTTAGTGAGTAAATTTTAGCAGAAAAAATCAAAAAGATAGAACTTATTAAGAGCTACAAAAAAAGGATATTTTTGAGAACCATGATTGCTTACGTCCTAAAAGGACAGGGCACAGGAAGAAGAAGCAGAAGAAGAAGAAGAAGAAGAAGAAGAAGAAGAAGAAGAAGAAGAAGAAGAAGAAGAAACTGTTAGGTAGAAGAAGAACCGGTAAGAAGAACTGCCGAGAAGAAAAAGGAGAAAAACAATCGCAAAGAAAAACTGCTAAGAATAACTGCTATGAAGAAGAAAGGCTAAGTAGAAATGAAAAAGAACTGCAAAGAGGAAGAAGAAGAAGAAGAAGAAGAAGAAGAAGAAGACGAAGAAGAAGAAGAAGAAGAAGAAGACGAAGAAGAAGAAGAAGAAGAAGAAGACGAAGAAGAAGAAGAAGAAGAAGAAGAAGAAGAAGAAGACGAAGAAGAAGAAGAAGAAGAAGAAGACGAAGAAGAAGAAGAAGAAGAAGAAGAAGAAGAAGAAGAAGAAGACGAAGAAGAAGAAGAAGAAGAAGAAGACGAAGAAGAAGAAGACGAAGAAGAAGAAGAAGAAGAAGAAAGGCTAAGAAGAAGAATTGATATGAAGAAGAAGAAGAACCGCTAAAAAGATGGATCGCTAAAAGTAGTAGTAGAGTAAGAGTAAGAGTAAGAAGAAGAAGCAGAAGAAGAAGAAGAAGAAGAAGAAGAAGAAGAAAAAAGATGTATATAAGGTAAGATATCATAAGAACATAAGATACCCAGATGATACTGTAATGATAGCTGACACGGAAAAGAAATTGTAAAATCTCCTACAGAAGGTAGCGACGGAGAGTGAGAAGGGTCTAAGCATAAACTACATGAAAACAGAATGCATGGTCATCAGTAAAAGGATGAGCCCGAAATGCGATTTGCTGATTAGGAACATTAGAATAAAGCAGACACGGAAGTTTAAATATCTGGGAAGCGTTTTGACAGAGGACGGTAAGTTCGACACTGAAATCCGTAGATGTATTGGGACGGCCAACGTGGCATTCCAAAAGATGTGCAGAGTATTGCGAGACAGGAGGTCTTATTTGGTAATAAAGAAAAGAATATTGAGCTGTTACGTGACATCTGTCCTTGTTTACGACAGCGAATGTGGGACGATTTCCTCAAAGATAAAGAAGAGACTCGAAGCAACAGAGATGTGGTTCTGCAGAAGGATGCTATGGATATCATTGACCGAGCGTTTGAGCGACAATGAGGTTTTAGAGAGGATGCAAACAACGAGGAGGCTTATACTTAAGAGCAAGAAGTGATAGCTGCAGTTTCTGGCACATATAATGAAGAATTAGAGCCTGGAGAATCTGATAATCACGGGTCGAGTACAGAGAAAGAGAGACAATGGAAAACAAAGGGCTTAAGCAAGTGGATGACAGAACGTGGTATGGGTAGGTGGCAGAGAGAAGGAACTTGTTGACAGCTACAAGAGATTAGAGGCAGGTGGAGAGCCATGATTGCCTACGCCGCGAAAGGACATGGCACAAAAAAGAAAAAGAACGTTTTTTTTTTAGTGTGAACTGCTACTCTTATTTCCATAACTTCTATGCCCGTTGCTGACTCGATTTTTTATTTCAATTTCTTGGTCATTCTTTTAGTATTGCGTGTGAAAAAAATAATGACAGAAAAGGGCCACTCGATCATGTTTTCTTCTATTTATTTAGACGCTATATTGTGTGTGTTTTATTTCTCTCGCGTCCTTGAAATATACTTCGTGTGATTTAATCCCTATACGTAATTCAATATTTAAAACTCATGTCTATGTCTTCCAAAAAATAAAAAAAGTACGAGGGTCATTCAATAAATAAGCTAAATATTTCGGTATAAGGACTTCTAATACTGATAGAAACTTACTTTTTTTATTTTTCAACGGCACTCTCACACACTTTTCCCATATGTGCACAAGCTTCCGTATTCCCTGAACGTAAACACCTTTGGACTGATGTCTCAGCCAGTCGCTCACAACACTTTTGACTTCATTATTTCTTTTAAACTTCGTGCCTCTCGTGAACGCTTTCAAGGGACCAAACAGGTGAAAGTCTGAAGGGGCAAAGTCTGGGCTGTAAGGGGGATAAGGGAGCAGTTCCCAGCCCAACTTGTTGATGGTCTTCACCGTTTGGGCTGCTGTGTAAGGCCTTGCGTTGTCATGATGCAAGATGACTCCTTCTGACTGATGACCCCTGCGTTTGTCCCAACAGATAAGATCAAAGTCCTTGCAATGTCATCCACTGTCACCCTTCTGTCAGACTGAATGAGGTCATTGACTGATTCGATCACCTCAGGAGACCTCACTTCTGTAGGCATCCCAGGCCTGTCTTCATCCTCAACACTGCTCCGTCCTTCTTTAAACAATTTAGTCCACGTGTAGACATTTTTGGCTGAAACATGTGGCACCATACACAGTTGACATTCTCCATGAATTTAAACTGGTTTGCACCCTTCAGCAACCAACAACTTGATAACTGACCGCTGTTCAATTCTGGGGCATGCTTCTTGGTCGGCCATCTTTGTTAATCGCCAAAACACTCAAAGTTTTTTTTTTTTAATCTAAAAAAGAAATTAAATCCATGTGAAAAAGAAGTAAAACAAAAAAAATAAAAAAAGAGTAAACTTCTATCTGTATTAGAAGTCCTTATACCGAAAAATTCACCTTATTTATTGAATGATCTCGTATTAAGAAGCGGAAAATATCTTAAGAAACTAAGAAATACCGGTATTCCTATTTGGCAATGAATGCTTGTCAATTCATTTACAGATAAAGAGAAGTAATAAGACAATGTATATGAGATTACAAAGAAAGATATGGAGATTACCATTCTCGTGCGAAACACTCTGATTGTTTCAGAAAATATAGAAACAGGACACTTTTGCAATGAGACTAAAAGAAACTGTTGAAATCACTGGGACACATATTGAGGATAGAGGGCATGGAAAATCTGGGCAGTCACAAGACAAACTATAGAAAAGAAACGCAGAGAGTAACAACGAATAATTTCCCTAACAAGCTCATGCAAATTTGTGACAGAACTATGACTACGAGTCATTTTAAGTCTCCTCTCTGCGGCTGCTCGGTCTCACGCTGTCCGCTGATCTGAGATGGAACAAATACATCGAGTCAGTTGCATCATCCACCGCAAGGAAAGTTGGCTCCCTGTGCCGAGCCAGGAAATTTTTCTCCCCGGAATCGATCCTCCAAGTCTATAATTCGACCATTCGCCCTTGCATGGAGTATTGCTGCCATATATGGTCTGCGGCCCCTGCTGTTTGCCTCACTGTTCTTGATAAGATCCAGAGACGGATATGCAATGTGATTGGCCCTGATTTGTCATCTCGTCTGCAGTCGCTCTCTCACAGACGCGACGTTGCCTCGCTCTGCCTTTTTTACAAGTACTTTCACGGTAATTGCTCCGAGGAGCTGCTTTCGCTTGTCCTTAGGCCTCGTGAATTTAAACGTCCTACGAGGCTGGCATCCCGTTCCCACCCCTGCACCGTTTAAACTGTTAGATGTAATCGTCTCTTCTACTCCAATAGCTTCATGTCTCGCACATCTCGCCTATGGAACTCCCTTCCCTATTACTGTTTCCCTGACAAACACAATCTCCAACAGTTTAAGTTTAGCGTCAATCGACATCTCCAGTTGACTTGATCTATCCACTTCCCTTCTCCACATCCGTTCATCTTTCATTCCTATCTGCTCTCGCTCCAAATCTTCTGTAATCCCCTTGCCTTGATCGACCCTCCGTCTTTCTCTTTCACCACATCCTCTCCTTTACCACTCCTATCTGCTCTTCCTCCAACCTGAACGGAATTTACGATTCTTACAAAACCGTAGTACAACGTATATGTTTTTACTTGTAAGAAAAAATATGATAAATATATACTTATTTATTTAAATGAGTCATTTAACATCATAAATGCGTCA
Source organism: Acanthosepion esculentum (assembly GCA_964036315.1). Lineage (NCBI taxonomy): Eukaryota > Metazoa > Mollusca > Cephalopoda > Sepiida > Sepiidae > Acanthosepion > Acanthosepion esculentum. The sequence goes on from OZ038484.1 coordinate 95,928,596, forward strand.
GGTTTTAAAACAAAAAAAACCTAAGGAAGTTTGCTTGTTTCTTCTGTATTTATTTGTATGCTTGTTCGATATACTTGTTGGCCGCAATTAAAATCGATGGTGTCCTTTCGTCCTTTTCCACTACAACTGGTTATATTCTGTCATGTTCATAGTTATCCATATCATTCAACGCTATTTGCTGAACAAGTCTCTGAGGAAATGTGAGAATATGGAATCATTCCCATCGATAGACGTAAAAGTCGCAACAGATTGAACAGAAACTGGTGCTAAACTGACGTTAAAACCAAATTTCCGCGCGGGAGGCGACATTCGTATGTATACAACGCGTTATAATAAATGTCCGCCCTAAATGTGAGATGCTCTGCTTTGCAGTGACTACTGAATTCTCTAATTTGGAAAGTAGGCTGAAAAAAAGTAATCACCTAGCAAAATGCACACTGTGTAACGCAGGCGATATCTATTTAATTACAGTGTAACCCGGATATAAGAGAGTTGTCGGGACCGGATAAGAAGTATCTTATATCCGGGTTTCTCTTATATCCGGGTTTGGTCTATTTTGTTTAGGTAAGTATGGCTCTAATTTGGGACCAGATAAAATCTGTCTTATATCCGGGTTTATCTTATATCCGGGTATCTTATATCCGGGTTACACTGTATTTGAGAATATTGAACGCTGGTAGTTCACAACGTTAACGAACGGGGTCTATATCCGCTTCGGTGAGACCAAACAATACAAAACGGTCGGCAAAAACTAAAATAAAAAGAATCAAGACAAGCCTTTCGAAATCTGCACGGGGGGTTTTGGTCTAACAATAAAGTGAATATCTGTTACGCCGATATTCTACGCACTCACGTCATTGTAATTCAGCACCATCTGCGTTTTCCGGGAAGTATTAATCAGCGCCAAATTTGCGACCTTTTCAAATTCCGTGAAAGTGATTACATTGCAAATAACGAAGTGCTTAATATGCCCGCACATACAACCTTGAAGAATTGCTTTAAAAGAGAAAGCAGCGGTGGGCTCGCAATATTGATGCAAACTGATCGGCTTCCTTAGAAAGATCTCTTCACTGAGACAGCTTCAAACCAGTGTAATAAAAATACGGCGTCACGAAAGAAATACAAGGGGATACTGGGATTTAGCGGTAACATAATTCTAAACACGGATAAACCTCTACCTATGTTCAAAAGACAGGGATTATAGTCACAATTATTCGCATTTACCATTATACACAGATAAAAACCGATTTCATGTATAGTGCCATACCTAATTGTTTTCATTAATTTTAACCCCTCCAGAAAAAATGTCTATGTATACTGCAAACGGTCACCGAAAATGAATAATTTAAACCACTTCAAGACAATAACCTGTACATTGTCCGAACCTGTATTTTTTTTTGTTTACTTAAAAAACTGATGATAAAAACGTGCACTACTGCGTAATAAAGAAAATAGACTCTTTGTTTCCTGCGATAACTGATTTCAAAAACGGGTAATAGAAATAATTTCTTGAAGCTAAAATATTTTCAGGATACTATTACTGTAGCATTTCGCTTGCTCCTGATGGAAGAGATTCAGCGGTAGCATAAAACTGATGCACTTCTCATATCTAAATAAACATATCCGCCGTTAGATCAGTTTTTGTGTAATAAAAACAAACACTTCTTCGTCTCTCACAACTCATAACAATTAAGACTCATTCAAAAGACGTACTGCCTTCAACTGAAAACTTGTTTGCATATAATGGTTACCATTCATATAAGTAAAACAATTGCATGGCCTCACCGCAAAACTCAGTTGTATCCTACATTTAAGACTAGAAAATTTTAAATCGTAGGTAGGCGTTGCACTGATCAAATTCCACTCTCTAAACAAGAATAGCATGAACTCATCAAAAAAATTAACAAAAAATATTTTTAGAGCAAGTCAAATCGCAGGGGGTACATTAAAGTTGGTGCTGCATTAGATATTTTCCTTTACATCGTTGGATAACTTAACGAAGGCTAAAATGTTCAATTATCCTACTGGGCTTACCGCGCGGCCGGATAACCTTCGTTGGGCGTTTTCAGAACAGCTTTTCGGTAGGTTAACTGTGAAGCATTTCCTTTTTATTCCACAATGTTGTACACTGTTCCATGTGTGGATGGCGTCATGTATAACGTCTCTGAATGAGAAATCGGAGAAATGAATTTGAATAACATTCGAGTTTCTTACATTGTTTTACGCAAAAATACCCTTGGAAATGCATGAAACCATCTACCCCTCAAAACTATTGGCCAAAAACGTAGGACTTTTTTATCTATAAAAAGCATTAAAAAACAAAATAAACAATAAATAATTATTACAATCCAAATTATATTTAAGGTTTAAAAAATACGGAAAAAATTTGATAAACCATAAAAATAACTAAAAACAATTGCCGTAAATAGTCAATTTATATCACCGTTTGAAGTACATAGCCTTTTGTCTATTTGTGTAGCTTTTTCTGTACAGAAATTAAAGTATTTGAAATGACCAACAAGCGTCTCATATTTGTCCGTGTTTCATGGTTAAATATAAAAAAACAAACAAACATATACTCAAATTATCAATACACGCACGGATCGTCCGAAAAATGCGTAGATATATCACCTTTCAGGATATTTATGTATCTAATTAATTTCAGTAAGGTGTGAAATAAAATCATTTGCTTGAAAGTCACCTGTTGACAAAACTCCGCAAAGTTGGAAAAGTTCTCGCATGAAGGGTTTCGTCCATTAGGGCCCCATCGGACTAATGTAATGTTAACGTTGCGTGATTACACATGCGCACGAGGGAAGCAGGACGCTAGGCATTTTTAATTTAATTATTATATATATATATATATATATATATATATATATATATATATATATATATATATATATATATATATATATATATATATACATATATATATATATATATATATATATATATATATATATATATATATGTATATATATATTTATATATATATATGATTTGACTATATAGTTTAGCTGATTTCATTTAGTTTCTTTATTTTTTGTTTCTGTTTCCATTAATTTTGTTATTATATATCCCATATTGTGATAATAATATCTCTTATATATTGTTTTTCCATATTTATTGGGTTAACAAAAACTAAGCCGCCTTTCTTGATGAAGTTCATCTTAACATCAAGAAAATGACCAGACAACAGGAAAGGATCAGTATAAAAATAAGTAGACTCAATCATCATCATCATCATCATCATCATCATCATCATCATCATCATCATCATTTGACTAATCGTATGGTGGATCCGAATGCAGAAGCCATACTAAGTCTTTTCCGCAACGATATATCAAAGGCAGCTATCAGCAATTATGGTACCCTCATTCCTGGCCATTGTTTGATATTGTCCCACCTGTTTTTGCTTGGCGTCCTATTCTACGTTCACCTTCAACGGTACCTTGCATGATGATCTTGGACAAGCTGTCGTGCCTTTTAATGTGTCCAAACCACGCCATTTTTTTCTCCGTTTGACAGTGGAGAGAAAAGTTTCCTTTTGCCCCACTAAACTTTCAACTCTTTTCCACACAAATTCATTGTTTATTTTTTCCCAATAGAAAATGCCAAGGAGTTTTCTCATGCATTTGTTCTCACCTTTCACATCCATATCGGAGAATGGAGTCTACCCGTGATTTGTATTCTGTACTTTGTTAGAAAGCTGATTTTGCTCTTCTATATTCTTGACAATTTAGCCATCGCTGCCATCGCTGCGGCAATCTGTATGCGGATTTCTGAGGCGCAGATACCATTTTTAGACAAGATTTATCCCAAGTATTTAAAACTGGACACTTCCTCCAATGAATTCCCATCCATGGTAATATTGCCACAGGTAATACTGTTTGTGCTATTCACCAATACTTTGGATTTCTCGGAGCTGACCTCCATTTCATATGCTCCTGCTCTTTCAAAACTTTTTTTTGCCAAGCTCTGAAGCTTACAGTTACTACCTGTTATGAGCTCAATGCAAAACGTAAGTTACAGACGGGTCGGCCAACGATAGCGATTGTAAGATCACGTTCGTTCAAGGTTTCTTGCATGATTCTCTCTAGAAATAGGTTGAAAAATGTGGATGAAAGTACGCATCCCTGCCGAGAGTTGTCCGGAAGAATCCTCCAATTTGTGTTCTCAAAAGAACTGCGCTGGTGGCATCTTTATATAGGGCATGGATGACTTGGATAATTCTATTATCTACATTGAATTCTCTAAGGATTTGCTAAAGACCGTCATGCCATACACGATCAAATGCTTTCTTGAAATTAGCAAAGTTGTGGAACACGTTCTGCTGATGTAGTTGTTTATCTGTGAGGACCCAACAATTGAGGACCTGTTCCGTTGTAGTTCGTCCGGTTCTAAAACCTTCTTGTTTATCTGATAGCAGTTGTTCAGTCTGGGATTTCACATGATTTAACATGATATGGAGCAGGAGTTTACTAGGATAAAAGATCAGGCTTACTGTCCTATAATTTGGCCACTGTTTGAGGTTTCTTTTCTTTGCCAGGGATATTACCAATGAATGAGTACACTCGTTAGGTCACTTTTTTTGTTCCCAAATTTTCTGGCATACTCAGGTTATGAGATTGATGGTTCCTTCACCTCCCTGTTCTATCAGGTCAGAGGGAATATTATCCATTCTGGGTGACTTGCCAGGTTTCAAGCTGTTTACTGCCAACCCAATCAATCCTTTCATTATTGACGGTCTGTTCTTGTTTTCTTCTGTGTATTGCTGGCCCCTTTGCAATATAGAAACATCTAGATGAAGCTAGTAATTATATAAACCATCACAGTATTGCGTACATCTATGGAGAACCTCATCACTTAGTCTTTGAGAATATCGTAGGTCTTTGTGTTATTGGCAGTAAGCATATCCTTCTCAACGGTTTTGCACTTATTTAGTATCCACTCCTCTTTAGCTGCTCGCATATTTCTCCTCACGTCACGGTGAAATTCCTAATATTGGGTATACACTTCGCCACATGAGTGCTTCTTTCCCCTCAGTTCTCTCTTCTTGTCACACAAATCCAAGATTTCGTTCGGGACCCATATTTGGATAACCTTCGGTGTTTTCCAAAACTTCCTCAGCTGTTGTGAGTGGCACTTCTTTAATTTGATCTGCAAAAAAACTGTCAACATCAATATCTATCTATCTATATTATTATAATAAGACATGATTGAATGAAGATATGCCTCCTATATATATATATATATATATATATATATATATATATATATGTGTGTGTGTGTGTGTGTGTGTGTGTGTGTGTGTGTGTGTAATCTATCACTTAAGCGACGTAAAATAAACTGCAATTCCCTGAACTGCGTAAAATCAATAAGACCAAGGTATATACGTTTATTACAATTAAATATTATTAAAAGGGGTAATGGTGGATTATACAAGACGACTGGATCCACATTGAATACCGACGTAGTGTCAGTATATCCTGTGATTGATTTCCTCGATACCAAGCATAAGTACACCAACCATCTAAGACAGTATAGCTTCCAGGCTAAATAGCCGTACCCATAGACCATTTCAGATCTCTGCTCGCCGATCCGGCACCTCAACTGGCCACGGTGTTATTTATGATAAAAACATTTAAAGTCATATGAATAACGTAGTGAAATGAA
>OZ038484.1:95939274-95979274 GCA_964036315.1 Acanthosepion esculentum
GTTATGTGTTGGTTCCGATAAACTGTAATTAAGGTAGTCTATTCATAGTTGTAGCACAATCAATAAGTCTCCTCCTTACGGCCGCAACACATTGAAACACAGGTTCCCATACGATCACCGAAGGTGAGAAAATCCGAACCTGGTCAGTATCTAGAGGGGTCATCGCTTAGGAAGATCAGGTGCTGTAACTGCCGGTGGTGTAGTCGATAATGTCTTGGAATTCTTAATCGGAGAGCCGTTTTCCAATTTTAGTTCGGTTTATTACGTTCCCTTACGCACAATTTACATTGGGAAAGGAGAGAATCCAACTCTTCTACCTCAGCTATATGTTAATTAGTACGAATTTTATCAGTAAACCATTAATATCTCCACTAATAATTCTTAAAAACTAAAAGAATTTTCTTCTTTAACATCTTCTCCGCCAATTATTTTGGAAAAAAAAAAACTTTAATTTTCCGACGAATATCTTCATTTGTTTTAAATATGGTAACTAAGAAAGAGAGGAACCTTGAAGTAACACCACTACCAGACATACGAGTTGATATTTAAATTCGTTTCAGGCTCAAAACGGCATAAAAGAGTATCATGATCGATTCTTGGTTTTTGAGCGTTATATTTTGGACGCGTATATACGTTAGTGTCTGGAAAAGGTACTTTCGATAAAAACGGATATATACGCCTACGCCGGGGAAGGGGCTAAATTACCTGCAAAATGTTGAAAAGCCATGAAAAATGAATGAATTGAATCACTTTTTGGAGAAACATAAAACTGCCTAAGGTGTCTTCAACATCCTAGCAGAAGGGGATACTCGGTAGCGAGCCACCCGCCATTGTAGGAATATGTTTTAGTGTGTATGAAAGACTAATCAAATGAACGGGCATAGATCTGATGTGTAACTTCTTTTGTACAATAAAAAAAAATCTTGAGACAAAAGATTTATTGTGCGTGCGTGTGTATATAAGATTGCACCCGTTTGTCTTCAAATTTTATTCAACTCGAACAATATTGGTTTGGAGAACTGGTTTCGTCCAGGTAATGAGCACGCCGGATTATGCGCCATCTCCCAGAAACTGAATGTTTTATTGAGGATTTTTGCAGTATTACTCACAAAGTCGCGAAAAACACAAACGATCATTATCGTTCTTAACAGGGAATACACAGCTATCCTGGAAGAAGTGTATACTCGGTAATTATCCAGTACTTATATCGAGATTTTCCAAAGCGTAGCTTAAATGTGGCATGACAAATGGCCGAAAATAATGGGAACCCAATTAGGATCGAACTCAATATTTAGTCGTAAAGACCTAGCGAGATAAGCTTGCTAAACATTACACTACGTTGTTTTTTTTTCTTCCGTTATGCTGATTTTCTAAGCGTATCTTAGATGTAGTAAAAGGCCGAAAATATCGGGTACCCAATGAGGATCGAACTCACTATTCAGTCGTAAATGAGATATGCTTGCTAACCATCACACTACATTGAAGTGTCTCATAAGCTGATTTTCAAAGCATATCTTAGATGTTGCAAAAGGTCGAAAATATGGGATACCCAAAGAGGATCGATTTCACTATTCAGTCGTAAAGGACCTTGCGAGAGAAGCTTTCTAACCCTCACACTACGTTGAAACGTCTCTTACGCTGATTTTCTAAGCGTATCTTAGATGTGGCAAAAGGCCGAAAATATGGGATGCCCAGTGAAGGATGGAACCACAATATTTAGTGGTCATTGTGTACCACGTCGAACTGCCCCTTATAATGATTTTCTAAGCATAACTTAGATGGTGCACAAGGCCGAAAGCTTAGATGTGGCTTATGGCCGAAGGTATGCGGTAACTAATGAGGAGTGGACTAACCACTCATGCGTAAATGAACTAGCGATACAAGCTTGAAACCCATTACACCATGTCGAAGTTATCCTCACGGCGATTTTCTAAGCGTAGCTTAGATGTGGCACAAGGTTGAAAGTATGGGGCACCAAATGCGGATCGAACTCACTAGCCAATGGTAACTGATCTAGCGTGACAAGCTTGCGAGCTATTACATCATGTCGAAGAAGCCCTTATTATTATTTTCTAATAATGTGGCATAAAGCCGAACGTATGGTGCATCTAATGAGGATTGCTAATCATTACACGTACCTATGTGAGTGTACGTATGTGTTAAAGAAGTAATAAAGGCTATATATCTGTTAATATACTTATTATCACAACACAGGGACCGTTTCCTTCCGGTTTGCAACTAAGAGTAATAATGTTTGCGAATAAACATCATTTCCTTTTCAGATTCAGATTCTCATAAATTCATGGTCGCTGCACTGACGAATGCACAATAATTGTTCGTGGCATTGCGCGATCCAATGAATAATTTTGAACCATTCAAAAGGCTTTTATTGGGCATCGGTTGTGCGCAAATACGACGGGATCGCGCTCGCATGAAAGCACTCAAAAGCCTGCGAAATTCGAAAATGGCAGCAATGAATATCATGTCAAAGAGAAACGCTGTTAGGGAAACGCCGAAACAAAGAAATGGCTCGTTGATTCGAGAAATGAAAACAAGGGAAAAAGTTAATTAATTAATTAATTGGTCTTTGATCGATGGAGAGTGACCGAAATGGGATGAAAAGCGTCGGATAATGTTAGTTTAGGGGTGGTATGTGTAATGTAATGATTATCAACTCGGAAGTTGAAATCGGGCAGAACCCAGCCTAATGCATTTCATTATTTTTCACTGTAGATAAGCTGTGCTTATTTTCCCTCCCCAAATATGCATCAATTAGCAAGATAGACTGAGCTCTCTACACTCTGCTGCCACTATTACAGGAGTAATTTGAAGGGTAAAATAATACAAGGGCAAACCAGTTAATTATTCCCACCAAGCAGTCATAGAAAATCACAAAAAATAAAGAAAAGGAATCAGTACAGAACTATAATCATCTATTGTTTTCTTCAGTGTCGTCTTTGTTTTTTTTGCTGGCAATAAGACTGCAAGAAGCCAAAAGAAAACCCTTCAATCCGCAACGTTGCATCACAGACTTCTTTTAAGACGAGACAATTTTCTTTAGATGTCAATTTACTCGCTTTATATTTTCTGGAGGGCAGTAGTTGTGGCAACGTTTCTCGAAGAAAGAGAGTTTGAAGAGTGGAATGGAAGATGTATGCCAACTGGTTGGTGAACTACACAACACTATCTGGTAGGTTATCTAATTAAGGCATCTGGTTGCGGTAACGCGTCTTATCTTCCTGTCTTCGGGTAATTTTTCTATCATATTAAAAATGTAATCAAATCAACAGATGCTTGTCAGAATTCAAAATGCCATCTAGTTCAAATAATCGCCGCTCAGTTTAAGTGGTGAGAATCCGGCAGAAAGATAGAATAAGGAAATATTACCTATTTGTGACTGATCCTATTCTATCATATCGTCAATTTGCAGAGAAGGACCGAGAGAAAAACCAGGAGTTGCACATGGTATTCTGGACTTGACGAAGGCCTTTGACACTGTGAATTAAGAGGCTCATTGGCAAGTCTTGAGGAAACTCGGCATCCCTGAAAACATGCTAATGGTCATCAATTTTTCATGAAGGAATGAAAGCTAATATCGTGTCTGATGGTATGATGTCGGAATCCTTTAATGTCACAAATGGTACCAAGCAAGGTTGTGTCATGGCTCCTGTCCTTTTTGCCCTTTTCTTCTCGGTGATGCTGAAATATGCATTTGCAGACAGAGAGAGTGGCGTCAAGTTTCAGTTTCGAAGAACTGGTGGTCTCTTCAATCATCAGCGCTTCAAAGCCAAGACCTACCTTCGCACGCAAATTATTCGTGATTTGTTGTTTGCGGCTCTTGTAGCGACATCAATTTAGGAGGCCCAACATCTAATAAATCGTTTCTCTGCTGCATGTAAAACATTTGGTCTTGCACTTACCATAAAGAAAACTGAAGTTGTGCACCAACCTTGTCATACTCCGAAGCAATTGCGTGGTGAGAAACAAAAACCACCAGTCTACAAATTTCCAGAGAGACCATTGAATGTAGAAGACAAAACCCTGAACTATGTAAAGTCTTTCACCTATCTTGGTAGCAAATTCAATTACAGTGGAACTTTAGATGATGAAATCAGGCATCGGATTGCTAATGCTACCAGTGCTTTCGGCAAACTTCGCTATCGCTTGTGGAATAAGCGGGGTATTCGACTGGATACGAAAATTCGGGTTTACAGAGCTGTTGTACTTGCAATCCTTTTGTATGGCTCAGAGTCGTGGACTCCATATAGGTACCATATACGCCAGATAGATGTTTTCCATAAAAGCTGTCTGCGTGCAATCTGGAGTTAACCTTCAAGAAAGAACATCTAACGTAGACCTGTTTAACTGGTGTAATATTGGAGGAATCGTGACTTTTCTCATACAGTCTCAGTTACGGTGGACTGGTCATGTCTTGAGAATGTCTGATGGCAGGATACCCAAGATCATAATGTACAGCCAGTTAGATCAGGGCTACAGAAATGTAGGACGTCCATGGCTAAGATACAAAGACCAGCTGAAAAGGAACTTGTCAACAGTCAATATACCACATAACACTCTTGAGCACTTAGCCTTGGAGCGAGTAGAATGGAGATCAATGTGTGTTAGTGGACTCAGCAATTTTCAATCTGCTTGTCTGAATCATCTTCAAATAGCGAGAGCAAGATCTAAAAGGTTAGCCAATCCAACAGTGATCTCATCTCATAATCCTCACACTTGCTCCATATGTGGCCTATTTTGTAAATCACTAGCGGGTATTAAATGCCACTTAAGATTATCGCACAAACTTTCATAACTGAATCAACTAAGCTGTCAGATACTCATACGTCGAAAACTACGGGAGAGACCATTATATATATAAAATATTGTCCAAATTGTGAGTCATTAATTTATTATTAAACTTTGCAATGTTGTATCTTAGAAATGATTAAAGATATCTTACTGGAATTCCCCGGAGTTTGTATAATACTATTTTACTTTACTTGTATATATATATATATATATATATATATATATATATATATATATATATATATATATATATATATATATACACATACATATATATATACATATATATATACACACACACACATATATATATATATATATATATATATATATATATATATATATATATATATATATATATATATATATATCCGATTGTAATGAGAACGAGAATAATATATAAATTCTATCGTTCACAGCATTAATTCAAAAGAGGGTTTAATACTGATAGAAGAGCAATAATTATTCCTTACAATTTTTACATCTAGACAAAAAACAATTTAATCACAACAAAGATGCAACTTCGTTTCAGTGCATTTAGTTGCAACTCGACTGGTGAGAACCAGAACGGTTATTATTTGGTTTTCACGAGTCGAGGTGCAGCTAAATGCACCGAAGCGAAATTGCAATTTTGTTGTGAGTAAATTGCTTTAGACTGTATGAAAAAATTATAATAAACAAATATATATATGTATACATGAGTGTGTGTGTCTGTTTATGTGTTTCATTGAATAATATAGATACGCTATGCCTACATTTGTTATTGATCCTTTCCAGTTGTCTAATCAGTTTGTTTATGCCAAGATGAAATTCATCAAGAAAGTCGCAATAGTATTTTTTTAGTATATTATTTATCCTTTTTTTAAAAAAATATTCTTCTAATTCCAGCTAGAGGGTTAAATAGAACCTGTATCAGAAAATCCTTATGATCTCCAAATAATTCTTACAATCTTCCTAAAAGCATTATCTGTCTTTAAATAACCTACAAAAATTGATGAAATCAATCAAAGTCGAAATTAAATTACCAATTCCAAAAACATCGTCTATTTTGGAATGCGGTTGCAAGGTTATGATTGGCAAAAAACGTCATTGTTTGAGATATTAAGTTGTAAAATAATATGTAACTCCGGTATCTGTGGGGGTTTCCTTTCAAAACTTTTACTTGTATAACATCAATATTTTCATTATATCATTATTCTCGTTTGCTTAGTTGATTGGTTTAGTTTGTTTTACGGTATAACAACCTCAGTGGGTTATTTAATGCCGACAAAATCTTTATTGCATTTTTGAAAAATATATTTCTGGTAATATTTTTTTCGTTAAAAAATCTATTGCTGGTAATATCTTATTTTTTTAAATGTATTTCTGGTAATAACCTTTTTTACAAAGTATTTCTGGTATTAAAATATTTTTTTTCACATTCATAGTGTTTTAACCCCAGTTTGAGGGCTAACTATTTGCCCATAGCTGGGACCATAACAGGGGCTACAACCCCGGGTCAGATTGGACCTGCGAACACCAGCAATTAAGAGATAGTTGCACACTCCTCGAAACCTCCTGATCAGAGGCCTTGCTGTTGGACGTAGTTTATCGTCATAACCAGGACGCGGATATAGTTTATCATCATACCCAAGACGTTATTCTCGTTTGAATTTACATGTGTTGTCCATTTTCGTTGTTTCTGATGTTAAAAGTTCTCGAATGATGTGTTTTTGCTATTTGGTATAATCCTTGTTTGAGTGATTCTGTAGAACCATTCTACAAGTTACAAAGGTTGGTCGTATCTAAGGCCTGCATACTTCCTTCGTTTTATGATATTTTAAAGCATTGAACCGAGAACCCATTTTTTTTTAGTTTATTATTTCTCGTTTTTTTTTTTTTTTAAATATTCTTCTAATTCCAACTAGAGGGTTAAATAGAACCTGTATCAGAAAATCCTTATAATCTCCAAATAATTCTTACAATCTTCCTAAAAGCATTATCTGTCTTTAAATAACCTACAAGTTGGTTATATATCTTACTGGAATTCCCCGGGGTTTGTATAACACTATATACTCTACTTTGATATATATATATATATATATATATATATATATATATATATATATATATATATATATATATATATATATATATCCGAATGTAATGAGAACGAGAATAATACATAAATTCTATCGTTCACAGCATTAATTCAAAAGAGGGTTTAATACTGATATGTAGCGACTCTTTGAAATGCCAAAACCCTAATGTCGGTAACTGAATAATGAGAAGGAGGATGAAAATTTAAAAAAAAACAGAGACTAAGACCTACAAAGGACAAAATATCGACAGCCATGATCACACGCCCTGAAAAGCCACGGCACAAAGAAAAAGAAAAAAATATCTCGTATGACTTGAAGTCTTAGGCTTTATTTATACGGGCTGCGGCCGAAATATCTCCCACATACCACTCAGTTATGTGCCATGCGTGATACACGCTTAGGCGATCATGTATATTTCGATACATGACTGACCAGGCAGATTTTTTCCCGTAGTATGTTTTAATTCCTTTCTGCGGTAGACGAGTTGTCGTCCATGACTATAGAACCATGCCTGTCCTGCTATTTATCCATAGTTGGAGGAGGAAGAAGAGGATTCATGCCTTTCCCAAGATTATTAGTCCGTAAGTGAATGTAATAGATTCGACTGGAATTCGAACTTGGCTCTTCGATTTTTCAAAACAAGCCGCTATCCATTACTCCGCTGTATGGGATATGATTCCTTGAAAATGATTGCCATTTTGTGTGCTTGCCTTCACTCCACCGTGCCTCCTCTCTCCCATATATACGCCCCAGAAATACCTCCCATTAGCTACGGGGTGCGGCCGAATTGCGCCCCCAATTATGATAGGATGTGTCTAATCGTTTACCATTATTTGGGAGGTATTATAGGGAGGTATAAGTGGGACGGGATGTATTTCTGCCGATCTCTCTACATGTATGATGAAGTATTCTCGTGTTGTTTTTTTTTTTGGCGGAGCGGGGAGTCCTAATTTTCTCTGAAGTATTAAATGTCCAAACAGAAAACACACATAGACATTTCGGAGAAATGGCTGTCGGAAAGAGCGTTCTACTAAGAAAGTTCGCTCTGCAAGAACTTTCTCCTGCGTCCTGGATTGAAAGAAAAAAATAACTGGTCAAGGCAAATACACCGTTTCCAATCAAATTTTAGTCAGAGGGGAAGTAATTGGGACTACTGAAAATCGGACATGTTCAATTAATAATTCTTATAGCCTGATTGAATGAAAACCAATTGTAAAGATGAATAGAATATTTTATTCAGACTCCGATTGGATTGAAATCAAGTCGGACAACAGATTTTACCTGTACCACGTATTCATAAAAGCACAATCCGATTATTAATAAACTGGTTCCGTAGAATTTTCGTTGGGTTAAAAGGTCGGATTAATAGCGTCGAACAATAGGATTTGGTCGAATGAAAAGAGGGCCTGATCAATTGATTTGTGTCTGTGCCGTTGAGTGAAAGAAACCCAATTCTCGAATAGTAATAGACAATTTAGCTTGAATCTTTGTCGTATTAAATTATAGAGAGATCAGAATACTGGAGTGGGATCAGTCACCAATGAATGCAAGTGAAGAGAAAGACAAAGAAACGAAGATATTATGTAAATTCTATAGGGCCCACAGGCATCAAAACACTAACGTATGAAAGAATAAATGGCCGCAAAAAAAAGAAACAAGGTAAAGAGATCGGAAGCTACGTAAGAGTCCGCAGATGTAGGAACAAATTCAGGATTTTTTTTTTGTTGTTAAAAAAATGAAGAAAAGCAAACGACCACGGCCATATTTAAATAAGGCTCAAAGAGAAAAAAATTGAAATAGTTTGTTTGTTCCCATCTTTGGTCTGTGCTGATCGATCACTCAGTGACAAAACAGATGGCTGTAGAAATCTACAAGCACTTCCCCACTTGGCCGATTACCTCCCATGGCTTAAGTAGAGAACAATACTGAAAAGTCAAGTGTTCCTGCTAACATTTGATATTTATTTGCAAGGAAAAATAAACAATAAACATGGCGTCCGTTTCACACAAGCAATAAAAAGAATTAGCAAGAACAACAACAGAAGAAGAAACAGTTGATTTCTATTGTTGAATCTCGCTTTTCACAGACAAATGCTTATAAAGAGTCATCCATTCACATACATTAATTAGGTAGATTACCTACAGGCCGTTATATTTTCGAAGCATATTTCAATCATATATCCTGAAATGTGCTTTGTCCCTTTGATTTTAAATATATCTGCTGTTTCCATATTTAAACTACCAAGTTATTAACAGTTATTCATGAGTGGTTAGAACGTTTGCTTTCCGACTATTCGACCCGGGTCCGAATGATACCATGGATGGTTTGTCAAGAAGTTGACTTCTAGATGTTATCGGTCCGTGTAAAGCAATTGCAGCGTGCGGCACATTTGGCACGGGTTGGCCCAAGCCTTGTAAGCAAAATTGGGTAGATGGAACTAGATAAAACCCGTCGATGGTTGTGCTTGCATGAAGTCGTAAGTCATCGTGGCCGAGGGTTTGAACGTGCTGGCCTTGTTCAGGCTATTGATCACGATTGATAACGAGCCGTTTCCCTGAAACTATAGTTACTGTCCGTACAGTAGTCTAAACCATAGTAGATGTGAAACAAACGCAAATGAGCCCAGTAGGCGGGCACTCTCGGATACGAGTAGCCAACCATACTATGATTTTTGTTCATTGCCATCTCTGTCGCTCTGGGTCACTCCGACATTTCTGAGAAATTGTGCTGCGTTCACTGTGAAATCGGAGGATACATAGAAGAACAGTACAGTTTCTTTCTAACGAAATGATACGCCAAATATATGCTAATCCTTCTTGAATCAGTGATAAATAAACCTTCTTTCTTTCTATGTGCCGTGTTCTATCAGGGCGTAGGCGATCATGCCTTTCCACCTCCCTCTATCCCTTGCAGCTCTCAACAAGTTTCTTCCCACTACTTCCTCCCCCAGACCACGTCCTGTTATATACTTGCTTAAGCCCGCTAGGTATGCCATGCGTTGTTTTCCCCGGTCTCTTTTTCTCTCTATTCAACCTGTGAGTATCAAATTTTCCAATTCCTCCTTTCTCGTTATGTGTCCCAGAAACATCAGATCCTTTTTCATGATGGCAAAGCCTTCTCTTTGTTTGCATCCTCTCTAAGACCACGTCGTTGCTCACACGCTCGGTCCATGTTATTCTTAGCATCCTTCTGTAGAACTACATCTCGGTCGCCTCGAGTGTCTTCTTCGTCTTTGAGGAAATCGTCCAAAATTCGTTGCCTTAAAAGAGGACAGATGTCACTTAGCAACTCGGTATTCTTTTCTTTGTTGCCAAAGAAATCCTCCTGTCTCACAAATATGCTGTCTAGCTTTTGGAATGCGTCCTTGGCCATCCTAATACGTGTACGGATCTCAGTGTTGCATATACCGTCCTCTGTCAGAATGCTTCCCAGATATTTAAACTGTTGAGTTTGCTTGATTCTAGTTTTTTTCCGACTTGCGAATCGCATTTCGGACTCCTCCTGATTGTGTTTAAAGTTTTAACGAAGTTTTATTGCGTCAGATTGCATATTATTTTAGAATTGTTTGGGGATGAAGGAAATCGCACTTTACTTCGGCGAAAATGATGTCAATAAATTAGTGAACTTTATTATCATTAAGTTCTATTTGTAATCAGAAGTATTGAGAATGCTATACGTAGATTTATGTAGGTATAGTTTTTAAGAATACAGTACCATAAGAATATAAACGTTCGCACTTCGACATTGTGTAATGATTAGCTACCTTGTCTCGCTGGATCTGTTACGACAAAATAGTGAGACTGATTCTCACTGGGCGCCCCATACTTTCTGCTTGGGCCACATCTAATTTACGCTTTGTTAATCTCTATAAGAATGTAAGCATTCAAAATTGATTGAGTATTTCAATTTCTTAGTTATGGAAAGACTGGAGTTGAATAATTAATCTAGTTTTAAATAAAATATAATTTCTTTGATAAATTTGCCGCAAGCAAAGATACATATCCCATAACAGGCAAGTGAATATAATATGGGGATTTCAGTGACATATGATATATTTTACAGACCTGTTATATTCAGTCTCAATATCTCCTGAGGTCGTTTAATGTCATGTAGGAATCCGTAAAGGAACATGCCGAAATATTGTGATATTATTTCAATCGTAGTTGGATATTTCCATGAGGAGTCAAGAAACATAAAATGTAACCATCATGTACGTAACTATTCCTACATTTGAAATAGAATTGGTTTCAAAGATTGTGTAATTGACAGAAAAAAACAAATTACATTTCAGCAGAATTTTATCACTTAATCACAGCGATTGAAACATATTTTATTTATATTTGGTTGCCTTCAGGAATTTTTAATCGTTATTCATATTTCAAGTCGCTGTAGGCCAGAATCTGTTGAATATTTAGAAGGTGCCATGAGGATTCGTATTTTATGCTTATATATTATACTCTTATTATTCTATAATGCCGTGTCCCATCCGAAGCTGGGTGATCATGCCTCTTCGCAATTTCTTGTCCTTTGTAGCTCTAAGTAAAATTTGTCTTTTTGCTATTTCTCCTAATCTTCCTTATGCTAAGCATTTTCACACACTAGCCATGTAAGTTATTCCTTCAATATGTCCTGTGAGGGTCAACTTTTCCAAGCCCTTTTTCCGTATTATGTGCCATAGAAATTTCAGGTGTCTTCTTCTGATGCTAAGTAGAAGTAACATTTTTTATTCCATTTTCTTTAAAACTTCGCCATTGCTCACAGGTTAAGTCCATTGTATTCTCAGTATCCTTCTGTAGAATCACATTTATGTTGCCGCAAATATTTTTGTTTCGTCTTGATGGGATTGTTCTGCATTCAAAATCATATATTAAATAATAATTAAGTACTCTTTTGTTAGTTTCTAATAACATTTTACTGTTTCGTAATACTTTGTTTAGCTTTTGAAAGGCATCTTTCGTTATCCAAATTCGCTTCCCAATTTCGGTGTCGCATTTTCTATTCTCTAGATATTTAATATCTGTACTTGCTTGAATTTAGCATGTTCACTTTTTATTTTGCATGTGGGAGATCAATTAAAATCCATTCTGTATATACTTGCTATATATGATTGTCATACGTGTAGAATTTGAATAGATTGTTTTATAGTTATAATTAAAATTCTGATAGTCAAGTGACCATGAGAATAATTATAATATTAATATATATTAATATAGCTGAATTCTGTTTTCGACTATTCCAATACAAGAAATACCGCGCCTTGTTTATGCTAAGTTTTTTTTTTTTACGTTAAATTTTATGATTGTAATATCTTCATTCTCATAATTACTGAGATATCCATTTTTTTGTCTTCAGTTTCTACATGCAGCTGAAAAACTTCCCACATATATAAGTCGCGGTGGATAAATTTTCGTCTAAATTGCACAAAAAGTAAAATAACGCTAACACCTTATTTTAACAGATATATTTAACAAAATTGCTCAAAAATATCTTGAAATACGAAATATTAAATTTATTCAATAAAATCCCCAATGGGCTCAACCACGGTCTCCAGACAACTTCAGACACCCCTGCAATTATTCTGGATGTTTTCCTTGTTTAAGAAAGTGAATGCTGCCATAATCTTTGATTTCAGTTCATCTTTGGTATTACAAGGAGTTTTGTTGGTCTCTAGTTAAACTGAGTCCCATGCATAATAACCAAGTTTACTGCAGTCTGGAGGGTTAGATGGCCATATGTAAGGGGTGATGTGGTTGCAGAAATTATCTGACAGCCATGACTGGCTCCTTCTGCTAATGTGGTATAGTTGAGAGTCTTACAGCAATCACCCTCTTGATCCAGGGTAGCACTACTTCCTCAAACCACTTGATGTAGGCTTCTGTGTTGAGTCTGATGCTCTCACCAAGACTTTTGGGAGTTCTTTTCTTACCAGGACAATCAGAGTGAGTTTTCCGAGCTGCCGTATATTCGGAATCATTCTATCTTGTCTTCAGATTGACACTCAAAGAATATGGAATGTTCGTATTGGAACTTCCGACACGAATGCCAAGCAGTAGAGCACGCCGTTTCCAAATTTCTGGCCGAGTGAATTGCGTCATGGTAATATTTTCCTCACAGACGGTGAACAACTGTCCCTACTCTACTGTGCAGTCGATAAAATAAAAAACAAACAACGCGCATGCGCGAAATTAAAAATATAATATAATGAAATGTTGCCCTGTATCTCCCAGAAATAGTTCCCAAATAATGGTAAAACATTATCGCTAATAATGTCTTCATCTAGCTAATGTCTTACCATTATCTGGGCGGTATTTCCGTCTCACGCTGTATATAGGCTTGCATTATAATATGGTAAGTAGCAGGGGTTGCGGAAATGATGGAATTACTCCAAATATTCTATTAACGATTGGTCACCTATGGTTTAAATTCTATATGTACCGTGTTCCCTCGGGACGTTTGAGCCCATGCCTCTCCACAATTTACTGTCCGCTGTATCTCTTAATAAACGTTCTATTTTTTATCTCTCGTAAACCATCTTCCGGTGTATATTTAATCAAGCTCACTCAGTATGTTGCCTCTCTTGCCCTCAGTCTGTCCAGTGAAAATCAAATTTTCTAAATCCTCCTTCTTTTTTATGTGCCCTAGAGATTTCAACTCTCACTTTGCTAAACATATCTGTCTAATCCTTTATGTCTTTTGTAGCTATTAGTAAAATTTGTGTTTTTTTTTGTTACCTCCCCGAAACAAGGCTCCGTCGTTCATTTAAAAAGATAGTTTATATGGTGTTTTCATCTGTCTCTCTTGCCTTCAATATTACCTGTGAGTAGCCCTTTTTCCTCATTTAGTGCTCTAAAAAATTTAATTGTCTGTTTCTGATACTAATGTAAGTGTCTTATTTTATTTTCCATTTACTCATTGCTCACATGTTAGGTCCATGGAATTCTCATCATCCTTCTGTAGAAAAGCACTTCAGGCTTTTCTTCACCTGCATAACTTGTAAGCAAAATGAAGAATTGAAACCATCTCTTTAATACACTGACAACAACAAAATGGCTACCAAATGTAATCCTCTAAATCACTTTAATTTTAGCGTGAACAAATTTTCCACTCCTAGAGCCCATAGGTCAACTCATCAACTGCCTTTTTTCTTCTTGGCTACAAAATCAAAACAAGCCCTCATTTCATCTCGGGCGGCCGACAGATGTTGCCAAATGCTTGTCGGCTATTCCACCATTATTCGAATTAGATCTTTTGCTATGATTTGCATCTTTTTTCTTTCGTTTTTTACTTTATTTTGTCTAGTCATTCACATATTTTTGCAACGATCGATCTTTTTATTCCGGAGCGGTAGCAGCAGCAGTCCCTTTAGTCTTGAGCGCCAGGTCCTTGTTAACCCAAGTTCGTGGAATAAAATGTCAGCCATATTACTTTTAGATCAGTTTAGGTAAAGAAGTCAAAAGGACAGAGGCCAAGAACACATTCTTTGTCATTTCTCATCCCCGGGTCCAGTAATGTTGATTAAATATTCTGCGAGTTATTGGACAATAAGAGAGTCTGGAGGCACAGAAAAAAATACGTTGCTATGTAATGGGAACTGGAATGTGCTGGCCTCTCTGAAAGACACAGTTCAATGTATATCCCACTGAATGACCACTGGATGGCATTTCTTGAACAAAGACTCCTACTTATATTAGTGTCACCATGACCTCAGTGATATGCGGGAGTTAAAATATAAATGTTTACTTGCGGGATACATTTATATGTATATTCAATTTTATTTCGACACATCCTCTAAATTGTGCTTACACCTATATCACTTTGAAGCACCGGTTCTCGTAAGGTCAAAGACGTTAAGCAACGTGTAACCTGGCCAGTATCTATATGGATGAATTCTTGAGAAAGCCGAAGGCTGTGATTTTGTATAATGAAGAGCAACAACTCAATGTAGAACACGTTTTAATATTTCAATCTTGCGTAATTTTAATATTGTATATCCTTATATAAGAAGCCCAAGTGAACCATCATTCCTTTTTATTATACAGTGTAACCCGGATATAAGAGACCAGGATATAAGATAAACCCGGATATAAGAGAGAGTTTATCTGGTCCCAAATTAGAGCCTGTGTTAATGTATATATAATAGACCAAACCCGGATATAAGAGAAACCCACATATAAGATACTTCATCTCCTGTCCCGACAACTCTCTTATATCCGGGTTACACTGTATATGAAAGTGAATTTGTAAACAGTGACTAATACTCCTGCCGATGCAAGACTTTTCGTTAAGACAAATTGAGTTCTCCAGTCACAAGCGTGTTTATCTAAAAATAAATACGTCTAAATTCGCCTTCGTCCTTGCCGTGCACTAATGAGTAGATTTGGTAGAGTCTCCGACTGATAACAAACGAGTCGGGTTTCGATGCCGGCTTGAGGCAATCGGATAACTAGGCACGCAGATGAGCTCTGAAACAGCGAAATGGTCTGTCTGTGGATGGCAATATATATATATATATATATATATATATATATATATATATATATATATATATATATATAGGGTGACCCCAAAAAACGGCAACTATTTAACAATCCAATAAAACCAAGAGTGATGGAAGAATAATATTTAATTCATAGTAATTGAAACCTTAAAACATGCCATTTAAGTAACAATGACGGAATTTTCATTTTTTTTAAAATTACGTCCTGTAGATGGCGTCCTCCTGTACGAATGCATTCTTGAAATCTGCTGTTGAGATTCCTCATTGACTGCTGCAACATAGCAGCTGGGATACTGTGAATTTCATTCTCGTTACTAAAATGGCCAAATGTTTACTTGCTCAGGGTCACTGTCTCGCTGTGTTGCCACTTGCTCATGTCTGGCAATACGCACTTCAAAAATTCCCGTTTTTTTGGGTCACCCTATATATATATATATATATATATATATATATATATATATATATATATATATATATATATATGGAGATGGGATATAGAACAAAGCAAAATGCAGTGAAAAACCTTAAATTGCGACACCATCAACCCAAAACCTGCCAAATTAAAAACAAAATCGGATAACTAGGCACGCAGATGAGCTGTGAAACACCGAAACGGTCTGTCTGTGGATGACAATATATATATATATATATATATATATATATATATATATATATGGGGATGGGATATAGAACAAACAAAAATACAGTGAAAAACCTTAAATTGCGACACCATCAACCCAAAACCTGCCAAGTGAAGAACAAAATCTTCCTAAAATAAAGGTTGTTCAATGGAAGACTTGAACCTGATCATGAATATGATACTTATACTCTCCTAAACTACAAAATGAAAACTGACCCGCCAAAGGGACAGTGAGCACTTTGTTTTACTACAGTCACTATAAAAGAGAATAAACCATCCATGGTTGAAGTTTTGTATGCTGCCAGGAAAGTTTTGTTCATATATTGTACACACACCTACTTAAAATGCACCACAAACACGCAACTTGCCACGATAGGGCAATTGTCCAT
Organism: Acanthosepion esculentum; assembly: GCA_964036315.1. Taxonomy (NCBI): domain Eukaryota; kingdom Metazoa; phylum Mollusca; class Cephalopoda; order Sepiida; family Sepiidae; genus Acanthosepion; species Acanthosepion esculentum. Next base: position 95,955,691 of record OZ038484.1, read on the forward strand.
TCTCTCGTTTACGTATCAGGCCGCATAATTATCTGTTTATTTATCGTACAGTAAACTATGCAACTTTTCCATTATTGATTACTGGAATCTATTAAATATTTTCTCATTAATTTATCGGTTTTATGTTCTAGAAATTTATAGTTCATCTTGCTAAGAAAAATAGAGAACATTATTTGTAAATATATTAAATGAATAAATGAAGAAAAAATAACCAATATTCTGCATTAAATCCCCTCGGGTTTAGAAATCATCACATTATATTAAATATATCGGCTCATAAACCAAACACTTTTATCAAAGGTAGACATTGGATTAAAACGCATTATAAAACAAAGTAAACTGACGTTTAAATTATGGAGTATCAAGAACATATGTTTAATTGATTTATGTATGACTGAATCTGTTGGCAAGAAATTAAACTTTATTGAGAATTGAGATGTTTTCACACATATTCGCAACATACAGAAAAGCATTTGAAAATATCTGTTTCCATCAAGATACACGATGTGTGGTTGTATTATGGAAGTTAGTACATTCACATGGTTTAAGCGGGATAGTAATTGTTTTAAGCGGGATAGTAATTGTTTTAAGCGGGATAGTATTTGTTTTAAGCGGGATAGTAATTGTTTTAAGCGGGATAGTAATTGTTTTAAGCGGAATAGTAATTGTTTTAAGCGGGATAGTAATAGTAAGTTCAATCTCTGGGCCGATTAGTTCCAACTCAGACTTAGTGGCGGACAGGAGTAGCAATAACGGAATAATTAAAAAACGAACAAACAAAATATCACTAGAGATAGAAAACGAATGATTTATTCCCTTAGATTAAAGTTCCGTTAGTACGAGGAAATGTTTCAATTCACCACAAAATTGTATTCCTTAATATCTAACAAGTTGTAAGTTAAATATTTACAATTGGTCAAGCAGGTTTCTGAATACCTCTAACAAGTTTCTGAAATGATTTTCTAGTTTATTCATGTCGTAATGATCTCTTTGTCCAAAATAGCCGAGAATTAAGAAGTTCTATATTTAGAGAAAGTACCCAATGCATGGAAGACAACATATGGAAAACAGAGAAGAGGTGGTTTATGAAGTCTTCATACAAAACTCGGAAAAACTTGAATGAGATATTCACTAACCGCCCCACGCTGTGGGATGTGGCAAAAGGCCGAGTTTATGGTGGGGTAACTGAGACTGTAGGCTCGTAAAAACGAGGTCGGGTAGCTGTATACCACCCCAGACGAGACTCTGGCATTTTTTTATTTTTGTCCCTGTTTTTCTTTAAGTTTAATTCCCCATCCCCTCCCTCGTTAGGTGGTTAGTGATGTCCGTTCACAGGTAGATGCGGGGCCTCTTTCGTTTCGTTTGAGTGTTTTCGTATTTGTTGTTGTGTTTGAATGAGTGCGTGCCAGTGTGTATGCTTCGGATGAATGAATGATTTATACTCTTAAAGTCCCGCATTGATTTCGGCCGGTGAACTGATATTTCTACCACATTTAGTGATTGTGTTTTTTTTTTATTACTAACAATATTTTCTTTAGTTTCTTGTAGATAGGTTTGTATTCACATTGTAAATACTCATTGGGGTAGTTTTTAGAATTGTTATTTTTTTCCCTGCCCCCACAGACAATGAATTGTAAATATGGGAACTAGTTAGTATTTACATAGAGACAGTGAGGCATTATGGTGTTTGGAGTAAGAAAGTTACGTATATATGTGTTGTTTTGGTGTATGGAATATTGTTCGTACGATTGGGTCAGTGTTTCCGGCTAGCTAAGTTATAGTTAAGACAGAAGAAGACCATCCTTTCCCCAACACCCATTAGGCCTTGTGCCACATTTCTGTATAGCACAGAATAAATAATGCTACTTTTCAGACGTGGCTACTTGTCATATTTATGAGTAGGAAAAGCCTATTTTCACAGTAGTAGGGGAAAGAATATAGTAAGCTGAGCCCTACTTTACACAAGTCATAATATTTGTATAAATAGCAAGCAAATCTAGTCGAATAATAAAAATAGCTATTTTTTTAGCTGATTTATTTTTTAAAACTTGCAAGATCTTCTTTTAACATAGTCATTATAATACATTTAAAAAAAAATAAAAACGTTTTCTTTCTTTTTTTTTATTCATTCTACAGAAACAAGTACTGATGCAGAAGACAACATACAACAGAAAAAAACTAAGAACTAAAACTAACAGATATGTAATTTTTTTAAATGCGGTGTTCTAAAATATCACTGCACAAATAGTGTATTATGGAAACACAGGACCTGTTGAGGTTAAAAACTGGTCCAGTTCGAAATTCCCTGAAGTTAACGCGAATCGACACAATATGAAGAAGGTAAGAAAGTACAGCGTCTGAAAAACACGTGATAAGGAAAATAACGCTGAAGATATTATTCCAAGAAGAAATAATGTAAATAACATTGTAGCAACGAATATAAACATCAACCAACCGAAACCAGTATAATTCTAAATATATAATTACATTAATACAGTATTTATATTGTTCGGACTATCATCCTCATCTTCGTTGCCATATTTATTACAACGTTTCGGCCGAATGTCCAACTGAACCCTTTATTTCGCTCTCTGGGCTAGACTGTTCTAGCTCCATGCGCCATGTCTAATGGATGTCAGTTATCAGTTATCCTGTTAATTCTCCTCTCCAAGTTCTCCGCCGCCTTAACCAGGTATACACAGTCACTGTATCTAACTAACGCCTTTGTCAACTGTACCATGAGGACACATTGCACAGTTAGATCCAATGACTTTGATTATTAATTTATTGCTATTAGGTATATCAATGATTCCATCATCTCTGTGCAGCCCTACATTTGGAGGCCAAGTATCTACTTAGAATATCTAAAATGTATATACATTATAAAACTGCTATTTGGGCTGAATCACACGCTCCTTTAGGAACATCGAAATTTTCCTTGTTTTCTTTCACCCAAGGGGAGTCATTAAATAAAATTATAGACAGTGCGGAAACCAATTTAATTTTTATTTCGTCGTAGGTAACGTGAATATAATGTTTAGCAAAATTTATGTTATCTCCTAATAGGTTTTTAGAAATAGAGGGATAGAAATATTATAAATTTTGAATTTTGAATTTTAAATTTTAAATTTTATATTTTGAATTTGAATTATTAAATTTTGAATTTTAAATTTTAAATTTTGAATTTTGTATTTTAAATTTTATATTTTAAACATTAATTTTTTTTATACTTTTAACTATTAGTTGCTATCAATAATATTAATAATATTGATGATTATTCAATATGTCAATGTCTAGTACTTACCCCCATATCTTACTCTTAAGTATCGTTATAAAAATAGATTTATAATAATTCCTAACTCTTCCTTATTTCTCTAATTTCGACCAAATCTGTCGTCGTTCACCTTCCCCCTATCTATATCACCTTACATCAACTTAAAACTACCCCTCAAATGATTTTATAAAACTACCCCTCAAATGCTTGTATTTAAATTAAATTAATATATATATATATATATATATATATATATATATATATATATATATATATATATATATATATATATATTATTTTAATTTAAATTAAAAAAAAAACCAGACAACATTAAGGGTCCATTCATTATATCTTATTTTCCGAGGAAAATTATTTTTTCCTGGTTCCTCAGATCACATTTCCAAGCATAAAATATGGTTAAAAATTTACATATTATTATTTTTATACAAGCATTTGAGGGGTCGTTTAAAGTTGATTTAAGTTGATAGAGATATGGTAATGAGGAGGACCACACACACACACACACACACACACACACACACACACACACACACACACAAATATAAGAGAGTATGAGTACGAGTATATGTCAGTAATATATGTCAGGCCATGTCAGTATATATATATATATATATATATATATATATATATATATATATATATATATATATATATATATATATATATATCAGTAATATATGTTAGATGTATTAATAACTTGATTGAAAGGCACGCCGGTATCTAAGATTAAACTGTGATGTCTAGGAGAAGCAAACCTGCTATGGAACCCCCGTATCAGTGCCAATCCGGATATATCAGTTCTGCTAGTATCTGGCAAACTTAGCATTGCTTTGTTTAAGTCGTAGGGATTTTGTGCAAGTAGTACATTCGAATTTCAGTAGAGTTCGATACATTCACATGCTCAAAAGCAAAGGTATTTTCCTATTTCCAATATTTTATATATATATATATATATATATATATATATATATATATATATATATATATATGTGTGTGTGTGTGTGTGTGTGTGTGTGTGTGTGTGTGTCTGTGTGTGTGTGCCTGTGTGTGTGTGTGTGTGTGTAGGCAAATGTGTGGATGTAGATCCGACGGTATGATGAAAATGTGGAAAAGACAAAGCAAAATCCGAATATGTGAGTTTACTATTTTTATTTTGTTTTTGTTTTTGTTATTCTGTCGACGTCAGACGTTTCGGTCAAATAGACCTTCTTCAGGACATGGTTAATGGAGACATATTTATATTAGATTTAAGTTAGATGAAGAGACGATATATACAGGACTGGTCAGAAACAGAAAAACTGAAATTCTAAAGTCAGAGTATTCTTTCTTGGAGTCGGATACGCTGGCGTCGCGTTGGCAGCACTACGAAAACCTGCGCACAGGGAAAAGATTGTGTCCTAAGTGGAAGTTGGGGGTACTTATTTAAAACTATAGCTTATCGGTACGTTTGTCACGCATTAAACTTGCTACACAGCTTGCTATATGAAAGAACCCTGGTCGGGTATTTACTGTGTGTGTGGTGGCTATCATGCCAGCTTCATAAATCTGCCTAAGGTTTTTATTGTGGATATATTTTAAGATCTTCACAGAGTCGAAATCAAAATTGTGATCAGGTTTTCGTAGTGCCGCCAACGCGACGCCAGCGTATCCGACTCCAAGAAAGAATACTCTGACTTTAGAATTTCAGTTTTTCTGTTTCTGACCAGTCCTGTATATATCGACTCTTCATCTAACTTAAATCTAATATAAATATGTCTCCATTAACCATGTTCTGAAGAAGGTCTATTTGACCGAAACGTCTGACGTCGACAGAATAACAAAAACAAAAACAAAATAAAAATTTAAACTCACATATTCGGATTTTGCTTTGTCTTTTCCACATTTTCATCATATGTGTGTGTGTGTGTGTGTGTGTGTGTGTGTGTGTGTGTGTGTGTGTGTGTGTTTAAATAACAGTGCAGACTTGTTTTGCTAGTCATGGTTAGTATCCAGTTTTGGGGAAGAAAAACTTACAATTTAAAATTTTAATCAACGCTTTCAATGTTCATGCTACACTAACCAGCTGACAGCTATTATCCCTTACTATATGGAAGCTTTACATAATGATTAACATTATAGCGTTCCGACCAAGAAACACAGATTTGCAGCTAACCATGATATATTTTCTTGGGGTGTATATTTTTGTTAACATCAGCCTGCGATATGAATTCAGTGTACGGTAACGTAAGGAAGTATTTGCAATCTTACAAAAATTTATAATGAAATATACTCAAATATAAATTCACGTAAGTAAAGAGTATGGAAGAAATACGTTACTCATTACATTCCACAAATACTCACTTCAGAACAACAGTTAAAAAAAGCTGCTTTGGAATATTGTTCTTAACATGCGATATTATCGCCGTGTGCCTTAAAAAAGGAGATACTTGTATTCAGTTTGAAACAAATTATTACTGACCTAATTCCTCTCTGTAAGGGATAGATAGATAGATAGATCGATAACACTGTCAAATGAATGAAAATACACAGTACAGCAGAAATATCTCCCATATCTACCATCCAGAAATATTAACTGTACCTAAATGAAAAAAAAATAACTGCACCTATATAGGAAGATTTCAATTGCGCTACTAATGGTATGTGCCTTGCAAAACCTAGCTTTAGAAGAGCTAATTGTAGTCAGTTTGAAATTTAGCTGCTGTACATGCCTCTGTTCTGTGTGTACGTAACACACACACATATACATACATACATACATACATATATATATATATATATATATATATATATATATATATATATATATATATATATATATATATATACATACATACATATACATATATGTGCGTGTGCGTGGGTGCGTGTGTGTGTAGTTTATGCCTCATTAAGTTCGCAATCGTGTGATGGTAAATGGATATTTAATAAATATATATATATATATATTTGTTTTTCTCTGTCGTAAATCAATATCAGTCAGTGAGTAATAATGAAAGACATATCCCAAAAAAATTCTTTTAAAAATATCTTATCTAAATTTAAACAACAGACCGCTCAATGTAAACAAGTTTTAAGCCAATTTTTCACTTTCGTAAATTGAATTTTTATTCTATCTATGCGTTCGTATGTGTATACGCATACATACACAACACACACACACACACACACACATATATATATATATATATATATATATATAATTTATTCGAAAATTAAAACATAAATATGTTAAAAAATCTCTACAAAATAGACATTTTGTTTCAACACTTCTGGTGTCTTGTCATGTGATAGTTTTGAATGTAGAATAAAGGGTTTTAAAAGGTTCAAATCGACCAGATACTCCTGGCTAGGGAAACGCTGTTACACAAGATGCAATGACCAATCAAAATACAAGTGTATGACAATTCAAAATACTTGACAACGAACCTTGGTTATAATAATTAATGTCTTAATATTAGAGTTAGACTAAAATATAAATCGTTCTAGCTAATTAATATTAAATTTTACTACAAATTTAAAATTAGCAATTTTAAATTTAATCTGTATTAAGTATAAATTATAAAATGATTTAAAGAAACTGAAGAAAACATACATTTTGTTTTAATTGAAAGGCTAAAAACTCAGTTAGAAAAAACGTTAAAATCTAATATGGATGTAAATCTTCGTTACAACTTAGATACAGTTGAAGTGGTGATATGGGCAGGGTAGGAAGAAATCTTGCCAAAGTCAATATATAGAGGCGATAGTCTGTTTAATGTTAAACACTATTGTCAGACCGTATGCGTTTTGATTTTCTCGACTATTTATATATACAGGTCAATGATGCATTGTGGGCCGTCTATTGTATTATTCTGATGATTATTTTGGTGAGGCATAATGGTTGTGTTTTTGTGTTTTGATTAATTAGATTTATTGAATTTGAATAACAACGAACAATTCGTAATAAATAATAATAAAATTTAACAAAGAGCACTATAAAGAGTAAAAGAAAAGTGCAATTATCTGAAATGATCTTTTTAAAAAGCGTTTTACGCCACACATGGCATCCATTTGAGAGTCAGGATCGGACGAGATTATTTAAGAACACGATATGTGTTTCAGTATCTTATTCTGGATTTGCAGTGTTTTATGAATAAAACATAGGTAGCCCAAATTGTGTTACACCACTTTATCTGTATAAGGTTACATCACTTTTTGACAAGATATATAATTCATGAGCATGCATATCATCATTTGTTCGTACGCGTAGGGTAGTTATTATCGGCTTTGAAACTGAACTTAGTGCGTCGAATTCAATTACTGTCTAATCTTCTGAATTATTTATGTGCATGTACATATCTCTTCCCGACCCTCAGTTATGGGTAAAATAGCAGGGTAGACTCGGATCCCTAGGTTTGCTTGGCAAGCTGTCGAAGCAAAATTACTATTTTAAAAAAGAAAAAGAAACAGAATTCTACCGCAATATCCTAAGATAACATCACAGATAGTAAATTAAAGAAATCGACGGGTACAATTATAGCCTACTCCTTAGATTGAGGGATTTTTTTCTTTGCTTATTTTCTTTCTCCCCTGTAAGGGTGGGTGTATCCAGGGATTTTAAAATAAAATAGTTTTGTTTTATTTCTTTCCAGTTATGCTTTAAGGTATATAATTTCCGGTCTTGGATTATATAAAAGTGACCCCACTTTCCTTTACGTTCAAGGCATCTGCAGATAGCGTGAGCGGGAAAGTCGGGTTTTGACTAGAGTCATCTTTTCATACGAATTAACGTCATCAAGCGTTTTTGCTCTGTCTAGGTAATCTAGGCATTGAGAAATTTAATTTACCGAGTAGGTAGCTGTTGGTCTTTAGGTCTTCCTCTTTTATCTTATTGATTGCCATCATTGCGTTTTGTATCTTGTTTAAGGATATATATATATATATATATATATATATATATATATATATATATATATATATATATATATATATATATATATATTATGTGTGTGTTTGTGTGTGAATGTTTGTGTGTGTGTGTGTGTGTGTAGAATAAATGATTTTTTTAATCAGACATTCAAATCCTTTAAGTCGTATAATAGTAGACACCTTGTAGTTGAAATAAACGTCAAACCTTTTACTCATTCAACATTGGGTATTTGCTCTATCCATTTTCTTTGCTAAAATATCTAGAATGCGCGAGCCGATAAACGTATTAAAAACTGTTTAATAAATAAAACACACCTCTATTTCGAATCCAAAGTGTCACTACAATAACGTTAGACGTAATATATATATAAATTATTAGGAGGATTTGATAATTATATTTAAGTAATTCAACGAGTCATTCACCAGAATGCAGAAAGCACTGCCATTTCGTCCTATTTTGGGGACTTATCAACATTGCATCCACTACCAAGAATTGAAACCCTAACAGTTCGGTTGTCAAGCAAACATCATACCAACCATATATATATATATATATATATATATATATATATATATATATATATATATATATATATATATATATATATATATATATATATATATATATATATATATATATATATATATATATATATATATATATATATATATATATATATATATATATATATATATATATATATATATATATATATATATATATATATATATATATATATATATATATATATATATTCGGCTTATAGTAATTCATCGTGTCAAGAAGAATCCTCAAAAGAATGCAGAAAGCATTGGACGGCCGTTTCGTCCAGTACTTTCTGCTACCTACCTATATATATATATATATATATATATATATATATATATATATATATATATATATATATATATATATATTTGAGAGAGAGAGAAAGAGAGAGATAGCAGTATTATGTTGGTGGTGGTGAGCATATCAGGGAACAGTGATTTACTTCAGAACATATAGTTCGCGACTAGAGAAAAAAAGAAAGAAACTCTAAAAATATAATCATTTAACCCCAAGTAAGGCAATTAAACAACTAAGACGTAGGTTTTGACTGAGTTTGAAATAATAGGAAATAATGAAAAGTAATTAAAGAGTACAATAAAAGAATCTGTATTAAGAAGACAAAATATAGCTTTTGACATTTCATTTAGGTTTCAGAAGAGGTTTTCATTAGCAAATAGTCAATCCAACTCGTCAACCAATATGAAATAATCAAACCTTTATCAATATAAAAGCTTACTAATCAAAAAATACCTAATCTATCAAACTTAATCATCCTATTGTACATGGCTAAATTGCTAGAATTGACAGCATAACCATTATTATTGTTATTATTATGAAATATACTTTATTAAGATTTTCTGTCCAACTATGCATTAGACCTGAACTTTTAAAGACGTGGATACTTCTATCACTAAACTATTTCTGTTTAAAAAAATCGATCGTATTAGATTAACCTTTACTTAACACTTATCCGTTTAGCATTCACTGAAAGCCCTGCAGGCAAACTATGGCACTTACATAAATATATAGATAAATACTGATAGCCGACTGACAGAATAGACGATCTGGTTACCTTTAATAATATCTTTTATTCTTAAATTTCTCAAATCATAAAGTAGGCGATTTTTGCTCTTCATATCAAAACGATTTAATGAGACGTTTGCCAAAAAGAAAAGAAAAAAAGAAAAGAAAGAAAAACAAGTAAAAATAAAGAAAGGAACTCTCTTACGATTGATTGGCTCACGAGATGATATTAACTTTGTTGTTTATAAAATGAAGATATTTACGTTCTTAGCAAGTCTTTTAACAGACAACGAAAAATGTGACATCGAAATCCAAAAGCATTTTGAAATAGTGAAAAATCGAATCTAACAGCTTAAGATATTATTACGAAACAGGAAAATGTAACCCCGAACAATAACAAGAGTGCTGGAATTCTTTGTCATATCAATAAAGTCAATGAATAATGGACAATCACCTCGCAGATGTTTAGGAAAGACTTGAAGTAACAACGACTTGTTTCTACAAATGAATGCGGTGAATGGCATTGGCGTAATGACAGTTTGGTCAGTGAGAAATATTCATTAAAAAATTGAAAAAAAGAAACGGATACTTATACTTACAATAAGAAAGAAACTGTCGAAAATTAAGATGGTCAAAAAATAGAGATTCTTATCTGGAAATTAGAGAATGTATCGGCTAATCTGCAGTCGTTGCTCATAAGCAAATCGAAACGTCGATTAAAATGAATTCAAGGGGATATCGCAGAGATACTCCACATATCACGTATGTGTGTTGTTAGGAACACGAAAACATTGGATGGGTGCATCACTATGATCATTGGTTGCCTGACAGTTTAACTGAAAAAATTTAATGGACCGCTTTTCAATCCGGGATTTTCTAAGACAATATAGCACTTAACAAAAGCGAACGCTCACAGGCGAGAAAAATGAATTGTTTTAATAACCAGAAAGACCAATACAAATACAAAAGAATGCATGCTTTATAGATTAGGCAAAACTGTTCGATAAATTACCTCAAAGAGTTACTGGAATTTCTGACTCACTCTGAGGTATTTGGGAAGGATATTAAAATAATCCAGAAAATATATTGGCAGCAAACTGCCTGCATATGGATAAAAAATGAACTTAGTAAATATACAAAAATAGAAAAGGAGTGGAAAAGGAATCGAGCCACCGTTAACAATTCAAAAATCCGGGCTGCACCCAGATAAATTGGTGACGTGTATCGCGTGTGATTTGAAGAGTATTTGTTGAATTCACGCTGCTACCCTTCTCAAATGGACTGGTTAAAGGCGACAATCGATATAAAGCATCACGAATTGATTAGTCCATAGGGCGTTGCCACCCACCAATAAAAAAAAAAAAACTCTCATTGCACTCCTAAAAGAAACTGGTAAATCTTGATCGTATTGTCCTACTATTTACACCGTACTGACCTTGTCTTGCATATTATGAAAACATCTGATTTCCATCTATTTGAAGTTCAACATTCTCTTAATGGTAAGGATTTCAGTTCTCTGGAAGCCTATACAAATACTTACACTATTTCAATATCAACGGAAGATAGTGAAAGAAAATGGCAGAGATACATCTTTTAAATTCCAACCGAAAGTCCTACAAGCTGCAGCGTCAACGAATGCCGAACGTTACCTTATAAAGAATCGGATGATATTATCATTACCTTTAATATTCGTGTATTAATAGTTTGATTAGCACTGGGTACACCACACACCACACTAAACGAAGGACTATAAAGACCTGAGATTTACGCTGTAGAGCAATATTTAGATGTCTTGTTTGGGATTCAAGCACGCTGGTCATGACGATCATATCAATAATAGTGTGAATGATTCTAGTTAGATCAGCACTACGGGACTAATCTGTTTCTTAAAATATAATCTTGAATGAGAAGGAGATAAGTGATGGCACCTACTCTGGCTCCGTCATACAAATTAAAAATGTGAATTCATTGAGTTCTAAACACAAGTATGTCACTGTATGGATTGATTGCAACAAATTTAGTCAAGAGATAACGACATTGGACAGAAGATATAATTTGTTCTAGTGGTACTGTTGTCAAACCGCTAAGATCTTAAAATATGATCTTGAATTAGAATGAGAGGAGTGATATCCATCATACAATTTAAAATAGTAAATTCATTGAGTTCTAAACTAAAATACATCAGTGTATATGTTGGTTGTAGCAAATTAAGTCAAGAGATAAAGACTTTGGGCACAATATATAATTTGTTCTAGTGTTACTTTTGTCAAACCGCAGAAGATCCTACACAATCAATATACTAACCTGAAATCCTGACATAATTCAGTACAAGGAAAATATTGGGGGATCCCTCTAAGTTTCTTTTACAAATTAGATATTTTGTAATTATTTGAAATAAAAGATAAAATTGACGAAGACAAAAATATTTTCCGTCAATTGTCTTACATGCTTCTTCACTTTTCTTTGGTAACACAATTTGGCGCGTTCTTTCCCCGAACAATGAGGACCAGCCCCCTCCCTGATTTGTCTGTAAAATATCGAACACATGACGGGGTGAACGTTTGTAAGACGACGATATAAGATAAAATTGTGAGGCGTCCCGACTTGTGTTATAATGCCACCGGAAAGTACATTTCTTCACGACTTTTTAAAAAAAATCTGGTTTTGAACACTTGCGATTTGAATAAAAGTTGGGAGCTTACACATATTAAATATTACAAAATTCAGAAACCTCAACAATACATCTGCCAATATTTCTGAGATGTGGTAGTATGTACACTATTTACATTATTCGTACTATTGTCTTCATCTTTGTCGCCATATTTATAACAATGTTTCGGCCTTCTTCAGGTGGTTGGAATGTCGAACTGAACCCTTTATTTTCAAGGACACATGGCACAGTGGATAAAGGCGTTGGGTAAATGCAGGGATAGGACCCAAAAAGTATGAGTTCAATACCCGATTAACTGATAAATGACATTCATTAGATATGACACGTGGAACGAGAACAGTCTACACCAGTGAGCGTAATAAAGAGTTCAGTTCGACATTCCAACCATCTGAGGAAGGCCGGAGCGTACAACGGCCGAAACGTTGTAATAAATATGGCGACAAAGATGAAGACAATAGTCCGAATAATGTAAATAGTGCACCAATACATCATTTTAAATTTCTGACGGCAAACAGTGCGCATCTTGAAAAATGGATGACAACAATTCTAAACACAATTCCTGACAATTAAAATTATTTTTCCATCTTCCGAAAATAGTGCTCGCCTCTTATTTGAACACAGCGTTCATTAAACATTCAGAAACTGAAAGATGTCTCTCTTATTTAATCCAGCTAATCAATCTGTCTTTTGTGTCTCTTCAATGCGTTGGCGATCAGGGCTCTTATTAACTTCCAATCCTTTGTTGCTCTTAGCAATATTTGTCTTTTTCCTATTTCCCCCACTCTTTCTTTTACCAGCTAATTACAGAATTTAGTTAGGGAGATTATTCACTGTTTACCTCTGTCGTTCTTGCCATTAAAATTGCATGTGAATGTCAGATTTTTCAAGCCTTAATAATGGTCCTTGGAATTTCAACTGTCTTTCTCTGATTATGATGTGTATCATCTTTTTTCCATGTTCCTTTAAACTTCTCCGTTGATCCGTTTATGGCATTTTCGAACGAAGACTTCCAACGATAGTTTCATGTTTCTTCCTAGTATCTTTAATTGTTGGGAGGCAAACGTAAACTATGTATTTTAGCTCCTTGAACCATTTAACTTTTACAGTGGTCTGTTACCTGCGAGTCTGTACGCCTGTACGTTTAGAAAATCGACATTTGTTAACCCGGATTTTAACATTGCCACGAAGCACTCCGATGAAAACATTGGTTGGATACTAAATAATCGTAACCTCATGTGGGCGTATCTCACGCCTTCTCCTCGGAAAATGCTTTTGTTATCTATCCCCTAAACATTAAACCTCGAAGAGGCACCCAACGCTTCATGTAAGTAAAGCCTAACATAAAACATTCCCTCGTGACTTCCGCTGTTTGGATTTATGCCGTAATAAATAACGCTTAGCAAATGTTACAAGTTACCGAGGTACGTGTCCAGAGAATTTCGTTACGTTCAAAGGAAAAACGAATGTGTCAGATTATTGTTTTGCTTCCTACACTTTCGAACCAAACCAGAGATGTTTCGATTTGAAGGCACGCTGTTAAGTTTTTGAGATTTATCTTCCTCTGTGTGATTGCAAGTTTCCGAGCATTCTTGTCTGTTCAGTTCCATTTATGTTACTTTAACAACAACAACAAAGACACACTTTGATTTATACTGTAAATATGCTAGACAGAACTTGGTTACAGTCCGGATATGTGTCCCAACATGGTTAAATAAGATTTTGAATACAAAGTTGTCCTTCACCGATACTGCTTGCCAACTTAGTTTCGCGCGTCCAGTACGTCCTGAAATGTTAACCATAGCTGGGTTGGAGATGAAATGGCGTCATAAATCTGTCTAGGAGAATTATGTGAAAGTGAAGATAAGACTCTCGTCCGGAATTCAAATTCGACTCAAAGATTACTTGTGACGAGATACTATCCATTACGACACCTGTATAAATAATAAGATTAAAATAACTTCTTCAGTTTTAACACCTGGTCAGTGTTTATTTGAAACGGCAAGTTTATTGTTTGACAAATATTATTTTTCATACACCGTTGTAACCTAGGAAAGGTTACTGAACAGAATCAGCAAGGCCCGAGACGAATCACAATCTGCAGGATATCTACCAACCGCCCCATGCGATCAGATGTTGAACAAGGCCAAATTTAATGTGGGGTATCCGAGCCCGTAAGCGCGGCCAAAAATTCTCCGGAGGACTCGTATAAAACAGGGTCGGGTAACTGTTTCCCGAGAAGAGACTCTGCCCTTCGACATAGCCTCGTCTGAGGCTTCTCTCTGCCCGGAGGCAGAGAGTTTGACCAGCACAGCTGGATACGAATCTCCAACCACAGACAGTATTTACGACTGTATTTATGTGAATGGCGACATAACTTTATCGTCGGTAGGTATGCTACAATATTCACAAAGCGATTATTTTCTTCCAAGTTTATTGAAATTTCAAGTTGAATATTTATTTAAACCTACACGTTTTTATGATAAGTAGAAGATTTCCCACGGGCATGAATACTCCAGACAGCATATGTATATGCTACGAAAGAATAATACATCATATGTCTTATATTTTAATTCATTTGACAATGTTATTTCCGTGACTCGCTCACAATATATATATATATATATATATATATATATATATATATATATATATATATATATATATATGAATGAAAAGATATGAAGAAAACTATATATACAGGTATATATATATATATATATACATATATATATATATATATATATATATATATATATATATATATATATATTAATGAAAAGACAAGAAGAAAACTACATATATATATATATATATATATATATATATATTTAACAATTACTTAATATGTTTAAAGTTAAGAAAACTCATATTCATCAGGTTAACTGAAAAGTTTAGATATTAGATTACGTCATATAGTATCTGCGAAAGAAAAATATAAGTTAAAGACGCTCATAAATATTCAACAGATTAACTCAAACTTCTAGGCATTTAGACCTTAGATTACGTTATTTTATATATTCGAAAAAATATTTTTTCGTATTATACATCTCTGAAAGTTAAAAATAATCGATTCAGCCGTTATCCTTTGTTTTTTGATTCAGTAGTACTATTTACTTTCAAACCTTAAAATTATATATATATATATATATATATATATATATATATATATATATATATATATATATATATATATATATATATATAATTACAAAATCCATCTCTTTTGAACAAGAGTAATGTTTATCCCTTGCTACTTGTGTAGGCTTAGGTTCACGATTCGTTCTAGACTCTACTCAAAAGCTATACTTTTAATATCACCGCCATAAAACTAACTCACTTGCACTGGATAGGTTCGACGATAGTTCAGTTTACACTCACTGATTTTTAAAAATAGAAGTAGATATTTATTCGTCGTTGTTCAGGATTGGTTTTCCATTTCCTTCAAGGATACTTTTCCTTGACTTTCACTTCTTTCGTAGCTTCTTGCGACTTGGTGGCGCTGTCAACTGTTTGGGGTAGCACTTCTTTCTCCCAAAAACTCTAACTGGAGTAGCTCTTGGGCCTTGTAGAGAGCAAACCTTATTGTAAAATGTATATAGACATCATTTTCAATTGGCTACAATTGTAATTCTTTCTAAAGCAAAATTATTTAAGGCATACAACCGTAACAGCGCAGCACCATCTTACGAACTGTATTCAATCTAAACATTTTTTTTGTACTGATAAACTGTTTCAACTGTTGTACTTTACAGTCACGCTTACGCTTCTTTCGTAATCGCTGACATTTGAAGAATCATGTTTATTATATAAATTGAAAAATTGTATGACAACTCAAAACAGCAATTGTATTTGCCAGAAAAGAAGTATTTTTACTGAAACACACTTCCCCCAGCCAACAAACATTTTTTTTTCATATTCATATTGAGTATTCAAACCAGATCAAGAATATTAATATGTATCGAAATGGAGATAACTGAGATATCTGGAAGAGGCATGACACGTGGAACTAGAAAAATCTACCCAATGGACGAAATAAAGGATTCAGTCCGAAATTCCAATCATCTGAAGAAGGCCCGGGCGTACAACGGTCGAAACGTCGTGAATATGGCAATAAAAATGAAGAACAATTGTAAATAATATAAATAATTTCTTAAAATCTTTATAAATTTTAAGAGGGGGTGTTCAGTTTCCTATGTAAATTCATTGTAAATCTGATCCCTATATTTAAGCCAAACAATGTATCCATAAAACATAATAAAAATATCTTAATTAATTTAACAAATTTAAAATAATTTACTGTTAAAATAGGAAAATGTAATATTCCAATCATTTTTATCATATTCCTACTCATACGTTTATGGCCATACCAAGTTGAAACACCGGTTTTCGTACTGTCACTGAAGCTAAGCAACATAGACTAGTCAGTAACAAGGTAGGTGACCCCTTGAGAATACCAGGTGATGTAAGCCTCAATGTACGGGTGGTGTAACTGATAAAGGCTCAGAATTGGGAATCGGAGAGCCGAGTTCCAATTCCTCTTGGGTTCGATATATTCATTTAGGCACAAATTTTCTTTTGCAAAGTATGAATCCACCTCTACTTCACCCGCACTATCTATGGGCCAATCATTAAGATTTCTCAATGAATCATAAACATTCTTACAATCTAAAAATATTTTCTGGCGTTAAGTGACCTGCATATGGGTTGATAAGCCGTAAAACACAAATTAATCATACTTACGTTTTTTTTCTGTTTTAATAAAATAATGTTTACATACACATTTTTAAAATATTTTTTTAGACATCTGTAACAATTGAATTTACACAGCATATGATTACTTACCTATTATCTTCATTATTATTATTAGGATTCTTTCTTTCTTTTATTATTTATTTATTTATTTTTTTACTAATGTTCTTATGTTAATTAGAAAGATTATAGGTGCCATGTAATTCTTTTACTCCAGAATTCCCATAAAGTATCCAGCAGATCTTACAGGTGATACTTATTGAAAGTGTTATGATTGATAATTCTTAATTTGAGGCCGTAAAAAAATTGATGCATTCAATGTTTTGCGAATTCCGGGTGTTACGTGGTCCCCATGACCGATCATTTTTATTTACAAACTATATATTTATCTCTAACATTTAAAAAAAAATAGAAATGGGCAGTGGTGTTGTTTTTAGCTGATATTACTGTATGCAATTTAATTCAGAAAGTTAGCATTTTTGAGTAGAAGATAAGGAAAGTGAACCTAAAATAGGCTATGCAATCGCAGTTTTGTCCAAGAACGCCAATTGCTAGAAAAACAAAACATTAACATTAAAACTCGAATCAGCCTCTTAAATAGTCAAATCAAGACTTTTTATATAGATGTCGTACATGGTGCTAAACAGGTTCAGAAATATCTAACTTCGCATCTGTATATAACACCTTTCTCAGATTAATGTTTGAAATGTCTTTAAGAACGTTGTATTGTCTTTTCTGCGACACGTGATCAGTAGTCAACTTTTCCGTGTCTATAACTATACTATACGCTTTATATATCCTCTACTTAACAGATGCAAATAGGTACAATACTACTTAACAATCCACTAAGCCTCTCTGGAGCCATGAGTTTTAATGACTTTGGTCGTTCTCGAAATTCTTCTACAATCGCTTTCCTCCTCCCTATATTTGGGTTTTATGTCCTTTCCTTTTTAATGGAGATCTTGGTCTCATATCATCTACTTCTGTGTCAGAGTCGCTCTCGCTTTCATCCACAGGCTAGTTTTCTGTTGCATTATCCTGATATGAAGAACTCATCCTTTCTTCTCTGTGAAGATATTCGTTCATCATAACGTCTTCCACTTCAGTTCTGGTTCTTAACTGATCAGAATGAGCCGTTAGGCTTTTTCCTTTTTTGATATAATAGCTGTGTTAGGCACCCTTTGCATGAAGCAATTCGCTCTCTCAGGACTTGCTAATTTTTCATTCTGATACCACATTCTTTCATTTGCCGAATAAGAAATTCTTAATGGAGATCTCATTTGAATACCAATTGACGTAGATAGGCTTTGCAAACTATCTGTATGTGGAATCGACCTATAACTGATAATAAACTTGAGAATTAACCCTCTATAGAATTTATATTTGGTGAAAATGCTTTTAATCTCATTTTCTGCTTCGTTCTTTCCGCAATCCCATTAAATTGTGGGTCATACGGTAGTGTTTCGTAAGGAAAACAGCCAGTCCACATCATCCAATTATATAGATCTTCATCACAAAATTCTGATGCATTGTCTAATAACGATTACTAGAAAATCTCCCCACCGTTAGTATTTATTTTGTTGTAGTCGTTTTAGTAGCTTTAACGACTTCATGCCATCCCGAAAAGAAGTCAACTAAAATTAGAAATAACCCCATGGCATTAATGTGTGTATTGTCAATATGAACACGAGACCATGGTCCGTTTGTTTAGGCCATGAGTGTAGTCTTTTTTATGGAAAATTCTTTATTTTTGTACATTTTGGACATCTGTGTACATATCTTTCTATATTACGATAATATCCTGGCCACCATGTCGCCAATTTTAATCTTTTCTGCTCAGCCGCTATTCCACTATGTGCATCATCATGTACACATTTGAAAATATATCTTCTTACTGATTCTGGTGATACTATCACATCTCCATTGCATATAACACCCTTTTCTGTCGTTAATCTATGCCTTATTTCATTATAAGGTCTCCCAACTTTGGAAACTCCATCTGTTTCTACATTCTTTCAGCAAACTTGTTTAATATTGGACCCTTAAGGGTAATATGGCCGTTTCAATCCAATGTAATTTTTCTTCACAAGGGTTTTCCATTTTTTTTATCCTTATTTAATTTTAACCTTGACAGAACGTCGACATGTGGAATTGTATTTCCTTTTACGTACACAATTTTAAAATCCTAAGCCATTAATTTCATGGCCCATATTAAAATCCTGGACGAAATAAGTTTTCGTAGCTCCTTTATAGGTTTACAAATAAACTCTAGTGGTTTAGCTTCTGACTTTAATAGGAACTTCTTACCCAATAAGAACTGTTGAGCTTTTTCTCTGCTCCAAACAATGACGAATGCCTCCTTTTCAATATTAGAATAATTTATTTCTATTGCGTCAATCTTCGTGAAAGGTACATTATCAGATGACCTTCTTGCGATAAAATTGCTGGAAAAAGTTATTTCACTCGAATCCGTATTTCTGTTTCCGCGGTTCGGCAAATGGTTCTATTAAGTCGCTGTATTTTGGTAGGTATCTATAATAAAATTAGCCAAGCCTAAAACACATTATAATACTTTTTTTATTAGTAGTTAAAACTTTCTTCTTTACCTTTGGATCTGGCACAATGGCATCTTTTGAAATTTGGTATCCTAAATATATTGTATAAAGATTCACATGTGTCTCTGTTTATTGTCATACAAACATTTTTAACTTGCTTAATACTTGTTCTGTTTTTTTTTTTCCTTAGTGGTAGCACCAAGGCAAATATCATCTTGGTACGTAATATTACAGATTTCGTCAGTCAAAACATTTTCCATTAATTTCTGAAAAATGACACTTTCCGTTTTCACTCGAAAGGGCATTTTCGTCCATCTTGATAATCATATGAGTTGTTTATTGTGGTAATATCATTGAATTTATCGTCAATCTGTATTTGATTGTAGGCTGATTTTAAATTAATTTGTACAGAACATTTCATGCCTGATAATGTGTGGATAGCAGTTTCGATACTGAAAATTGGAAAAGAGTCCGAGCTTAGTTTATGATTTACACCTATTCCAAAATCGCTACATATTATTAAATCTCCGTCTGCTTTTAGAAAGAATTCAGTAGGATAGGCCCATTTACTACCACCTGGAGCAACATTCTCCCGAATTCTATCCTCTACCATTTTCTTTAACTTAGCAACTACCAAAGGTAGAGGGTAGCTCGATACTCTACAAGATTCAAAATAAGAGGGGTACTATTTTCATTTAATTGTATATTCGTTTTATACCCATTTATCACTCACGTTTTTCATTTTTTGTATTTTGTTATGGATTAATTTCGATGTATCCACCTTAAGATCATCTATACCTAATAGTCTATGAATTTCTTTACTGTAGTAGGAACAATTCCAAATCGCTCACAGGTTTCAAATGTCAAATCGAAGTATACCAAGGTCTTTATAAAAATCTATCAAGTAATCTCAATTTTAGATGATTTCTTCTCAATTTCGGTTTCCTTATTTGTTCCCCCAAAATTCTTGAGGTCAGAATGTTTCAATCCACGTATACACTTGCATTGGAGACGTCATGCTATTTAATTTAACTTTTTCAAATTTAACTTTTTCTTTTCGTTAGATCTTTCTCTTGAAAAAAATGTCATCAATGTTCTCATTTTCCACTTTTACTATATTGTCTATTTTCATTTTATCATTGCATACAGACTGAAAATGATTTTTCTTCAGCAGTTCTGGCAAATTCTTCCGACAGCGGGGCAATTTTTCTGTCAAATTCATTCTCGTAATTACAGAATTTGCATTTTTTGTCTTCCTTTTTATACTGTATGTTTCAACATCGTTCTCAGTGGAAATATTTTTTCAATTCCAGCAATTCCACACACGCAGTTAGAGATAAATTATTCAATTGTAATTGTTCCATTATCTTATATCAAATTAATGTATCTACTATTCATTCAATCAACTGTAATTTAATCAATTCCTTCTTAATCGTCAAATCTTGACTTCCAAGTTTCTCAAATTCGCAGAATCTTTACCTCTAAAAATATTGCATAATAGATCCATCTTGTTTCTGTTGATTGGACAGAAATTTGGTTAGGTAGCAAATTCTTTTTATAATTAGATCAAGGGCCCGTCGCTGTTTTTTTTCTGCTTAGGTCCGGATAGTTTTTCAAACCCGGCCCATGGTTCGTCCAGTGTGTAAAGACGTCCTTACTCCTCATCAAATTAATTCTATAATTTATAAATATGGTTGTAGTTGCGGGGCTGACTACATCGGAAGAACGACACAACGCTTGGACATGAGAATTAAACAGCACGTTCCTACCAAAATCATTAGCCACATTTTGCCGTTGAATGGTCTCGTCCCAAACACCTACGGGTCCTCCATATGTGAGCACTTATTAAAGAGCAGATCGTGTGCAGCTGATTTTAATGTTGACCAGCTCACCGTGTTGTCCCGGTCACACTCGTTAATTCACGTTAAGGTGCTGGAGGCACTTTACATCGGGTCCAGCAAGCCTTCCTTGTGTAAACAACGTGAGTGTTTGTTGGTGCTCGCTGTTATTTGCCTCTAGCTCCTTTTGCTCATTTTACCCCCCTCCTCCACATTTCCTTTTCATTGTACATCTTCTCTGTTTTTAATTTAAATTAAATCTCCCGGTGTAAGCCTGATGAGCGGGAGCGAAACCGGTTGCTTCGCCCGTTTTTAATATGTCTAGTAATATCAAGCTTCATACGTTTATTGCTGTGATATATATATATATATATATATATATATATATATATATATATATATATATATATATATATATATATATATATATATATATATATATATATGTATATATATGTGTGTGTGTTTGTGTGTGTAAGGAGTATAACTCAGTGTGCCTTCTCGGATTAACGTTTAATCTCTGACATGAAGCTGAAATATTATATTGAAACAACTGCTTGGTGTACTGCTAAGAAAGCTGGTTCACAGTGTCATGCAAGATATGTTTTCTCCCCAGAAGTAATCTTACATATTTATCAGCACCATCATTCGTCCTTGAATTGAATATTGCTGCCACATATTATCCAGTGCTCCTGTTTTATATTTAGAGATTCTTGATGAAACCCAAAGAAGAACCTACAATCTACTTGGCATATCGGATTCAGTCACTTGCCAACGGCCTAATGTTGATTCTCTGTGATTTTTCTGTAAATACTTTCATTAAAACTGTTCTGATGAACCTTCCTCTATGCTACCTAGATTATGAATTTAAGCGCAATACTATATAGACTGGTGTATATGTGTCATCATTTTACAGTTGAAATGGCTCGACGTAACCGTAAGTTCTATGCTAACAATTTCTTCTATCACGATTCTCGATTGTTGAACTATGTTTCTGTTACTTGCTTTCTCATCAAAGGTGATCTTCAAAGAATTAAATGCAATACCAATCATTATCTTTTGTCCCCTTATGCTTTGCATTTTTATTTTTCACTCGTAATAGATTATTTTCTCATATTCTTAAATATCTTAGTAAGCCCTTAGTGATTTTATTGCCTTGATTGGGGGGGGGGTGAAATGTAAAAGAAAAATGTTCCCAGGTAAACACTCTGCGCTAGAATTTGATTTCAGTTCTTTCAGTCCGTTTTTCGTCAAGATCACCTGTGTAAATATATAAAATGAAATGACAGTAAAACAATTTTAACGAAGGAAAAAGAAATAACGATCAAAAACATAGTTTTTTTTTTAAAACGCATTACATTTTATTGTCTTTTATTATCATTATTGGTATTATTTTGACCCAACTCATGTGGCGGCTACATAAACCTTTTGCCAGCCTCGAGATTCGCCGTATAAATAGGATTAATGAAATAAAAGCGTTTTCTAGAAATGGCTGGGTTGATTACAATAATAATAATAATAATATTGTATTTTATTTTCTTCCTTCGATTTTCATTTTTAGTGTATGTTTGAAAGTTTATTCAGTCATTTTATATCTTAATTTTCTCAATCATTGATTTGAATTGGGGAAAAGAAACAGAACAGAAAAATATGCACAACAATCTAGTTATACGCATGCTTGTCTGGGTCCTTCGCGGAAGGAAATGGAGGCAGATTCGGTTTGCTGCAGATAAGTAGAAACGAAAGGATAGCAAGACCCTTCTGGATTTTATTTTTGGATAAAGGAAACGAAAAAGGAAAAGACGTCATTCAACAATAGTAAAAAGAAGTGTTTTAACTGAAAAGACATATTTGCAAAACCAACAACGAAAGATACACGAGACACGCGTGACATCACATTGTCATTTAATTCATCAGTATGTATATCGTATATTCAATATGCATATATATATATATATATATATATATATATATATATATATATATATATATATA
>OZ038484.1:95984274-95989274 GCA_964036315.1 Acanthosepion esculentum
TATCTCTTTGTATTATTATTATTATTATTATTATTATTATTATTATTATTATTATTATTATTATTATATACAGATTCTTCTATCGCACTCCTCGCTTTTGGATGGAACTATCTAAATTTTTCTGATGGGTTTTCCTCTATGGTACCTAGACTGGATTGGGTACATGGTCTCATCATTTTACAGTTGAGGACGCTAGATGCAACGATAAGTGCTATGCTGACAGTTTCTTCTACCAAACATCCCGTTACTGCCTATTTTAAATTCTGGTGATTTATGTTTGTGAGTTTTATCAATCTGTGTCTTTGGGTAGTATAGTGGCCAACAGACCGGAAACTGACATCAGCCATTTGAGCCATTTCGTCGATTCATTGCCTTCACTTTCGCACAAATAACCTTGGTATATGTACAAATCCATCTCTTCCACTGCCGGACATTGGATTAATTAACAATGGTATCTATAGCCCTCGTTGGCAGTCAGTCTAGGAGAATAACAGTTCTGAATGCAAAAGCAAGCGGGAGTGGTATTTAGCAACTCCACCTAGTAGAAATCTGCTGGCTACGGATGTTGTGATATAATTGTGTTTCTGCACTACACATGGGATATTTGAGGAAGTCAGAGAGAAAGAAGGAAAGTGTCTTAACAAACCTGATATTTTTAATCAAATACTGGTTCTAAAAACCAAAAATAAAAACTCTGTCTAAACTAACAGTGAGTAAAATAAATGTGTCGAAAACCACACGTTCAATGAGTTCGATTATCAGCATTATGTCTTTTTAGCTTCGAGATTACCTTACAGTTATCCGAAAAGAGTAGGATAAATAAAATACAACTTACAGATGTGATTAGAGATATAGTGTTGTTGACAATCACAACTTATCATTTATAGCCTTTGTTTTCGGATTCCAGCTATCATATAATGCAAGAGGATGTTAACGCCAATATCATACGAGTGATGGTAGCATTTTTGTTCGTTATTTCGATTACATTTTGGCGGGAACTTTTTTCACGGTTGTTTTCTCATATGCCCCCAATATTCAGCTCATTCTAAATGATCGGGTATAATCGCAGTAATAAAGTCTGGTGATAGACACACTTAAAACTGTCTATAATCAGAAAATAATCATATCTGGTCATTGATAAATATGTTTTCGTGTTTATCCTTTCAAAATATAATGTCGGAAGGGTTTTGATTCATGCCACTGATTGACGATCAGACAAGATCTGTCAAGTTACTGTTTTGAATATGCGCAAAGGAGAAATCGAAAATCCAAGTCCATTTAACCTGAAATCTGACAGGTGAATTTATTCTAATTTAACATTAAATATACTATACTAATCTAACTCTTAATTAGTTACAATCTCAGGAGAGATATACATATGCATATGTATAAGCGTCCGTTTGTATGCGAGTGAAAGCGTTTCTTTATAATATATATATATATTGACTGGATGATCAGCGTAAAACCCTCAATGTTTATAACCTTTTTTTTCTAAAAAAATATGCCATATTTTGCTTTTAAATCCAATGAAATTGTTCACTCGCCAGTAATTCGCAACCGGCTGATGAGACATATTGATATGCGTTGAAACACGACTGCAGTTGGTAGCGATTTTACATTTCGGTGAAATATCCTAAAATGGATAATAAATATTATATATAACTAAACAACGTCATGAAACATATTTTAATACATATGTATATTCATATGAAATAATTATGCATACCTTAATATATATATATATATATATATATATATATATATATATATATATATATAACCCGTCAGAAAAACTTTCCTATTTGTCATATTTTTATAAATACTGTTGATATATAAAATTACACAAATGTATATATCGTCATATCATATATATATATATATATATATATATATATATATATATATATATATATATATATATATATATATATACAAAATGAACATTGAAGTCGACACATACAGGCGACAGTTTGTTTCATGCTCGACGTAATCATCAGGCATGACGATTGCGTCCAGCATGAAACAGACTGTCGCCTCTAAGTTTTGACTTCAATGTTCATTTTATATTTACACACGGCTCTGTCTCTGATATTTAGCAATTTATCCAATAAATATTGCACACTTTAAGACTATATTTCTTCATATATATATATATATATATATATATATATATATATATATATATATATATATATATATATATATATATATATATATCTGTGTGAAAAATAGTCTTAAAGTGTGCTATATTTATTGGATAAAGTGCTCAATATCACAGATAGAGCGTATGTAAATATAAATTGAACATAGAAGTTAACACTTAGAGTCGACAGTCTGTTTCATGCTAGTGGAATCATCAGGCAAGCTTGGCGATTGCACTAGCATGAAACAGACTGTCGCCTCTAAGTGTTGACTTCTATGTTCACTTTATATATATATATATATATATATATATATATATATATATATATATAGCTTGCCACAGGAATACCGCTTATTGTCTTTTCATTGTGTGGGAGGTAATTATCAACCCACACACACACACACACACACACATATATATATATTATTAATGTAATATATATATTATTAATTTAATATATATTTAATATTTTATTTAATTTATCCTATAGTTATTGGCAAAAATGTTCAATATCTTTCAGGGGTAGAGCGTATGTAAATATAAATATATATAAATATAAAAGTTGACACTGGAGTCAACAACTACTGGTGACAGTCCCTTGTTTGAACACAATATTCAATCTAAGGGCCTGGAGCATTAAACAAACCGTAAACTTTCCAGAAACTGCTGTTCAAATTGATGGTCAAAATCTTAAATACGTTACATTATTCTTCTAACCGAAGTAAAATCAACTCTAGTGGTACCCTTAACGCCGAGATTGCCAACCGAATTGCTAATGCCAATACTGCATTCATTAAACTTCATCATCACCCCTGGAATATATATGGCATCTGGGTGGACACTCATGTTCAAGTTTACAATGCTGCCATCCTTACCAGCTTGCTGTATGTTTCTGAATCGTGGACACCGTATCGCTGCCATATAATCCAACTTGACGTTTTCCACAAAGGCAGCCTCACGGCAATCTGTGGTATATCTCTCTGAGAGAAAGAGTCCTATTCGAACGTGTTTACCATGTGCAGCTTTGGCAGACTAGAAGACTCCTCGATGACATCGCATTTGCGTTTTTTTTTCCATGTTGTCATGAAGGATGATGACTGCATCCCGAAGGTCCTGATTTACAGCGAAATAGCGCATAATAAGCGAGATGTTGGGAGACCATATTTAAGATACAACAGAAAATTGCAAATCAATCTTACGGCCTTCAAAATTTGACAGAGACCGTTTGGGGCGATAGGCAATGTGAAAGCTAAATATCAGACGTTACAGTGACATCGAACAGCCCAAATGGACCACCGTCAAGCATCTCCGCTAAAATAAGACCAGCAGCAAATTCGGAATTCGAACCCTTATACATGTTCGCTCTGCGGTCTTCGCTGCAGGTCACTCGCAGGACTAAAATGCCATGAAAGGCACAAGCACAAATCAACTGCATGAGCAACATTAAATCTAAGGAGACAACTGCCGAAACCTCATATGTCGAAATCGACGGGAAAGCCCATCATATATATATATATATATATATATATATATATATATATATATATATATATATATATATATATATATAGAGAGAGAGAGAGAGAGAGAGAGGGGGAGAGAGAGACATATATAGACATACGGTCTATCTCTGATATTGTGCACTTTCTCCCATAAATATAGCACATCTTAAAACTATATATATATATATATATATATATATATATATATATATATATATATATATATATATATATATATATATATATATATATATATATGTATATATATATATATATATATATAAGCATGTAAGTATGTATATATATTTCAAAGAAAATGAAAATATTCTCTTGGTCAGGGTTCGATTCTGTACCCCACATTTGGCGGGGAAACTACCGTATAGGCCAGCGTGCTCTCACACAACCCAGACATATATCTCTATATAATTATGCATACTGAAATAAAAAAGGATATATGAAATATATATATATATATATATATATATATATATATATATATATATATATATATATATATATATATATATATGTGCAGCTTTCATAATTTCTTAGAACTGCACTCAAGAGAATTTGAACCATAGCTTATTCTACAGTTACAAATTCTTCCATAACTGTTTTATAATATGCTAACATTCATTCTATATGTATAATTATCTTTAATAACTAAGCTATAATTATTCAAACCGCTGAGAAAAATAAATTTACTCGTAAAGAGTGTCGTAAAAACATGTAGTATTTTTGGATTACCAGGGAACTTTTGAACGACTAAATACATTTAATCTACGCATTATATTTTCAGTCACTTTCGAAATCCTGATGGAAAATCAGGAAGTACTCAGAGGAATTGCAAATGTAAATCAATTGTCCTGTGAAAATTATAAATTTCCCAAACATTTTGACATACATTGTTCGCTATCTAAATTCATCGTTCAGAAATGGAAAGTAATTGTTCCCATATGGAAAACATAGGACTACTTAACAGGGGAAATGTCTAAAATCTACAAGGATTTATTTTGATTGACTTTGTTACGGCTTACCAAACATTTGTGAGTTATTCATGGACGAAAAGTATTTTGGATATTTAGAATAATTCCTCTTCTTTTTTGAGTGAATATTTAAGTAACAATCTTTCCAGAGTAACATTTCCAGATAGATGTCCTGCTATACAACACATAGTGGCAGAGTGAATTTATCCCATTTCCAAGGGGAACGAAACCGTCTGGAATTAAAAATCACAAACGAACTATCAAGCAATACCAAAATGACGCTGTAGCCGATGTACATGTCTCACCAACTTTCAGAAAAGTGTACTCAACAATGTTAGGGATGATTTGCAC
The DNA here is from genome assembly GCA_964036315.1 of Acanthosepion esculentum. Classification (NCBI taxonomy): domain Eukaryota; kingdom Metazoa; phylum Mollusca; class Cephalopoda; order Sepiida; family Sepiidae; genus Acanthosepion; species Acanthosepion esculentum. The sequence continues at coordinate 95,989,257 of OZ038484.1, forward strand.
AAAATGTTACCGCTGAGG
>OZ038484.1:95994274-95996774 GCA_964036315.1 Acanthosepion esculentum
AAATACTACACTAATGGACGAATATAATTTGTAATATTTTATGTTCAAATCGAATTGCAAAATAGCTCTTGGTATTTCAAGTTAGATTTCGTAAATATGGATTTCTAAAAGCAAAATTAAAAAAAGAAACAACTAATGAAGAAACCAGGCAACTAATAAACAATATATATCGAGTAAAGGAAAACCTACTGAAAATATTATTTAAAATTGTCGTCTGCGTTAAATTGACGTTTAATATTAAAATGTAAATAAAATAAACCTTATTATATAAGTAAAAACATAAATTCAATATTATTTTGTTAAACGAAGCAGGGCAGAGAAAATCATAAAAATCAACCTCGCTCAAAATATGCTGATTTTTATACAATTTGTGTGTTGCAGTTCTTTCTAAACGTATACGAAATTAATCTGAGAATTTTCCAAATGTTTTCTCTTCTTTTTTCTTCTTTAATATTCTATTTTTAACATGACCTTTTCATTATATTAATCTTTCTTAAGGTTTATAGATTATTTTGTTTTTTCAAAACCGGTTATTAAAAATAAGCAAGGCTTAGAATTTAAATTTAATTGACGAGTCTCTTTTTTTGTTTTGTTTTTGTATTGTTTCTCTCAATTCTTTTTAGTTTAATTTAAATTTGTTGAAGAAAATAAAAGCAGCCAATTTTTTTAAATATTTTTTTAGTTTTTATTTTATTTTTTTAACATTTTTCTGATTTTTTTCTGGTAAAATTCATATATATATATGTATATATATATATTTATATACATATATATATATATATACATATATATTTATATATATATACATATACATATATATATATATATATATATATGTATATGTATATATATGTATATATATATATATATATATATGTATATATATATATATATATATATATATATATATATATATATATATATATATATATATATATGTATATATATATATATAAATATATATATATACGAACAAAAACATGAGAAGCACCCCCAGAGTCTTTATCATTCTTCTTTGGGTAAAACTTCTTAGACAATTAAGAATTTCTCCAGGAACGATTTCTCTTGAAACATACAAACCCCACACACGAATCATAGGAAAAATCATCGTCTTCCTTTCGGATAATATTTAATTATCTATATATTATAATCAAAACATTACAGTGGCCCACACCAAATTCTCAAGTTTCTTACGTGCTCATCGATACCAGATATCCGTTTTTCAAATATGATCAATCTTTTGTTCTTTTAAACAAATTCTGAACAAAAATGTGTTATAGAATAAGAAACATGCTTTGTTACCCGAGGGTCGTAAAGCCAAACTTATTCCAAAATAATTTGTCGCATTTTTCTGAACGCACTGTAGATAAAATCATTTTATAACCAAGAGTTCACCAGAGAATGTTCATCGTTATAATTTTTTTTCCTGGTTATACCCATTAATTTTTAGAACAGTTTCTTGCTTGAGCTAAAACACAGAACGCCTAGAAAATGCCAAGTCAACAAAAATAACCAGGATGATGTGTACATGCATATATCACTTCAGCATGCAAAAACGAACTTCCGGGTTTGCTGTATAAAAGCAGAAAAGCACACATAGTTTTCATGTTAGAATCTTCATATATATATATATATATATATATATATATATATATATATATATATATATATATATATATATATATATATATATATATATATATATATATATGATCAAACGATATGTTTTTATATATCAAGAGAAATATTGGGAAAAATTTATGACGAAGCGGAAAAAATTTTCTTTTGACGTGTTTCGTGTTTCAGGATGTAATCAGACTAAGATATTTAAGTTAGTACCACTACACATGCGCACGAGCACGGTGTGCTGTCGATTTTAGATATTTTACAATACATATATATATATATATATATATATATATATATATATATATATATATATATATATATATATATATATATATAACCGAATTCGTTTAGAGTACATTTTTAACAGAAGATAAGTCAGCAGTGGTCAAATGTTGTAAAAGCCAGGGCGCAAAATTACTGTACATGGCCATGCGAACAAGACCCTCTCTAGACATTTACGTCGTAGTATATTGTTTACTCTTTGATAAGAGTAACGTTTTTAATGATTGTGGTCAGTCTGTTTACGGTGGGCAAGCAATTCAGAAAAATTCTACAATGCCCAGCATTCTTCATTCGTGCGAATGTTTGAGCGCATCTAATATAACAAATTTTGTCCTGATGCAGACCCGAAGAACGAAACGCGTGACAGGAAAACCTTTACTTTGTCATACAATTTCCCATATGTGTGTGTGTGAGAGAGAGTGTGTGTGTGTGTTTCGAAGTGTATGTGGTTTTATATGTGGTTCGCTGTGTAGGGATGGGTGAGTTTGTATGCATGCGTTTACTTTTATTCACTGAGTGTGCATTCATATTTTAAATTGTTAATTGAAGCATATGATATGAGTGTAAATTCATAGCATCATAGAGCATA
>OZ038484.1:96001774-96044274 GCA_964036315.1 Acanthosepion esculentum
TATATAAGACCACGAAATTGTAATAATGAATCTTGCTGTATAAGACCACTAAAACCTGATAATGACTCTTGCTGTATAAGACCACTAAAACGTGATAATGACTCTTGCTTTATAAGGCCACTGAATCATAATAATGACTCTTGGTGTATATGACCATTAAATCGTGATAATATCGTATATAAAACCACTAAATCCTAATAATGAATTTTGGTGTATAAGACCACTGAATCGTGAGAAAGATTCATGTTTTATAAGAACACCAAGTCGCAATATTGACTCTTGGTGTAAAGTCAACTAAACCGTGATAATGACTGTTGGTGTATAAGACCACTCAAACGTGAATACACATTTGGAAAAAACAAAATTTGAATAATTTTTTACTTTATTGTTATTTGTGTAGTACTGAAAAGGATTGTTTGCAGTCTCATAAAGTACTGTCTGTGAAAAATCCCGATCATTTTTTGTGCTGATGGGCATCCAAATCTGAAAGTGGAAGTTTGTCCTCGTGGAACCCTTCAAACTGGCCTTTATCATCGGATCCGTAGAACTGATCGAACTCTTTCACTTTCGGCTTAGGGTACAGATCTGTGTAGTAAGTATCATCGGCGCGATCGTCGTTGTGATCATCGCTGATTTCATGTGGCATCCGTGTTGACCCGTATTGCTGTATAAAATACCTCGTATATGATGTCATCTCCGCTTGTTTGAGATGTAGCGGTTCTTGAAGACATTGGCAACGATAGCGGCGCCCAATTCCTTCCAGCCGTCGACGATCCACTTGCAGATGTCATCAATATCGTGTTTTCCCATTCTATTTCCCGATGTATAGGTGTGATTTATTCCTCCTTGTTACAATACGCTGTTAGACAGATACTATCTCTCCGGAGAAAAACAAAACTAAACAAAGCAAATAAATTCAATTTGACACGATGTTGTCCGTTTTGTGGCCTGTAAAAAAGGGTTTGAGTTCTAAACTAAAGTATACGATGCAGCAGACATTTGTGCACAATTTTGGACGAATAAGCGTGCGTCCTATAGAAAGAGGATTATGCCTTATTTCTTTCAAATTTTCTTTCAGGAATTGTAAATTTTGAGTCTCAACTTCTTCCTTACGTATAGACTTCCAGTCCCTGCTCTGCCATCGATTTATACAATCCAGTTAAGTAGATTAATCCGTGGGTCCTTCTGAATCTTTGCCGTTAGTATGTCCCGTTAGTGCCAATTCCCCAAGCATCGCTCCCATTTAATATAGCAGAAATTTCAATTATCCTGGTCTGATTTTATGTACGATTGACTTTTCTTCTTATTTTCGTTAAAACCTCCTCTTTGTGCATATGTTCCGTCCATGGCATTCTTAGCATGCTTCTTTATAACCAAATCAATGTTACCTCCTGTCTCCCGTGTCTCCGTGAGGAAATTACCCAGAATTCAATAGCAAATATGGAGGCTGCTGTTATATAGCAGTTCAACATACATATTTTTATTTCTATATTATACATTATATTATTCAAAATTTAAAGTGAAACGATCGTGAAAGAACTAAAAGTCCGACCAAGATATGCTATTGGCGCACACAATTTTGACAACGTAAGATATGCATGTGTAACTGTCATGACTACAGAGGCATCAAGACACCGTAGCAAATCCAAAAGTGGGAATAAATATATAAATATCAATTGTAAGAAAGAATTCCTCATTGTCAAAAATTGGAACAAATCCGAACTACGAATTGGAAATATCAAAATGCAAGGTAAGTGCAAAAATGGAAATATCTGGTTAAATCAGTATCTGTCTATATTTCTGAGATGAGGTATTATGTACACTTTTACATTATTCGGACTATTGTCCTCATCTTTGTCACCATATTTATTACAACGTTTCGGCCGTTGTACGCTCCGGCCTTGAATGTCGAACTGAACCCTTTATTTCGCTCACTGGGGTAGACTGTTCTAGTACTACGTGCCATGTGTAATGGATGTCTGTTATCAGTTATCTCGTGGTAATTCCCCTCTCAACGTTCTCCATTGACTTAACCGGGTATTGAACTCACACTCTTTGTATCCTGTTACTGGATCTAACTAACGCCTTTATCCACTGTGCCATGTGTCCTTGAGGACATCTGTGTATGAATTTCTGGGTATTATAAAACTAATATGGAGAGAAAAGGGAGATCACCGCCCTCTGTGGGATCAGGTTGAAATCATAGACAAAGGACATGATTGAAAATTTGTAAACTTAAGAAATCAGCACATATGCTAAACCACAAAATCTCCTGAGCAGACCAAACATAGTAATGAATACAATATGGGAACCAGTAATAATGAGTGCTAGAGAAAAAAGCGATAACAACAAAAATAGCAATATGAGCTCTGGTAAAAAACATAAAATGATAACAGCAAAATTTGCTATATGAGTACTGGTAAAAATGGTTGCAGAGACATTAGGTTTATAATTAGGATGTGTTTAACGTCTGTTTCAGTGAAATGGAAAAAGTTGTCATTTTCAAATATCTTTATTTGTACCGCCTTACTTCTTAAAATAACGACCAACATTCATATTCATGATTTTTAATGTAATATTTTCCTAAAGCTCAAATATTTAACGATGCGATAGAAGAGTTTCTATGGATATTTTCTTATCGTAAAACTCGGCATGAGCTTATTCAGTCATTAACTGAAGAATTAAGATTCATCAGAAATTTAACATAGGAAAACCGTGAAATTTTCACGGGTTAAAACTAGTTTTTATTAATGGGTATTTTAACATTTCCACTTAAAAATGCCCGCTTATTCAACATTGATTGTGTGTGTGTGTGTGTGTGTGTGTGTGTGTGTGTGTGTGTGTGTGTGTGTGTGTGTGTGTGTTTTGAGGGGTCGCATTACTATTTTTCACCGACACTCAATGTAGATGATTACCAAATGAACTTGTTTTAAGGACGTACACAGAGGGAGTAAGTTTTGCATGTCATGAGGATATGTAGGATGGAAAAAAGATGAACCTAGTTAACCTACTAACTCGACTCATATTTCTAAACAGCCTCGTTTAATCGAAATTTTCAAGTGGATGTTGTAGATGGCGTCCAAACTCGTTTTAAAATATCACAAATATTGGTTTCTCAGAGCAATGATTAAAAATGTCTTCAAGCGAACGGACCATGTAGGTCACCAAACGGAATCTCATTCGTCAGATTTCATAGGCTGGTGTGCTACTGAATCACAAACAAATATCGTTACCAAATAAACGAAACCACAATACTTTATGACGTCCAACAGTAGCAAAAACTAAACTGGGTAATATTCCAGGAAAATAATTAAATAATTAGTAATATTGGCGTTCTACGAATTCAAGTAATGTCCCCAACCCCGGCATCAGTACTATAAAGAGCAGTCAGTTATGTGCCATGCATGATTCACGCTTAGGCGATCATGTAACTTTTGATACCTGACGGACGAGGAAGATTTTTTTTTTTCGCAGTACGTTGCCATTTCTGTCTGCGGTAAACCAGTTTCCAAAGCTAATTACTTATTTATTTAATCATTTACTTAACTGTCCTGCTATTAATACATACCAAGAGTGACGAACAAGTGGATTCGTACCTTCCCGAAGGGTATTAGCAAGTGAATGTAATGGATTCGACTGGATTTCGAACTGGGCTCTCCGATTCCTCAATCCGAGCCGCTATCCATTACTCCACCGTGCATCCTAATACTTAATGGGGATTATTTTTATCCGATCAAAAATTTCGAGCCATTATCCAATGCACCACCTGCACATCCAAGCTTACAGCGCTTTGTATTTCCAAGCGGTCCCACATCCATTTACTGTGCAGACTCGACCTTGCTTAACTGCGCTGATTGAACGGGAACTGGCATCTTAACTTGATATTCCTGAATGGAAACGATTATTCATACCATTATGACTACCATTAACCTAGCTGTTCATACAGGAGCAGAGAAGATGGACTAGTGAAAGTATTATTAAATCTGTTCAACGCTTTCGTCTCAGGCACTCGATTCACGGTGACAATTTTAGAATTGATTAGCAAACTAAACAGGAAATATAAGTGCAACGAGAACAAAGACTGAAGAGAAAAGCAATTCTAAATTTATCGACTTTTAACGCCTACCATCCGACGACCAATCCACCCATATTCGCTCAGCCGAACAAAAATTCTGAAAAGCTGAAGTCGACTCAGCACAACATAGTTATCGGGTCTGGTGTGTTGGCGCGGGTGGAAACGATATTGCGTTCTGCTCTGTCGAAGCGCAAAGTAAATCTCTGATCATCGACGAGCCGATTCTGAACAGAACCCTTTGTTTTGTGGCATCTATTGGCCAATATTGGAACAGTCGCCCGGCAAACATGTTCCCTTGTCAAGTGCTTCCGAAGATAGATGAAAATACGCCGGCCTTGCCAACGGAGCTGAAGTTCCAGTGAACCAGAGAGCGGATAGGAAAAGGGACGATGCATTTAGCAGGAGTCACGTGATATCCTGCCAACGAAACCTGACATTTAATTCAGACCGCTTCATGTTCTGTCATGTCAACCAGTGACCGACAACGATCTCAATTTAAGAGCCAAAATCAGACGCCTTGAGAAACAGCCCGCTCATTTTGAATGTGATTACAATCATTATTTAAGTCTGACATACACTGGACCACGTATCAATCAGGCTTTTCCTCTCCCAGTTCGTGGTGTTTGAGGATAGTATGCAGCGGCCCTGTTAGTCCATGTTTTTTTTTTATTAATTGACACATTTTTTTCACTATGATATTTATTCACTAAATTGAACTTTATTTCAGGTGAATATGGTACCTCGAGTTCATGCATTCAATTGTAGTATTAGGTTGATAGTTAGATATCTTCATATTCTTTAAGCTTTTCACCCCAAGCAAGGCAGGAGCGCCACTAGCACCCAAGGGGTTACAGAGAGTGAGAGCGAAAATAAAAAGGCTTGATAGAGGAAAGGATGAAGAGAAGAATGGGAAATAGATTTGAATATCAGGGAAGCAAGTAAGAGAATGGAGTTCCACAGGGGGGAAGTGCGAGACATGAAGCTATTCGAGTAGAAGAGACAGCTACATTTAAACGTTTCGACAGTGAAAGGTTGGGATTGAGATGCCAACCTAGTAGCACGTTTAAATTCATACAGTTTGGGAACCAGCGAAAGTATCTCGCCGAAGAAGTTACGGTGAAAATATTTGTCGAAAACAGAGAGGAAAGCGACGGCACGTCTGTGAGAGAGCGACTGTAAACGAGATGCCACTTTAGGGCCAGCCATATTGCATATCCGTCTCTGGATTTTGGCGAGGACCTTAAGACGAATAACGGGAGCTCCAGTCCATATATGGCAGCAGTATTCCATGCAAGGGCGAATGGTTGATTTATAGATTTGAACGATGGACTCGAGCGAGAAAAACTTTCTGGTGCGACACAGAGAACCAACTTTCGTTGCGGTGGATGAAGCTATTGATTCAATGTCATTGTTCCATCCCAGATCAGCCTGCAACCAAGCAGTCGCAAAGAGTTGCTCTCGTGGAGTGGATCATCAGATATTCTAATGGGAGATAGCTGAAATTTATAATTTTAATCGTAAGTTCTATAGTAAAAGCTTATTATTTTACACCTCTCACCTGTGGAAGACTATTCCAGCTTATTGATATCATGTCAACAACAATCTACAAAAAATTAAATTCAACGTCAATCGTATAATCTTTGTCTTTGAATCCTGTTCTTTTTATGGACATTTCTCCTAGGTATAGTTATCTCAGTTTTCTTTACTCTTAGAAAAAAAATCCTTGCTTCTTAGTGACTTTATTGCCATGCTTTGCGCGAAATTATTAAAACAAATGAAAATCTATGAGATGAAAAGAGTGTGAAAACATCTTAAAATTCAATGCCTTCCATTTTTCCAAGTGTTGTGGTGGGATCCACCTAATCTGCATAGGTGACTACCAACTATATAAATAGTGGTTGGTACCGGAAGACGAGGGGGAGGAATCACGAGATCCAACTAGAGACTCTGATCGACTGCGACTAGTCAACACATTCTCCAGGAACGTCTTCCCAGAAATATACAGAAATACTATATGTACTTATTGTGTACACTTTCTTGTTATAATACATTCTTGTTCTAAGTACATTTTGTGTTGCATTATTATTCCATGCATTAGGCGAGATTCAACAATGAGTCAAGACTCAACAATGGCGACGAAGTAGAACGAACCATACGCCAAGTTTCAACAATGGCCACGAAGTAGAACGAACCATTCGTCAAGTTTCAACAATGGCCACGAAGTAGAACGAACCATACGCCAAGTTTCAACAATGGCAAAGAAGTAGAACGAACCATACGGAAAGAAGAAATAATTAATAGTGAGAGTTTTCAACAATTGGGACAAGTCATTGAAGAACCCAGGCTGAAAAAAAAAACTATTAATTCAAAGTCCAACGTTAACGTAACGACGAAGGATTCGGAACTTCTGGATATGTAGAAATCGTTAAAAAGACGACTAAGCATAAAGGAACGTTCACTCAGAAAAAATTGGAAAGGTGTCGTAAACGAATAACGGTAATTTTAAATTAAAAAATTATATACAACGAGACACCCTCTAAAAAGAAAAAATTGGCCGACTACAAAAACATGCATGGATTAAAAGGAGCACAAATACACCGTGTCGACTTTGAAAGGTAACAAACTTTAAAAAATTATTTTTTTAAAATTATTTGTTCAACAATATAGTGACGAATTACCTCTGAAAATAAAATCAGACGTTGTCATTGAAATACGCGAACAAAAGTCGAAAACGAAAAAAAAAAAAGTCCGACGCTCTCTGTTCACGAAAAAAAAAATACCAAAGTTGATTAGCACGGGCGTGAATGTAAAAGCAAGACATAAAATAGAAAAGTCGTACGTTGTTTCGATTTTTTGGTCAGCTTATATGATATTCGTGGATACACAAATTAAAAGTATATTCCTTGTTGCATGAACACTATCAGCTAAAGATGGAGGAACTATCCAAAGGCATATCTGAATTATTAAAATCCCAGCAGTTGAGTCAACAACGTCAGCAAGAACAACAGATAGCACAGCAAGAACAATTGATAGCAATGAAAAAATATCAAGAACATCAAGAGGAAAGACTTTTAGAAATTCAAAAGTTAACACTGGAGAAATTAAGCAACTATCAGGCAAATGAGGGAAATTCTTCATATTCTAATAACACCATATTTAATTCGCTGGAAACTTTCAACTATGTGCCATACGAAGAAAAAACGTTTGAAGCGTACTTTAAACGGTATGAAGATATTTTCTACACAGACTGTGAAAACTGGTCGAATTCAAGAAAAGTCAGTCTATTACTAAGAAAGCTAGGTACAGCAGAACATAGCAAATTTGTAGATTTTATTCTACCGAGAAAAACAACTGAATTGGAATTCTCGAAAAAAGTGAAATTGCTAAAAGAGCTGTTTGGAGCAAATATGTCGCTTTGGCATAAGCGATGGTTATGCATGAATGTCTCTAAATCCGACGATCAGGATTACTTAACATATGCATCTATAGTGAATAGACATTGTGACAATTTCAGATTGGCAGAGATTACGGTTGAAGAATTCAAGTGCTTAATTTTTGCTCAAGGACTGGTATCCAGTAAGAGTGCCGAAATAAGACTTAGAGTTTTGTCTAAACTCGAATCTGAACAAGGCCTTACCCTGCAAAAGTTAGCAGAGGAGTGTCAACGGGCTGTAAGTTTAAAAAAAGAGTCGCAAAAAATCGAAGAATCTGGTAGTGCTAATATTAAAAAAATAAAAAAGCAGTCAAAGTACCCATTAGAGAAAAATTGGAGAAAAAATTTAGCGTATTGTAATAATAGACAAGGAAAAGAAAATAAAAATGTCCCACCATATAATTGCAGACGTTGTAACGAAAGACATTGGGAGGTAAATTGCCCATATAGAAATAAGAAATGTTTCGTGTGCCAAAAGAATGGTCACAAAGGATCGTGTTGTAAAACGAAAAAATTCAAGAGCCGAATTAGACAAACAAATTCGAATATCAAATCAGATAGAGATTTGAGGAAATATGTGACGACTGAAATACTCAAAAAGAATATCAAATTTCAACTCGATTCGGGGTCAGATTTAACAATAATGAACGATAAAACATGAAAAATGTTAAAAAGGGCTACAATAATGAAGTCAACGAAACTCGCTCGAACGGTAACTGGAAAGCAAATTAACTTCGAAGGCGAGGTTGTACTTCCAATGAAATTAAATGGGATCGTTAAAAAAATAAAAGTTTTCATTCTGAGAAATGGAGAAAACTTGTTGGGTACAGATTTTATTGAAACATTCAAATTGTGGGATAAACCGTTAAACTCATTCTGCAGAAAAGTAGAAAGTAATACGCAAACAAGACAGGACATTAAAGAGGAATTAAAGAAAAAGATTCCGGAAACCTTCACACCTGGTCTTGGAAGATGTAATAAGTTTGAAGCTAAATTTGAATTAAAAGAAAATACAATGCCTATATTTAAAAAGAAACGTAACGTGCCTTTCGCAAGTGTAGAGAAAGTAGTAGTACCAAAAAAGTTGCAGAAAAGAATCCTACGGGACTTTCATATGGGTCACCCGGGGATTAATAGAACAAAAAGCTTAATGCGAAGCTTTGTATATTGGAAAGGAATGGATGTGGATATCGAAAACATGGTTCATCGATGTAAAGGGTGTGCGTTAGCAGCTAAGGCATCACCTATAGTACACAAACCATGGCCAAAGACGGATCATCCGTGGAAAAGATTACACATTGATTTCGCTGGTCCAGTAGAAGATTATTACTACTTAATAGTGGTAGATAGCTTTACTAAATGGCCGGAAGTACTACGCTGCAAAAAGCCTACGTCCAATACCACAACAACTTTTTTGCATGAACTATTTGCACGGTTCGGTGTGCCAGAGTGTATTGTGAGTGACAATGGTACACAATTCACTTCTGACGAATTTCAGGAATTTTGTGAGTTATATCAAATTAACCAAATAACGACGCCGCCGTATCATCCGAGATCCAATGGACTCGCAGAAAGATTTGTAGATACGTTAAAGCGCGCTCTGAAGAAAGCTTCAGCAATTCCTACAAGTATACAGAATCACGCCTAACCAGAGAACACCATCAAACATGGCACCAGCAGAACTAATGTTCGCTAGGAAAGTTAAGTCAGTGGTTGACAAGCTTTTGCCAGGAAGAAATAGAATAAAGAACACTATGTATACAGCTAGAAAAAGATACACCCCCGGAGAGAAGGTGTTTTTCAAGTGCTATAGAAACAACATTGAGTTCTGGGAGCGAGGCATAGTGGACAAGAGAATCGGTGACCTGATTTACATAATAAAAGGGCCGAAGAATACTCATAAAAGGCATCAGAATCAACTCAAAAAATGCTACGTGCTAGAGCATGAAGAGAGTATACCGGATGAGGAGGAAGATCCCATTGATGTAATGTATGATACTCTTCAAGTAGAACCTCCGCAGAGTGCTCCTGAACCGAGAAGATCCGGTAGGAAACGAAAGTTCACGGACCCATTGGACGTGAATCCAAAACGAAAAAGATATTGAAAAAAAAAACAGATATACATATGAACTATGCAAATGGGATCTACTAAGAAATAACCATAATCATCATCCCATATAGAAGCCAGTTTGAAATCCAAAAGGATTCCAAGGCTTGGGAGGGGGGTGTTGTGGTGGGATCCACCTAATCTGCATAGGTAACTACCAACTATATAAATAGTGGTTGGTACCGGAAGACGAGGGGGAGGAATCACGAGATCCAACTAGAGACTCTGATCGACTGCGACTAGTCAACACATTCTCCAGGAACGTCTTCCCAGAAATATACAGAAATACTATATGTACTTATTGTGTACACTTTCTTGTTATAATACATTCTTGTTCTAAGTACATTTTGTGTTGCATTATTATTCCATGCATTAGGCGAGATTCAACAATGAGTCAAGACTCAACACCAAGTTCGTCCCAAGTTTTACCCATTAGAGGTTTTTTTTCCGATTAACTTAATTTAGAGGGAAAATTCCAGTTATTAAGAACCATTCATCGGAAGGGTCGGATATACGAACTTAATGATTTCAGAACATCTTAAACGCTATAAGATGTTGCGTGGCTATAGTTACTGTGGAGAATAGTGGAGTATTTCTTCATTAGGTAGCTGTCACTATTCTAAGGTTACATATTAGGTTGAGTCATAAATAATCTCCATTTTCGTTTGTGAAATTTATTCCTCAGAAATTGCAAGGTGCGATGGATAAATTATCGTCTAAATGCCGCAGAAAGTAAGATACCACTGACATCTCATTTCAACGGATATAATTACTAAAATTACACAAAAACATATTGAAATATATAAGAGTAAGTTGATTCAATAAAATCGCCATTGGTTTCAAACACGCCCTCCAGACGACTTCGGAATCTCCTGCATCACTTCTGGATGATTTCGTTGCTTAAGATAGTGAATGCTGCCATAATTCTTGCCTTCAGTTCATCTCTGATGTTACAAGGAATTTTGTTGGTCTCTCGTTCAACTGATCATTACACATAATATTCAAGGAGGTTTTAGTCTGGGGAGTCAGATGGCCAGACGTAAGGAGTGAAGTGGTCACAGAAATTGTATAACAACCATAATTGGTTCTGCTAATTGTGTGACGTGGTGTAGAATCCAGTTTCCATACATAGGGTCTTCAAGCAGCCACCCTCTTGACCCAGCGCAACTCTACGCACTCAAGCGAATTGATGTAGTCCTCCATGGTTGAGTCTAAGGACCTGTGGGAAATGATGGAGGTATATCGTCGATATCATTAGTGATTGCTCAAATACCTTCGTAATCACCAGTAAATTCATCCATCTCCGAATCCTCTGCAGTTTCCCCAGATTGACACCCAAACACTCTGAAAGACCTTGGAATATTCGTATTGTATTGTTTACGAAGCGAAAGCCAAGCAGTTTTATTTTCCCAAGTACATTCAATAAAATCCAGGATAAAATTCTGGGGTCAATTTTTAAATACATTTGTAAAAAAATTATAATAATTAATATTTAAAACATTAGTAATAAAAATGTATAAATTAAGTTACCTCCCTTACATGCATATTATTCTTAACAGATTATTTTTAAAATTAACTAATACGGAGCGCGTTCATATGTTTCCGTTAATATAACAGTCCTGTAAAGCTGTTGTGCTGACCCTTTGTACAAAGCAGAATCACTGCGGTTGGTAGCCGTAAGGATTTGTTTCTAACGGACTGCGTTCTTTTGTTCAAACTTATCCATTGTTTAACAATGGCGGAGTTGCTGCGTCGGAGGTGGGTTTTCACAATAGCGTTTCAACAGAAACGGAAGTACGGCTTCCAGAATGCTGCTGATTGTGGTTTACAAAGGCCTTGGGCGAGAACACGTAAACATGAAACGGGATAAGCTTGTTAGGCTTTATTTCACACTTCATTTTATCCATATTTCATTACATGCTTCCATGCGAGGTTCTGCGTCGCATTGTCTCGGACTTCTAGGTTGTCAAATGTTTGCAAATGTACGGCTCAGGCATATTTACAAAAAAAAAACCTATCATTTACATGCAATTTTTGCCTTCGCTATTCACCACTGGAGCTGATTTTGGATGGAATTGAAAGTATATGAAAAAATAAAAGAAATGGCAAAAACTACGGCTTATTTCTTAAAATGTTAAAGGCGTTAAGAAATTGATCCGTAAATTTGAGAGCATTAAAATAAAAAATAGATAGAGTATGCCCAGAGTAAAGAACAAATATATATATATATATATATATGTATATATAACTATATACAACAATATATATATATATATATAACTATATACAACAATATATATATATATATATAGCTATATACAACAATATATATATATATATATATATATATATATATATATATATATATATATATATATATATATATATATATATATATTATGGATATAAGTCAGAGTTTGTCGCTTAGCTGATCTTCAGCATCCCGACTCCACAGTCCTGTCCGTCCATTCTCCAGGGTGTATCATCAATTTACTGATATTTTTCCCTTTGTCGTTTTTATTCACTTATCATTGCTGTAAATTATATATATATATATATATATATATATATATATATATATATATATATATATATATATATATATATGTATACACATACATATATATATACACATACATATATATATATACACATACATATATATATATACATACATATATATATATACATACATATATATATATACATACATATATATACATACATATATATACATACATATATACATATATATATATATATATATATATATGTATATATATATGCATATATATATGTATATATATATATATGAGTCAGTTATGAGCCATGCGTGGTACACGCTTAGGCAATTATGTATCTTTCGATACATGACTGGCGAGGCAGATTATATTCGCGCAGTAGGTTGTCATTTCTTTCTGCAGTAGACCATTTGTCATCAAAAGCTATAGAACCCGGTCTGTCTTGCTATTTACCCATAGCTGGGTGGGAAGAAGTGTATTCATACATTTCCCAATACGATCCGCTATCCATTATATCTATTCATTTATTTTGAACAAAAATGGATGATTCTTGCGTAAAAAGTTTTCGTATTATACTCAGTAGGAATCTATTTACATCGGTTTGTTGTTCTGTTTTTTTAATTTAGTTGTGGCTGCTTTTTATTCTCCCCATACACTTTTCATTTTCACTATTTATAATTACTTTTGTATGTTTGCTTTTTAATTCCCAATCAATCTTTCTGGAGAACTGTTGGACGGAAAAGATACCCTCAAAAAAAAAGGAATGCGTTCTGTCATTTTTAAAACAATATACATATATAATTTTCATGTATCACAGCTTATCAGAAGCTCTAGATATGTGTTTGTTTCAAGCCCGGAGCGAAACCTAACCGATTTGGCATCGGTCAGAGACTTTCACCCTTAGGTCATCAACACCCGCAGGTGAGAAAAGGAATGTTTAACGCATTATATACGAGATATAAGCATTACCGGCTTTCAGAATGCTCAATTCTTACCGAAGACTTTATATATACGGCTTATAAAAAAAAACAAAAGAACAAGTGAAATGTCCTGATCTTATTCGTGTTCTGTTTTACAAATTTGTTTTAAAAATCCATTTAAAAAAGAATTATAACCAAAGAATGGAACTTGGTAATTTTAGGAAGAAATAAAAAGCACTATGAAATATTTTTTTAACAATGAAAATAATAGTGTTCAATAAAAATGATCCAATTATAATACTGATTGTTTCCTCTTTGAGCAATTTGGTAAAGTGAGACATTAAAAGACGGTGCCTTCAAAATTAATGAAATCGATGAAAGGTTCCGAAAATATCCTAAAATGTACGCCCCTCTTTAAGTCACCTAAGTATATCACTTTGTGACTCTCGTTGCTGAGAATGATCCAAACTGATCAGTATGTATGATAGCATTATTTTGTTTTCCCTAATAAAAAAAAAACCTCGATGGAAGAAAATATATCTTTTAAAAATTCCACCCTTCTTTTAGGCAGCTAAAAATATTATTGTGTGACCTTAGTTGTTGAGAATGACCCAGACTGGTCAGCAATTATAGCATTATTTTGTTTTCACTAAGTCTCTGTAAAACAACATTTTTCTCTTAGAGAATATACATTTCAAGAAAGAATGGATTTTGAAAAACTTTGCGTTACAAAGTCATCACAAGAATATATTCAGTCGTCCGAGCGTCTTGTTGAATCTGAGTTGGAATTAATTAGCAAAAAGCGTTTGTCACCTTTGTTTCTCGATGTTTGAGATAACCAGTAGCTCCGAGCATTTGTATGTGTTGGTTTTTTTTTTTTTTTTCCTTTTTATTATTCTTCATTCTTTTTCGTTTACTTTTGGTTTTCAGTCTATAAAGTTTTCCATCTCTCTCTCCTGTTTCTCTCTTCGACGCAGATACAAATTTAGTCCACTCATTATACAGTCTGCAGATTATATAAATTTTCTTTCTTTGTTTAATTTCTTCTCCGTGAATCGTTATTTTTTCTTTATTATTATTATTATTATTATTATTATTATTATTATTTGAAGAAGCCGTCTGCTCATGTTTCATTAAATGGATGTTTACATTTCTCACCAAGCAGACGTGGCCAAGACGATTTTTAAGAGCTAACATCTTGACAAGAAGGCAACGAAGTGTGAAGCAGAGAAAAAGTCGGACGGAAACCGCCACAAAAATATTGGAACATCAAATTAAACGTGTATTTTGATGCCTCTCTCTTTACGGGTTTGTGCGGGCGTATGGCTGTGCATGCGTGTGTGCGAGAGAGAGAGAGAGAGAGAGAGAGAGAGAGAGAGAAATTTAAAGACAAAAAGTAAGTGGGAATGAATTGAAGGAGAATAGAAATAGGTTAACTGATAATAGATATGAAGCAGAGGGGAGTAATGGATAGCGGTTCGAATTGAGGAATCAGAGAGCCGAGTTCGAATACCAGTCGAATGCATGACATTCACTTACGTGCTAATACCCTTGAGAAAGGTATGAATCCTCTTCTGCTCCCCCAGCTATGGGTAATTAGCAGTACAGAGGTGTTTCTATCGCCTTGGATGATAATTAGTCTACTGCAGAAAGAAATGGCAACCTACTGCGGGAAAAAAACTGCCTCGTCAGTAATATATCGAAAGATATATGATAGCCTAAACCTGTATCACGTATGGAACATAACTGACTGAATATTAGATAAGTGTCTTTATGATTTGAGTGGTAGTATTTTTTTAAGCATTTCGCCCCAAGCAAGGCGAGAGTGCTACTAGCACGCAAGGGGTTAAAGGGAGTGGGAGCAAGAGTAAAAAAAGAACATGATAGAGGAAAGCATGAAGAAAAGGTCGGAAAAAAGGCACCCGGAGATGTTGATTGACATTGCATTTGCGTAATTGAAGATTATAGCTATCACGGAAGAAAGTAAGAGGAAGGGAGTTCCACAGACGGGAAGTGCGAGACATGAAGCTATTGGAGTGGAAGAGACGGCGATATTTGAACCGTTTCGACAGTGAAAGTATGGGACTAAGATTCAAACCTAGTAGTACGTCTAAATACGTGCAGTTTTGGGAACAAGCGAAAGGAGTTCGTCGGAGTAGTTACCGTGAAAGTATTTGTAGGAGAGACACAGGGAAGCGACGGCACGTCTGTGATAGAGCGACTGTAGACGAGATGCCAGATCAGGGCCAACCATATTGCATATCTGTCTCTTGATTTTATCGAGGAAACGTAAGACGAACAGCGGGGACTCTAGACTATATATGTCAGCAGATCGTCGTGAAGGCATTGCTATTAGGTACATCGTAACGATTGAATTCACTGTCATATAACGTAAAATCATCTTTGAGAAGGATTTAGTCGTGTTTTATTCTCTGCCATAGTCATAATAGTTGAATTCAAACGGAAAACTTGCTCAAGTTTATTGTGGGAGATCCCCGACTTAGTGGGAAATCGAACTGATTTATCATCGTAGAGTTGATCTTACTCTGCATCCTACATGCCAGTAGTTTGAATAGAGTCTAAAATGTTGGGATGTACCGGTGATAAAAAGAGTTTATTAGGAGTTGCCTCGGGAGACGACGCCCCTTTCGAAAAAATTCGTCATGCCTAATAATGAAACCGAACAAGAAATCTAGTACTGCGCTTAAATTCCTGAAGATCAACTATCAACCAGTAAAGGACATCAGAACAATTGCCGTGAAATATTTATAAAAGAGTTAAATGAATGTTACTTTACGGTGGTGGGAAAATTATTGTAACGGTGATGACAATTCAGTACCAATAACATTACAAATTCTTGTTAGGATTTTGTCAGGGATATATTGGATTTGCCATTAGAAAGTTAACTTATTCCAAAAGTGGCTCAGTTTCACTAGATCGGAGATTGATTGAGTAACACCGAGTTACATAAAATGGCGCCAACAAAACGATACGGTAGGTTGCGTATACAATTTCTTCTCATTCATACGGGTTACTGTTTACTCGAATAGTCTTGGGAGCCTTTTCTAGTAAATGCAACCTTTGTAGGTTAATGCAAGTAAATCAGCATTTTAACTTCTATCAAATAAAGCTTAGAGCCGATGGGAATTTGACACTCATAGTTTGCACTTATACCGTGACCAGGTTCCAGACATAAATTGTAATATAATTCATATATTTTTAGCTTTTTATCCGTGAACAACCTGTACATCTGGAATGTGTACTAATAATGTTAAGCTATAAATCAATAAATTTCCAGGGAAATTGTGTTTTAATTACTAAAATGCGAAATGATTCTTCTCCTTCGATTGACTATTGGTAATTATCTATATGCATTGAATCCGAGCTACATATGTCGATATAACCAAGGGGTTCGAAATTGTTTTAACAATTTGACACACTTCATCTTCCTTGTATAAGCACGTATATCTATGGCAATTACCTCCACTTTGTTTGAAAACTCACTTTGTTAGATGGCGCTGATTTAGTATTATAAAAGGAAGTAGTAAATCAGCCCCTTCCTCTTTGTCGAAACGCAGCATGTTCAATATGAACTTTATACTTAGTGTTTATTTCCCCCAGGCTGCCGACACCTTTCTACATTTCGCAGTTCACTTCAGATATACATTATATATAGTGAAGAAAATATTGTACATCTGTGTCATCAATAATTACGGAAACATTCGGGTATGAAGAGCACAACACATCCGAACAATTTGACGTATTGGCTAGCCATTTTTTCACTCTGGTGGGAGTATAATTTGGATTACTGGCACCCTTTCTTTCAAAACGCCCTCTAGTTGGCACTATTTCAGGGTTATCAAAGGAAATGACAAATAAACTCATTTCTTTTTTTTGCTTGTTTTTCTCTGAAATGTAGCAGTACCGATACAAATTTTGTCTCCTTTGGGGAATTTCTTTTTCTGATCAGCAGTTGATAAATACTTACTCACAGACATTTCCAGATACCAAGGATGTATTGTTTTCTTGCTTCCTTTTCAGCTATCTATGTACGTATAATTATTTTTTTATCTCTGAATTGTTAGTTTTTTTGTAAATATATATCTCTATATTTTTAAGTATACATACATACATATATATATATATATATATATATATATATATATATATATATATGTAAAATTCATCATTTGTTTTAAAGAAAGTTGCTTCAATTCCTTCGAAAGTTCTAAACCTCAGTCTCGTTCATTCAAATCCGTTGCCAGCACCGCCAGCATAAAACATTCGTCCCATGATTTTATTTCTGTAATTCTAAGAAAATACACTATTCCTTTGATGTGGATAATGGCGATTAATTCTGTTTTTTGCCGGAATTGTTCGCTTTATATTGTTTTAAATAATCTACTTTTCATCGTCTGTGATCATTCTAATTCCCTTAGGATTGATTCCCAATCGGTTCAGTCTCTTACATCGTTTTTGATTTTGTGGAGCCCGTGTAAACTATATCCTCATAGAAAGCAAGATAGAACCGCCGATTTCAAATACCGGGACAGGATGTTGGTTTGAATTTTGCAGAAATGCCATTCATGAAAGGAATTCATTCGTCTCAATTGCAGTTATCTCTATTGCATAGTCTCTCGGAATGGGAAATC
Organism: Acanthosepion esculentum; assembly: GCA_964036315.1. Taxonomy (NCBI): domain Eukaryota; kingdom Metazoa; phylum Mollusca; class Cephalopoda; order Sepiida; family Sepiidae; genus Acanthosepion; species Acanthosepion esculentum. Next base: position 96,019,484 of record OZ038484.1, read on the forward strand.
GAAGAACCGATTTCGTCTTCCAGCCGGATTCGTTAGATCCATTTACATGCAAATATCATTGAGAAAGGTACGAATCCATATCTTACCCCTAGGCTATGGGTGAAATAGTAGGAATTCTAAACGGAAGTATCATTTCTATTCTAAAAACATAAACTCTAAATGCAATATTCGCTAACAAAGAGAAAAGAGAAAATAATTATTCTTACAATCCAAAACAGATATTTGGCTTTACATCATTCACATTGGGTTGATAGACTACAAAAATTAAAATCAATCTTCCGCTAGCTGTGTATTAAATATCAGATTCCCTGGGTTCTCTGTCGATTGTCGGAACGAACTTTCTAAAAAGGAGAAATGTCAATTCCGAAATGTGGAGATGTCTACGGGAATTCACTCCTCAATCTTTTCCAAGTATGCATAGGAATTCACATCTAATTAACTAAATCTCTGACGAGACTTGATTACACACGTCTAGAAGCACCACGGCAGTTAAAATAAACAATAAAAAAATCTTTTCAAATATATGAAAGAAAAACTAATAACCATGAACTTCTGCGTCCGGATGAAACACGGAATCAAGCCGATGTTCAACGAAACTGTTGTTAAGATAAGAGAAGCCAGAAGAAAGCCACTTCGTAAACCGAATACAGTATGTAATCGAAATGGTATGTGAGACTCGACATTTATAGATGCATTATCATTTACTATATTTCGAACTGCGAAAGTTTATGTATATGGAATATAGCTAGCCCAAATTTAGATTTATTTCATCTGACTCTCGACAGCAACCACATGGTAGCTTCATGGTTATTCCGTGAGGAATAATGGTCAGTCTAATCTTGCGGCGTTCGTGGTGAATATCATTTCAAAAGAAATACACATCCATTCGGAATTCAGCTGCCAGTATTGACTGACAGTTATTTTGACAGAACGAATGAAACGTTCAAGAAGATGACGTTCCAGGTCCAGAAACAAAATAAGCTTGAAAAAGGTAAGTCTAAAAAAATGTTATTAACCAGCTCTGTTTGGAATGTCAGTTTCCTGACATGGATCGTATTCAACATATCCTGGCTATTCTGGGGTCTGAAATTGAGTAATATATATATATATATATATATATATATATATATATATATATATATATATATATATATATATATATATATATATATATATATATATATGTACAGAAAACTTGTTACCGATTAAGTTTCGCCTAGCGTTTCGGAAGTAATTTAGTCGAATAACTCGAAATCGAAGAAAACGATTATGATAATTTTTGTTGCCGCAAAGAAAATATAGTTTAAAATCTTCTAATGCCAAATGAGGTATGAATTATATCGGGTTGGTGCATAATTATCAGGCATTTCTCGAGGCGAGTTATTTGTTAATAAAAATTGCTGTTTTGTTATCTTTTTTGATACAAATATTATTTTCACGTTACAAAAATACGTATCGATAATCATACGCTACGGAATAATCATTTGAAATGTTATCGTTGAATTATGTTTCTTTTTATGATAATAAAGTTTTATAAACGACTGATAATTATGCACCAACGCAATAATTTATAATACATTTTATTTTTAGAGTTAAATAAAATATTGAATTTGTATACTGATGTATTTATTTAATTTTTACCTGTCACTGTATATATTTTCGATTTGTGGATATATATTAATTTTGGCCTGGTCTGCTGCGAGTCTCTACTTTATTTTACCATAACACTTTCAAATTTGAACAGAAACCATATATAAAAATTAGACTTGATCGACAGTAGATCTTCATGAAAGATGGTTAAATAGTGGGAGTTTGGTTTGTGTGGATGGAGCCAGACTTGAGGATATGTCAGGAGATTATGTAAGCGAGAATTTAGCTTGAGTAAGGGGATTAAGCAAGTCAGACTTGAGATTGAGCAATGAGATTAAGCAAGCCATACTTGAGATTAATTAAGGAGATTGACCTGGATTGCTGAATTGAATTTCACCAAAATTTCAAGGTTTGGAAAGGCCACTCAATTCTGGCCCTTTTCACCCAAAGTAAATTCGTTCCATCTTGTACAAAAACATTTGTCAATCCAGTCCATTTTTTATGATTAAATTTTTATTCAAAATCGACAGCTTCTATAGAATCTTTGATTGGCACTCTATCATTGTAAATGGAATTATTGTCATTTTGGAAGTGCAATGCTAAAGCGGAAACTGGCCTGACAGTGTTTAGCATTTGTCTCGAAGAAAATATCCATTGAAACACTCAGAAAATTAAAGTGATATTATTTCAAAAGAATGAAAACCATAAATAACTTAAGTTGGTAAGCCCCATATCAAACTATAGCAGAATTATATATTTACTCGGTGTTCTCCCGAGAAAACAGGTGTATAGTTGAACAGAGTGATGATCTCCTAGCCGGGATTGTTGATCCGCGATTCAGTAGATATCAATAGCAGATCCGACAAGTAACGACATGAGATCTATGCAGATGTACACCTCAGAATGTATCTGATATATACAAGATAATGCAAAGACCATGTTCGAAGAAGGTTCAAGGGTCACAAATCCATTGTTTCTAAGTAATTAACGAAGTCTATAGTTGAATCAAATGAAATGATAAGTATGATAGGTTTAGTCTCGTGGTTTAATTACTTGGCATAAATATAATACTACACTTAATTTAGTAGTTAAAATACGAAATCGAAGGAAATAGGAAATGAATGAATGTGCTGCGCAATAATAGAGACGAGATATATCCTTTGGAATATTCAGCCGAACATAGAGGATTCATTGATTGATCTGTTTTTTTTTTTAACGGCATATCAATTCAGTAGGTGTCATTTAATGACGAAATTTATTTTTTGGGGACCTTTGAAGTAATAAGAAAATATGATTTATGATACTTTGCTTTCCCCATTGAATACATGTTAGATGATACTCAGCTTTTATACATGTTTGTCGGGACATGATTACTAGAGGCGGTGACATGGATTCCATGTTGTAATCTTATTGAAGTTATATTATAGAATAAAGTTTGATTTAAGGTATTATACACTATTATATGGACTAATGTCATGAAAGTGTTCTTCATGTTGATTGGTTGATTTTGTTGGATGGCATATCAACCTCTATCGGTTATTTAATACCGAAATCAAATATCTTGTAAGTAATTTTATGCTTTCAACGACAAATACTTTTATATAATTTTAAACTTTCTTAACAGGTTTATATGTTTTTAGATATATATTTTTGTACATCGTAAAATGTATTGTTGGTGATTTTGCTATAAAAATGTATTTTTAGATTTTTTAGTGTTACATTAATCATTTTTTATAAAAAATGTATTGTTGGTCATTTTATTATAAAAATGTACTGTTGTTTTTTTGTTTGAGGTTCGCTCTTTATTTATAGCTGGGACCTTAACGGGCGCTATCACCCCGGATCAATGTGGACCTGGAATAAACAGCAAATAAGTGATGGTCGTAGTCTACATAAACCTCCAATCTCCCAATTAGAGAACTTGCTGCCGCATGTAGTTTATCGTCATGCCCAGGACGAAAAATGGAGGAGAATAGCTATGAGTGATAAGAGATAAATTAAACTATGATGTTTCCTACTCAAGGAGACGATTTCATTCTTTGATTCCTCGGTAACTGTTGAAACTTGACTAATGCATGGAATAATAATGCAAACACAAAATGTAGTCAGAATAAAATGTATTGAAACAAGAAAGTGTACACAATATTTTCATATAGTCTTTTGTATATTCCTGGGAAGACCGTTCCTGGAGAATGTGTTGACTAAGTCGCAGTCGGGCAGAGTCTCTGGTTGGATCTCTTGATTTGCCTCACTGTCTTCCGGTACCAACCATATTTATATCGTCGGTACTCAACTATGCAAATTAGGTGGATCCTACCACAACAGTAACAAACACGTTTACTAACACTCTAACTTGAGAGAAAGTTAGGATTTCTATTAGGCAAATGAAACAACACATTTGTTGTTGATATGTCCCGGAAAAGGATATATTTGTTCGAAGTAGCTAAGTGGTTTTGACTACTGTAACCGGGTAGGACAATCTAGCAGGTAGCCGTAATGGACTGGTACTCGTCGTAGTCGTAGTCGTAGGCAATATGCTTAGACTTAGTCTTATGCAATAGGCGTAGGCAATAGGCGTAGGCGATGTACCTCCACATCAGTCTGTATTTATGACTGACACCAGCCAATCCTATTACTGTGAGGGTGAATCCAGGTGTATGCATATTCATTACATCAGTCGTACATCATTCATTCAGCATTCTCAGAAGCAGACGTTTCCACCATGTCTAAAAATCGATTAGCTCACAGTGCGTAAAACAGACTCGTCTGTCAAAATATTAAAAAAACGAAAAAAATTAAATTTCAACTGACAAATTATAATCAATAACATCTCTCTAGCATCTATATTGCCTATTTGAAAATACAACAGTCTGCACATAGGTTTCTTCACTTCAACATGTTTATCTCGATAACAAGAAATTACTTCGTCAAGACTGTTCATCTAAATTAATGGTAATTCACTTTTTCGTGTATCATAAGAACAACATTTTTTTCACCTCAACATTCGTTCAAGGACTGCATAACCTTATCTCCGATAGCGCACAAACTACAAAAGGAAAAATCTTATACGGAGAAGTATTTTTTTTATTCTATATAAATTTTACAAACTTCAACTACTACAAAGAAGTTTATAACATATTTAATATTTAATTGATATTGTTATCCCAAACTTACCGTATATACTCGCGTATCATGCGACTTTTAAAGACATGATATTAAGGGGGTCGCATCATACACGAGATATAAATGTATGTGCTGGTGGCTATGGCAACGCAGTTTACCAAACTATATATCCATTTAGTGTGGACAAAATTAGCTTCAAAATTAGTTCTTCGAAGGTCACGCGAGTATATACGGTATTTCATTTCGAGGAGGCACAGTGGGGTAATGGATAGCGGCTAAGACTGAGGAATCGAAGAGCCGAGTTCAACTCTGATCAATGACATGATAATACTCTTACGAAAGGTATGAATGCTCTTCTTCTCCCTCCAGCTATGGGTAAATAGCAGGAGAGACTGTGGTGGAAACCGGTCTAGGAGAAAGTAACTCTGAATTCAAAACTGGCGTAGCATTTACTATACAGTTAAAATAAAGGATTGTTCACATTGGCTCGATGATCCGGACTGCGGTCGACAAATGATGATGATTTCATTTTGTCTATATTTCAGCAAATTCCGTGAGCTGCTTTATCTGATCTTCCTTCATTCCCCACTGTCTTACGGCCATAACACGTCGAAACAACGGTTCTCGCACGATCACCAAAGATAAGCAACGGTCAAGCCTCGTCAGTACCTAGATGGGTGACTGCTTGGAAATATCAGATGCTGTAAACTTAGATGCGTGAGTGGTTTGACGGCTAGGAATTAGAAATCGCATACCCCAGGTCCAATTCATGTAGTTTTCGTTATAATCCCGCACACATAGCCTGAGGAAAAGTATCAATTAACATCTTCTCCCGCAGCAATGAGTTAATTAGTAGGATTTGTATCAGTAAATCACTATTACCTCCAAAAGAACCCTTACAATCTAAAAATATTCTCCGGCTTTATAAAGTGTATTCCAATAACCGATTATAAATGTGAATTAAGTTTAAGCGTCTAATGATATTTTTTTCTTTTGATTTTAGATTCGGCCGACTTTTGGGCGATATTGTTTTTTACACATAATTGTCATGACTTAAATAACATGATCCAATAGAGACATAAATAAATTTTCACAAATAACACGGATTTATTTACTGCTGACTTTAATCCGTCTTAATGAAACAGGCTTATATATAATCCGTCTTAATGAAACACCCTTTATAAACTGTAACGGATTTAAATAACCGTAGAAAACAAAACAGTGCGATTACTTTAAACCGTCACTGGTTACACTACTATCGTTGTTTTACGCGAAGCTTCTATTTATTAAAAACTGTCTATCTGGGTTTAAGGCATAATTTGCATAGGAAATACGGTTCTTTCGACGCTACGGTGGTTAGTAATATATATTACCAAATACAGGAGTGGTCACAGACTGTTAAAATTCGCCATCAACTACTATGCAAAAACATGCCTGTCTCTCCCGAAAAATATCGAACCAATCGACCCGGAATTCTCGCATAAATATTCGGTATGGAACCATTTCACGATAATAAATATATACAGAAATGTGTGGCTATGTTGAATAGTTTAATGATAGATCAATACCTGCTGGGTTATTTAATGTTGAATATATGTGTGATAACAAAAAAATCAAGTCGTTTTTTTATATGAGCTTGCGCGCAAATACACTTGGGAAAAGTCGGGCATCTTCCCAGATATAGGTTAATTAATTGTTAAATAACTTATTATCGTATTATTATCTTATTTAACCTTATTTAATTATTTAATATTATTTAATTATGATCTTTATTATTATTGTTAAATAGCTTTATTATCTCAAAAACCTTTTCCAGGATTTAAAAATTGGTCCGACTTTGAATAATCTTTAAAAGGCTGATAAGAAACAAACAAACAAATCAATCAATCGAATTGTTTAAGCATGTCAGACCAAGCAAGGCGAGAGTGCCACTACCACGCAAGGGGTTTCAGATTGTGGTAGAGGAAAGGATGAAGAGAAGGACGGGGAATTAGATCAAGGCAACTGTAGATGTTGATTGACATTGCATTTGAATAATTGATTATTATGGCTATCAGGGAAGCACGTAAGAGGGAGGGAGTTTCACAGACGGGAGGAGGTTTCGAGACATGAAGCTATCGGAGTAGAAGAAACGGCTACATTTAATCGTTTCCACAGTTAAAGGGTGGGACTCAGATGCCAACCTAGCAGCAGGTATTTGCAGAAAAGAGAGAGGGAAGCGACGGTACGTCTGTGAGAATGTAACGGTAGACGAGATGCCAGATCAGGACCAATCCCATTGCATATCCGTCTCTGGACAAACAAGGGGGACTCCAGAGCGTATATAGCAGTAGTATTCCATACAAGGGCGAATAAATGATTTACCGATTTGAAAGATGAACTCAGGCGTGAAACATTTTCTATCGCAACACAGAGAACTAAATTTTCCTTGCGGTAGATAAAGCTATTTATTCAATGTATTTGTTCCATTTCAGGTCAGCGGCCCGTGAAACCTAGCAGGCGCAGAGAGGCGCTTTCGTGGAGATGAGGATCAGACATTCTAATGTGAGGGAGGGAGGGTTCTCTGTGGTGGGTAAAACAGAGCAGATCTTTTTTTAAGCATTACAGTTTTCCAGCCATTTCTTGCCCCATTCAACCACAGATTGGAGGCCCTTCATTGCCTAGTTATTGGTAAACAACTGACTTCTGTTCATCCCAAACATGTGTCATTTATACATCGAAGTTTATATATCTCTGCAGATTTACTCATCTCGCATACGACAATAAAGAGAAAAAAACATTTCGCATTGTTACAATCAGAACGCTTTAACGTCCACGGTATGCAGTTTGCTGTCATTTTTCTATCGATGAATAGACATATGAAACACCTTCTACAAATAAAATGTCTTCGAACATCATAAGTCCTCTCTGAAATTCGATAACACTAATGTCGTGTATATAATCATTTTTCCGGTTACTTCACATTTGATGGCCCGAATCTGAGATTAAAAAAAAAGAAAATCTAGACAGTTGTTTGTTTGTGCTAAAACAATTCCACCCATTTCGCTAGGGCGACGTTTTTCTTACATAGGGTGTGGAATCATTTGCATCAAACGAGCTAAGACCTTTACAAAATCTTCATAAATTCTCTTCGTGTACGCCTTCTCTCAATTTCTATAGACTTTAATGATATCTAACTCGGTTAAGTCGCTAGTTTTTCAGAGGTTCGCCTATCGCCCGGTTCACACGGCCTTTTGAACAGTAGAACAGGTTTATACCTAATTCTTGTTTAGGATTGATTTTACGGTTACTTCAAAAATCTACTTCGACTCTATACTTCTATCGTTTCAACCTAGTCTTTGAAATTGTATTTCTTCTTTCCTCACTAAATTCTTCTCTTCCATTCGCATTAGCCCATTGCGTCTTATTGGCATTATCATCTTATTTGGTGTGAATTGATTAAAAAACAATTAAAATGATATGAAGTCCCCAAGCTGTTTCCTTTCTGAATCACGGAAAACAGTTGTAAATTCTTTCGTTGATTGATGATCAGGATAAAATTTGGTGGTGTCCGTTACAATATTTGTTCTCGAGTCATGGAATCAACGTTTGCTGATTTCTAGGTGGCATAATGCCTAATAATGTGTTCCAGAATGTATGTATCCGCTATGATTTACCGTTCCAAATATTGAAAAGGTTATGCTCATAAGTTGAATCTTCTGTTCTTCAGATAATATTTATGTGAGCCATCCCTCAGTTAGTTATGTGCTATACGTGATACACGCTTAGGCGATCACGTATCTTTCGATACATGACTGACGAGGCAGATGTTTTTGCCCTCAGTAGGTTGACATTTTTTTCTGCGGTAAACCAGTGGGCATCCAAGGCTATATCACCCTATTTACCCATAGCTGGGGGGGTGAATATGAGGATTCATATCTTTCCCATGGCTAGTAGCAGGTAAGTGAATGTAAACGATTCGTTTGGAATTCGAATTCGGCTCTCCGAATCCTCAATCCGAGCCGTTATCCTTTATTCCGACGTGCCTCCCTCCATCATTGCATTTCCTTATTATTAGACATCACTGTTCTTTCAGTGGCCAACCGATCAAAAGCAAGTTGGAATCAACGGAGGTTTCTCATAGCAAGGGTGACTCGTGTCAGAGAGCACATTATCTTTATTGATTTCTTTCGAGTGCGCAGGGTGATACACGTAATACAGACTGTTAAAAAAAGTGCGTCTACATCAAACAGGGGTATCCACTGAAAATATAGTTTGAAGTAATAAAAACATGTTTGTTCATATTTACTATTATCATACATAAATTCAGTTATACGTCGAAAGATAAGTTTTAAAGTAGTCAGCAATCGCTGTCGTTATCGTAAGTACAGGTTTTACTATTTGAGCCGTTACTTGAGGCGTTTTCATCCACTGATAAAAAATAACTCTCGTCTGGAGATTTTTTTCCTGGTTTCAGTGAATCCTTTCTTATGTTCTGATAGAACAGATTCAGTGCTATTGAGGCAGAAAAATAATGATCGACAAGATATGTGCGTGTAGAAATAATATATATATATATATATATATATATATATATATATATATATATATATATATATATATATTCAGCGAGAAGCAAATAGGTAATTACTTTACATACTGTTACGTATTTCTGTACGTAGAATGCATGGTTATTAGTAAAAGATGATACCAACCTGCAGATTATAAATTCGAGTTACAAAAAAACAAACTAGTACAAAACTATGAATTACTGGAAAGTGTCTTAACAGAGGACAGAATATACGAGACTGAAATCTGAAGTCGCATTGGGAGAGCTCATCAGTAATAGAAGCAACTCAAAAGTCAGACATCAAAGTAAAAAATGGTGTCTCACAATAATGAAGATCTACCTTGGAAAAGAAAAATAGAGAAAGAAATTAAGCAATTTACAAGTGAATTATCAGTACTCGATCAACTGGTAAGAGGAATAAATATATGCACTAGAAAAGGCAGAGAAGTCAAAGAAAATACAAAATTAGGAATGAAAATGAAGTCCTATCGGCTAAAGAAAAAATAAAGCAAACAATACAAGGGAAGACTCAAAGAATCAAACTCGAGGAAAAAAGATCAAAATTCTACAGATAGAACACAATCTTTCAGACTGATGCGAAGAAAATGTACAGAAAGATAGGCAAGCAAGAAATTGAAGTGACAACACCACAACACCGCAACAATGGAAGAGTTTACACAATTCTGGGAAAAAATGGGCTTGCCTTAAAGAATATAACAAACAAGCAGAATGGATTAGGCAAGACTTAAAATGGATGAAAAATAAACCAGAACAAACCTGCGCGAGAATCACAGAAGTGTATGTTGAATGTGCACTGAAAAAAAGTACAGAACCGGAAATCTCAAGGAATAAATAAAATTTCTAACTTTTGGCGCTATTATCTAAATACAGCACACAAAAACTAGCCAAAGAACTTAAAGAAATGACCTACTAAAATTCCGACATTAGTATCTAAATTACCTTCCTTATACCCTAGAATGGGGGCACAAATGTCCTAAAAAACTACAGACCAATTATATGTCTTCTCATTACTTGCAAACTCTTGACAACTGTTCTGACAAAACAGACATATTCTTTCTTAGAAAAAATGACATACTATTTCTTAAACAAAATGAATGTAAATGTGGCTCTGACGGATGTAAAGACCAACTTCTTATTAAAAGGATAATCTTGGAAACCTGCCTCAATACAAAGAAACATTTCAGTACTGCCTGGGTAGATTACGGTATGACATACGATAGTGCATCCAATTCCTTGATCTTAAATACTTTAAATACAGACAAATTACAGCCCGTCGTCATCACTTTCATCAAACAAATTATGTCGATATGGAAAACATCACTTCATCTCAATTATATAATAAAATCTATAAGTCTGGTGAAATACACATCAACAGAGGAATAACTTTGTCTCCCTTACTGTTTTGGATATCTTTAATAGCATTAGCAATCGGGCATAACAGGATGGAATATGGCTATAAGATATCTGAAAAGAAAATAAGCCATCTATTTCAGATGGATGACACAAATGCATGCTAGGAATGACAGTGAGCTAAAAGGTCTCCTGAAAACAGTAAAATGTTTCAGTGATGGGATTGGAATGGAATTCGGTTGGAATAAATGTGCTAAAACCACAATATTACGAGGATCACTACAACAACCCTCTTCTATTCGCTAATAGCTGGGATAACATCAAAGATTTAGAGCTAAAACAAGCCTATAAGTGCCTCGGTGTAAATGAGGATGAATAAAATGAAAAGAATGAAAGAAATCGTGTAAGAAGTGTACTATAGAAGGGTGCGACTGATATTAAGAAAGGAACTGAATTCTCAGAACAAAATTATAGCCATTAATAGTTTTGCCATGGTAATAGTTCAATATTATTTCAACATCTTGAACTGGAATCTAAATTACATCAGACGAATGGATTCTAAGAAAATAAAGCTTCTTTCTATGCATAGCATGCACCATCCAAAGGCTGATTCAGACCATCTCTACATACCCCATAAAGAAGTTGGAAGAGGCCTTAATCAGCTCGAATTGTCATACAAGACAACTATTAGATTATTAATATACATGGAAACAACAAAGGACTGGATGATGCAATTAGTCAAACAACACGAAAACAGAAAGAAGAAATATTCAATCATGAAAGAAGTTTGTAAATACAAGCGAGATTTACATTTAGTAAATACCGTGGAACACCAACACAAAACCAAGGATCAGCTGTTGCAGCAAAAATATGAAAAAAATGCCAAGAATAAAGCACTTGAACAGATGAAACAACGCTGGTTTGACAAACATCTACTAGTGATTGTATAGGTGTTAAAAAAACAAAACTTGAAATGTAGCCATAACAACATACCACGATCTGCGTTAAGTCTTCCTGCAGACTTGGTAGGTAGAATGAGCATAGCCAAAATCTAAATAATAATAATAATAATAATAATAATAATAATAATAATAATGATAATTTGCAAGAAAAAAGTAGCAAACTCAGTACAGCCGTAAAGCTTTTGATACAGCGCCGCACTCTTTTTTCCTAAAGCTTTGGAAAAGTATAATGCCCCATCTAGGATATTAAATATACATCAGTTGTAATGTCGTGTTGCACAGGACCAACTGAAATATCGTGTTAACCGAAAATGCAGATTCTGTGATAAATATCTAGAAACAGTTGTCCACCTTGTATCAGGTCACTCGGTGTTAGCCCTACAAATGGGACAGGAAATATATGGATAACTACAGAGCGATAATTATCATATGGTTTTAAGATTATCCATTATAAATATACAAACAGTTGAAATTTCTAGAAGACAATCTAGAAAGACGGTCTAAAAAAATTACCCTTCACAGAGCATAGGGACGCCAACAGAAGATCGGAGAAACAGTGATTAAATTACTTAAAATCTTTTTTATGTACCGCTGGCTGAACAGGAAGAAATACGAATGATAAAGGACTAAAAGTTATTTTAATCTACAAAAAAAAAACATTACGTGAGAGACGAGAAATACGAGAAGCAGCATTAATGAAAATATTGTTATAAATATAATTTGGAACTGATGATTAATCCTTAAATCCGTTTTGGATTGAAGGATTATTTTCATATCGTTCATATTGTCTGCAGAGAATTCATAGAGCAAAGTGAATGCTTCGCTGAATTGTTCGAAGTTAATTTATTTGATTCTTGGCATATAGGTAGAAGCTGAACCGTTACCGAGGACTTATGAATATATGTTTTCCACCAGGTGTATAAATAACGGTGTCAAGGTACTGACTGCAGTGATCATTGAGTGACATATATATATATATATATATATATATATATATATATATATATATATATATATATATATTGCTTGAAATATATATATATATATATATATATATATATATATATATATATATATATATATATATATATATGACAAAAATATTGGCTCCTGAAAAATTAATTTCGGTTGAGCTCTGTTGGTTTGAGGTGTGAGTTTGTAAACAGTGACTATTTAAGCTAATATAGCATGACTCTTCGGCAGAATTGAGTCCCTGTCAGTCACTGTGTGTATATCTAAATCTAAAAATAAACACGCTAAAATTCACCTTTATCCCTGTCGTGAGCCGACGGCTTAGTGGTAGAATTTCCGACTGACGCCAATTCAGTCGGGTTTCGATCCTAGCTAGAGGCAGCCGGACGTCTAGACACACTGATGAGCTGTGAAACAGTGGATGACAAAATATATATATATATATTGCGTGAAACATGTATATATTTATATATATATATATTTCTGGAAATATATATATATATATATATATATATATATATATGTATATATATGTATTATTGATATATATATATATATACAAATACATATGTATATATGGCTTGAATATATATATATATATATATATATATATATATATATATATATATATATATATGTCAAGTATGTGGTGCAGTTCAATTTACAAGACATGTTTCTTGTATGAAAGATTCATGTCATATATATATATATATATATATATAAGTGAACATAGAAGTCAACACTTAGAGGCAACAGTCTGTTTCATGCTAGATGCAATCATCGGTGATTGAATCTAGCATGAAACAGACTGTCGCCTCTAATTTTTGACTTCTTTGTTCACTTTTATATTTTCACACGCTCTATCTCTGATATTGAGCACTTTATCCCATAAATATAGCACACTTTAAGACTATATTTATTCATATATATATATATATATATATATATATATTGCTGGAATATATACTGCTTGAAATATATATATATATATATATATATATATATATATATATATATATATATATATATATATATATATATATATATATACATATGATTAGTGATACAGAATTTTATGACATGAAAAAACAAAAATTTATATTTATTACCACTCATGAAGATAATAGGTAAAAGGTAAAACTGAAAAACTTGCTAGCTAACCGGTTAACAAAACTAAATCAATTTTCATAAGTTAGAATTATCACTAAAACGAGATGGACAATATATATATAGGAGAAAAATATTGCTTAGATGGAATTTAGTTGGAGGCCTAGTACGAAATATTTGTGTTTGTGCGGAGAAGGTTTCACAGACAAGATATAAATGACCTCCAACATTTTCAAGTGGTAATTCGAGTGGTACTTGCTAAGAATAGTAAATGTTTCCACATTGAAATTAGCGGCACAATTATGGCTATTTATTTGCTGATCGGCGATGGAAGACCCGTATGTACTGGTCAGAATGTCTGAGGGATTTCCGTTAGGACGTGTTGCTTTATTTTGACATCCAGCTTTTGGATCGTTCCCCCTAGGTTGCATGATCCGCTACGACATTTAAAGGAATAAATAAGATGTTGTGGAGAGAGAACTTCCTTCCGCATGGATGGAAGTACAAGCTTGGCAGAAAAGAGTACGCGAGTATTAGCAGCAAAGGAATAATATCGACGCTCTAAGGAAATCCGATTAGCATATCTATCACTGATATTACCCGGCCAAGTATGGCGCAGGTACACACGCCATCTTTGTACTGTAGCATGTTTAACTTTAATGATTTCAGCGATTTTATTCTTAATTATTGATTGAACAATGCCCAACGGATAGGCATTGTTGCAGAGAGTAGTGGTTATAAACTTGAGTTCATCAACCAACTTAATTTTAGAACGGATCATTAAAGCCTTATGGTGAGGGGTTTTAATTAAATTAATTTTGCGTTTTACGGGATAAAAAGAGTCCCAATGGGTATATAAACCAGTAAATGTCGGTTTACGATAAGCAGATGCAGGAAAACCCGACGAACATCTGATAACCAATACACCAAGAAAGGGAAGAGAAGAATCAATTTCCTTTATTTGTATAAATTTCAAAACTGGATGCATATTATTTAGGGACGAAGAAAATTTTCCGTTTCAAATCTCGTTATCGAAGAGACAAAAGGTGTCATCAAAGTAACGAAAGTAAGCGTCAGGTTTATTAGGTTTAGGTAACACACTCTCTTCACGGAATCTAAAAAAGATGTTTGCTAAAATGATTCCGAAGGGGGAAACCAGTGAGACATCATCAATTTGCCTGTACATGACGCCGTCGAAACTAAATTCAACAGACATCGTGACAAATTTAATCATTTCGACGAAAACATCCTTATCGCCTATATCTCAGCAAGAGGAACGCAGGTAAATAGACTGGAAATATCATAGGAACACATAAATGTATCCATCGACGAATAACGCTACATAGGAAGTTCTCCCTCCACATTATAATAGTTATTTAATTTATTCCTTTAAGTGTAGTTGTGGCTCATACTATATAGGGAGCACGACCCAAATAGCGAATGTCAGAATAAAGCAACACCTCCCAACGAATATCCGCAATCATAAGTACACTCCTTAAGACATTCTGACCAATATATATGCGACGTCCATTGCAGAGCACCAAATAAATAGACATAATTGTCGTGCTAATTTCAATGAGGACTCATTTAATATTCTTAGTAAGTCCCACTCAAAACACTACTTAAAATGTTGGAGGTCATTTATACTTTGTCTTGAGACCTTCTCTGTGCAAATACAATATGTTTTTTTCTAATACATTTTGTCCTTCTCTGTTTAGTGATAATTCTATTATAATTTATTAACCTATAAGCTAACATATTTAGTTGGATAGGTGTTAATTTGTGACCCTGGGTTTCACTCTATTTGTCTAACAATCGCAAACAGAGTGAAACCCAAGATCACAAACTCACACCAATCCATCAATATACATATATATATATATATATATATATATATATATATATATATATATATATATATATAATAATAATAATAATTTTAACGTAATTTTATGTCTTCAACTATAAATAAAATGTATTGTTGGTAATTCTACTACAATATAAACATGTTTTGTTGGAAATATATTTTTGTAAAAATGTATTGCTATTGTTTTTTTTTAATACAAATATGTATTTATATACTTTCATAGGGATTTGTTTTTGGTTGGGGATTGACTATTTGCACAGAGCTTGGATTCTAACAGGAGCTAACCCCCCGCCCCCGGTCAGAGTGGATTTTGGAAACAATCGCAAGTAAGACGTAGTTACACGCTCCTCAAAACCTACAAGAACCCGATCTGAAGCCTTGTTACCGGGTGTAGTTTATTGCCATACCCAGCGATAGATATGCACAGATTACGAAGACGTGTTTTGTTAACTTAAAGGGACCACTTTTTTTAGTGTAACTGTTAATAAACTGGGCTTGGTCGTCATTATTTGTGAGTTTAGTCCTAACTTCTAGTGGCCTTGCGCTCATACTTATTTAAGACTAGAAAGTAGCCGTCCTGTGTACGACGTTAAACTGCATCCAACAGCAAAGCCTCTTAATTGCTGGTGTTCCCAGGTCCAACCTGACCCTGGGTGGTAGCAACTCTTCGGGTCCCAGCTATGGGAAAATAGTGAACTTCCAGGTCTTTTCCAGCACATTGAAACAATGACGTTGCCAACTACACTTTTTTGAAACAATGATGTTGCCAGCTATACGTTTTTGATATATTTAGTATATACTGGATCTGGCATTAAATAACCCATAGTGGTTGATATGCCATAAAACCCCAAACAAACAAACAAATAGAATATAGCATTCAATTCTATTTCTGTTAGAATTCGTTCTATCCAGATAAGATTTCCCGCCTTTTTAATGTTTTTTTTTCTTACGTTGTTCGCTTCAATGAAGGTGAAATATAATTTGAAATCACTGAGTTTTCTCGGGAGTCCACAATGATCTGCAATCCTTCCAATAAATAAGTCTGTTCATTGCAATCTTTTACGCTCACTTCTTTGTATATTAAACACTGTTTCTCTCACAATTTTAGCCGTGGACTGATTTGATGTAGCTCGAAGCTACTTTAGCTCCGAGCTTAGAGAATGTCTGGCAAAATCACAATAACTTATAGAAATCTTTATAGGTAAGAAATAAGTATAATCAAATAATTGGTTTCAGAACTGCATACTGTCAGAACATACGGTTGAGCCAGGCAGAGTGAACTCAGAGTGCCAATTACAAATTTTGGTATAGTTTATTTTATTTAGTTTCCACTAATACACGCGAGGAAGACTGAATATATATTTATTTTAACATCAGGTAGACTGTGCGTTCGGACCTTGAATGGCGTTTTATTACCTGCTTCTTCGATTAGATGGAGTTCGTCTGTCTGTCAGGGAAGACCATCTGTGGGATAGAGAACACTGGTGTTAATCCTCCGCTGCCTTGCGGCGATACCCAAACAGTGAAAATTCTATAGAATAAATCCAGACAGAAAATTCGGAGTGGAATCCCGAAGACAGTCACAACTGACAACCTTCCGGCAAACCCCTGCAGGCCAACCGACACAAAATGTATTGTAAATACGTCGTAAATTATAGACTATTTCATTTTGATCGCGATGAAAGACGGAAAAGATATTATCAGTGACGCTGTTTTGCTTCAATGAGAAAATCAAAGGGAGAAAGAAAGAAATAAACAATGTGAAAGCGAAAAGAATAAGGTGAAGGCGATAACGCTTTCATGTGTTTCACCGCTTCTTCAGTGAAATGGCAAAGCTTGTCAAATTAAAATGTTTCTGTTTGTACCTTCTTACACCTTTAACTAATGACCTACATTCATACATATGATTTTTATAAAATGTTATTAAATTGTTAAGCTCCTATAGGTAATGATGCAACCGGAGGATTTCTACGGTTATTTTACATTCGTGAAACTCGCATTGAACATATTTATTCGTGTAGAATTATCATACATCAGAAAATTAAAAGAAAACTGAAATTTTCGCGGATACTAATAGTAATAATAAGAAAAGATGATTGACTGACGCCTCCGTATTTATCTCAATCTTTGCTTGTACCTTCTCATTCTCTCCCATATATCTTCCAAACCGCCTTGGTCGTTCATGTGTTTCATCTTAATTTAAATTCTATGCAGATGTTACATGTTTAAACGGTGTATCTGAAACCGTAGATAGAAATCAGTTGTATTAATAATGCAGATTAAACAATTTGGTGATTTTTCCGGAAAAAATATGTAAGAATGAAGTGAATGCTTATTATAAATTCTCCAGATATTTTCCGTGACAATCAATTTTATTGAGGCCAAAGTTACTGAGGTAATAGATAGATAGTAACTTTAGACCAAGTCGCAATTCGAGAAGGCAGCGTTATTCATATAATGAGAAATGAGCCAGTGTGGAAAATAAGTACAATATGACATAATGAAAAATAGAATATGCTGCGTGTTCTTGGAACAAGTGGAGTTTGATCCCGAAAAACAATGGTTTACATCTAACTTAGGACGTCACCTCGGGAATAAATTATATAATTCGATTGGACTGAAACTGGAAAGGATTCCAGAATCCAAACCAGGTATGTCATATTCATATGGAAGAAAAATGTCAGATAATGAATGAGGTTGTCCGAGATATAAATTAAAAGAAATTGAAAAGATGGAGAAAATACAGTGCATTGTAATAAAATAAAATTCGCGACAATGGCGATGAGTGTTCTCCCTGTCATTATTAGAATATCTGGGACATACTCAAACATTTAGAGAATGGAAATTCATGGTAAAATCGAAGCCCTCTAGATTATGATAAATGAAATCAAATAAAGTGAAAAATAGATTAAGGCGATCATTTCATACATTTAGTTTTACTAAATGTATCCTAATTAATGAGAAAACTGTAATAAGTAACACTTGCAAAATTAAATATGGCTCAAATTGAGGATCGGAGAGCCGAGTTCGAATTCCGGTTGAGCCCATTATATTCACTTACGTGCTAATAGCATCTGGAAAGGTATGAATCCATCTCTACTCCTCCAAGCTATGGGTAACTGGCAGTAAGACTGGGCTCTAAATTCTTGGTTGGCGACTAGTGTAGGGAGAAGGAAGACTCTGAAAAGTGCTGAGCTCCCTCATGTTACCTTGCCCCGGGAAGTACCACGGCTACTACGGATACAGTGCATGTAGCGTCCCTCCACCAATAGCCTATTTCGGGATTCGTGTTCGTGAATATTTGCAGTTGTAGTATGATATCAAATGTCGGCTTCATCTATGGCGTGAGTTTCGAAGAATTGGATTTTGCTTAATTAATTTCGGAAATATGATTGTGGTTAATTAATTAAGTTTCTAAGTAAAATTATATCGGGTCATTATGCGATTAATGCTGCTACCAAGTAACGCTGTAGTACACAGCGAATCTCGGGTCATTAACGTCTAAACCGGTCCTCCCGCCAGGATCTTCTAGTGTCGTGGTGTCTCGTTACTCAGCAGGGTTAAAATCAATTGTCAAAGAGTGGATGAACCTCCTTGCCTGTTCAGAGGACATCTAGGAAGAGGAAGTACACTGGCGCTCCAACGATGTGATGACCTGATTTGACCTGGAGAGGGATGGGCTCCACAAAATCTACCTGCTCAAGATATGCTGCGCGTGAGTGAATATTTCTTGTTATTTAAAACTGCTGATGCGATTGATGATGATGAGGATAATGATGATGATGATGAGGATAATGATGATGATGATGATGATGATGATGATGATGATGATGATGATGATGATGATGATGAAAGTGACAAATATTGAAAACTGATCTAATATGTCAAAAAATCGTTAGGTGATAACAAAATTTCTTTCACAATGATTAAATGAATACCAATAGAAAATATAAACGTCCATATAAAAACTGTCAAGCCACACACAAACCTACGTACAGATAGATAGATAGATAGATAGATAGATAGATAGATAGATAGATATTGCTTTCTATGTGCCGTCTCCTTACAGGACGTAGGAGATCATGGCTCTCCATCTCACTCTATCCCTTGCAGCTCTAAATAAGTTCCTTCCCTAGACAACGTTCTGTCACCCACTTGCTTAAATCCCTGAGGTATGTCATATATTTTCCCTTGTCTCTCTTTCCCTCTATTCGATCGTTGACCTCCTTCCTCACAGTGTGTCCCGGGATCTTCATCTGCCACTTCCAGATGTTAAGTATAAGCCTCCTTCTTGTTTGCATCTTCTCTGAGACCTCATCGTTGCTGACACGCTCGGTCCATGATATCCTTAGCATCCTAAATTAGCATCTGTAAATTAAGTGTGAGCTATCTAATCGTTTACATCATCCTAAAATATGGGTAGCGCAGATGTGGCTTTTTTTACTCCCGCTGGAGCAACAAGTGTTACCACACTTGTGCAAGAAAATGTGTCTTGCACCGGTGTGACATTAGTTGTTACAGAGATGCCACATAGTGTGTAATGAATGATTTTTCTAAGTAGAGTATTTTTAAAATCAACCCTATTCAGACCTGGTCATATTCATGAAAAATGTTAGATCAAATATTCAAGCAATATTTTCGTAGAAATTAACGTGAAGTCTGTAGGTTTCATGTGCTTCACAATTCTGTTAAATTCTCTCTTTCTTCCTTTCTTAATTTTTTAATTATTACACTCCAGGAAAGTCAGTGAAGCCATTAAGACTCAAGTGGTTACTGAGTGTGAAAGAATAAGAAAAAAAGAGAAATATTATTAAGGAACGAGAACAATAGAAGAGCAATCAAAAATACAGTAAATAACGATTTATATTACATTTAAATTAATGGAGTTCACCCCTCGCAAGGCAGTAAAGCCACCGAGACTTCAAAGTGTGGAAGAGTTAGAAACGGGAATATTTCGAAGGAGGGAGATCAGTGGAATCCGTATTCAGGAGGACAGTAGATAGCGATTGACATTGCATTTAATATTTTCAAAATAAAAAGTTGATAGGGAAGCAGGGAGCAGGACAAGAGTTCCACAAGGGAAAATTGCTTGAAAACAAACTGTTAGCATAGAATTTACGATTATATCTAATCAATTTAACCTTAAATTAATCAGGTTTTACCGCAAATCGAGTACTGTTTAATTTCATACTATGTAGTATAGAGTTGTGTTCATCCGAACAGTTACCATAAAAATATTTATAGTAAGTGTACAGGTAAGCTACATTACGGCCGTGGGAATGTGAGTGAAACCGAGACACCAGGTCAGGACCCGAAATATCACTGATTCTTTTTTGGATTTTATCAGAAATCTCTAAATATATAGCAGGAGCACCTGGCCATATGGGATAGCAGTATTAAAATCATGCACGAATGGTAAACTTGTAAAAGAGAAAAATTGTCTAGTACGACAGAGTGAACCAATTTTCTTAACAGCACCCCTAGAAATGGATTCAATATAATCTTTTCAATTCACGTCAGCCGAAAATTCTCGCCAGTGAAGGCGCAACGAGTCACTCACCTGCACGGTAGCATCATGCATGGGAGGCAGAACGGTGACGCCCGGTGATTTTATAGAGATAAGATTTGTATTGTACATGTTACCATTGTATTGTGCTTTCCTTATGAATGAAAGATCTAGAGCCAGGTATTGGCCAGTCATTTTAGACGAATATATACTTTGTAGCTGACTTAACGATTTTAGACAATAGCAACTCAGAAGATGTCAAAGAGAAAATACAAAATAATTGTTTATTGCTTCGCGTCTCCTTGCTAGGAGACACGACATATAGGCATTGACAGTCGGCTTCCAGCATCTTTTCATTGAAATTTGCATTTTACGTTTGCTATACAATCAAAAACACTGCGCAAAACATGAACTACGAGGTTCGTCATTGGATGTAATTTATAAACCTGACAAAGTTGATGTTCTTCACAGACATACATCATGAAACGATAGTACAGATATGTAGTCAATGAATAGAGATAATGGCAAGAATTGTTTCAATACCAATAACATTTTAAAATATGTGTAAATGTACGCTTCTAGGTGTGACGATTGCATTCAATAATCATTGTGTCGTTTGCAATGCATTTCTATAGTAAAAGCATTTATACCCAAACACACAGCCACTCAAGCAGACACACACATAAATACATACACAGGTGCTCCTCCCCCAAAAATTGGGTCCTGTGTAAGACGATACCTTCATCCAACAGCCAAGCCTCTGATCAGGAGGTTTTGAGGTGTAATGGAACCACCTCTTAATTGCTGGTGTTCGCAGGTCCACCCTGAACCGAGGTGGTAGCATGTGTTAGGGTTCCAGCTATGGACGAAACTGGGGTCGAAACACTATGAAAGTGTAAAAATAGGTTTAAATACCAGCTAAAAGATTATTACCAGCAATGAATTTTTTGAAGAAAAAATTATTACCAGTAATACATTTTGGAAAAAAAAAATTACCAGCAATAAACTTCTTGTTGGCATTAAATAACCCATAGAGATTTGATATGCCGTAAAACAAACCAAAAAAATTTCATATCGTTTTAAAAGCAATTATCTTGAAAACTACTAAGTCTAGCTCAATAAAATTGAACGGCATTAGGTTTAAGTATATTATGGGACCGACTCCGTAAGTGTTCAATATGTGCACCGCGTGTGACACGGCACACATCAAGACGGTTGTCAAGCTCTTGCCAAACACGCTGCAGCATGTCTTCGTTAAAATTACCCGATGCGGAAGTGATTCTCGGCTTGAGTTCATCAATGTGTGTGTGTGTGTGTGTGTGTGTGTGTGTGTGTGTGTGTGTGTTGTAGACTCTCCCGTCGAATTCGACGTATGAAGGCAAATTAGCTCAGTTCCTAGGAACCGACAGCCTAGACTCCAGCACATATGATTTGATTATAGTGGCGAAGGCTTTGTGCAGAACCAACCACACTTTTTGAAGGGCCGAATACAGAGACCTGGTACATTACTTGTCACAAGGTGCCCCAACGACCCTCCACAGGTTTGGTATACAGAGTTGTCCTACTCCTAGACCAGTTGACATCCAAGGCTATAGAACCCAATCTGTCCTGCTATTTACCCATAATTGCAGGGAGAAGAATTAATACTTTTCCCAAGGGTATTAGCACGTAATGAATTCGACCGGAATTTTAACTCCGCTCTCAGACTCATCAGTCCGAGTCACTATACACTACTCCACCGTGCCTTATATATATATATATATATATATATATATATATATATATATATATATATATATATATATATATATATATATATACCCGGCACACTGAAACACATAGAAAATGTGTTAATCATAATCAACAGAAAATTATTGAGTCATCAAAAATAAATAATGAGTTAAATGTTAACAAACAACATAATAAAATAACTGCATTCGGGCCCATAATTATTTTAACTGAATAGCTTCTAGAAATAATTTGAACCCGATAACTGTTACTCGAATATAACAGAATTAGATACCCATGATGCATATATAAATAGTCGAGACGAAACAGGACAAACATCGCCTGAAGATTGCGTTCACGCATGAAACAAACTTTCGTTGCTGGGTGTTGAGGTTACAGTCCACTTTTATAAAGGTTGTTCCAATAAGTTGGCCTGATTTTAAACTTAATTCACACACACAAACACACACGCACACAGACGCACACACACACACACATATATATACATATATATATATATATATGTTCAAAAATTATAATATAAGCATGTTATAACATCATAAAAATATACACGTTTTTTAACATTTCTGGTGTCTTATCAAGTGATTGCCACATTCAAAGATATTTGGAAATTCAATATCTAATTCAACCCCCTCAACAGGGGTAAACCATGTTATGTAACCTATGACGACCAATCAGAATACAATTATATGTAAATTCAAAAAACGTGACAGTTTATTCTAAATACAGTTGATGAAATTTACTGTTAGATCAAACTAGAAGTCAACATGAAATAAGTTTTTTAGAACGTTCGCTTCCTTATCAAGAGACCCGGGTTCGAATCTCACCATGGTTGATTTGTCAAGAAGAAGACATCGTCATATTATCGGGCTGGATCGACGGTCGGTCCCAGCGTGTGGCATCTTTGGAAAGGGCCTGAAAACCATACAACGGGTTGACCCAAGCCTTGAATAGACGGAAATCTTCGGAGCTGTCGATCGCTGTGCTAGCACGAAGCCACAAATCATCGTGGGCGAAGCGTCGATCGTACTGGTCTTGTTCAGATTGTTGATCACGCTAGATAACACGCTCTCTTCCAGAAAATGTAACTAAGATCTGCTCAGCACAGCTGCATTATAAAACACATGTGGGCTCTGTGGGTGTTGAGCAAATACAAAATGTGCCTTGTGCGAGAGTCTGAAATAGGGATCAGCTCGACGTCCTAGTTGACGGGTATCCTCGAATACGAGTAGCCAGATATTATTATATTATGGAGAATTAATTATTCACTAGTTTCACAAAAATTAGCTGCATAGAATACATACTGTATATTCTCTGCAGAATTGTATTGGATGATTATACTGGGAAAATATTTGTTTTATGTAAAATAAATGTTTGTTTTGCAATATTAGGATACGAGGTGGGTTGCTGGATTATGCCACGCATCAACAGTTTTAAGTTATTTACTATAACAACCGTTTTTTTATAATGCTTTCCACTACACGCAGATATTGATCGCGTGTATTTGAAAATATTGATCAGGATTATAACTAAACATCGATCGAGTTTACTGGTAAATATTGATCAGGATTATAGGTAATCGTTGATTGGGTTTATAGTTAGACATGGGTCGGGGTTAGACGCGAATATTCATCATGTATGTATAGATATTGATCGCTTTCATGTGTAAATATTAGACGTAAATATTTTAGCAAAAAATTTGCTTGGACCATTACTTGAGTCTTTAGGTAAATAATTATCTTTTCATTGATAAGAGTTGCCTGGCTTTGGTAAAGTTTGGATGGGTTTATAGGTAAGCTTTTATTGGGTTTAATGAAAAATACAGATTAGTTTATTAGTAAATATCGATCAAATTAATATCCATTGGTTGATATGTATATATTATCAGTTTTATATGCATTAGTTAAGTCTATAGATAAACCAGTATACCCTTGATTCTAAACAGTGACTACGTTAGAACTTGAGTCTTTAGAAGAATAGTTTCTGTGTTCATAC
>OZ038484.1:96046774-96076774 GCA_964036315.1 Acanthosepion esculentum
TTCACCTTCTTTTACTGCCCTCTCCGTTTCTTTGATTCTCAGTGACCACTCGAGCCTTAGTGGATTTTATCACTTTTCTTGGGGCGGAATGTTTTAAAAAATATTATCATACATAAGAAAAATATCATTAAATTTAAAAAAAGAATGAAAAGAAGTTCACACATTTTTATAAGATAAATCAATAATACATAATTAAGAGATACATTGTTTTCTACGTTTGTTTATTTTTGTTCTATTGCCATATTTAAAACTACAGAAAAACAAACGCCTAGAAAGACCGAAATACAGCGCCCGAAAGAAAATGCATACGACAATTAACTGTTTAAAATCTACGTTTTGAGAGACTTGTTTAAGATATAAATTGTTGAAATAATTCTTAACAAAACATGAAGTTTCATTTAAATGATTCAAAATATAATGTTATTTTCTCATTAATGAAGTAGTATGTAATTTATACAAGGTTAACCCAGAGATCTCAATTGAAACTTTGATTTAAGAAGTGCCGATCTGTGATGAACCCACCATGTATTGTGATCACCATATGAGATAACAAACTAAATTTTGTACTAAATTGTGCCCAGTAAAAAATAGTTAAATTTACTATCATTGTTTTATTTTTCTGAAATAACTGACCTTGAATACATTTCTTGAATATTCATGACCTTGAATAATCATTCGACTCGCGCATTAAATTAACTCTGATTGGTTCATTTATGATTGATTAATTGCTGGTCGATCTTGTGACTCGTCATTTAAATGTTATTTATAGACAACTTTCGTTTTTCGTTCAACACTTCTCATACGGCTAAACAACATATTCCGACGTGGGGTTTGACGAAATGTGCAGAATTACTTCCTGAAATTTTCTGTCACATCAAACGTTACTCGTTTTCAACTGTTGTCTTACGTATTTTTGAATTAAGGTTTTTTTAATATTATTTTTTATTAGGTACACTGTAGATATAACCTCAGATCCTCAAAAGGACAAGAAGTCCCGCAAATTACCAAATGCTGAATCAGGTGTCGAATCATGTTCGTGAGACTAGTTACAAATGTACGAAAATGACAAATATAACCTAGTCTAACAGCAACATAGCGCCATCTACCGTAAACTTATCTTAAACCTAATAAGTATACTATTAGTATTTGTGGACCTATGTTTATGTGAACCTTTGTACTTGTTTCTGTGTGCGGAACTCGGCCCAAATTTATTAAATGTATTTTTGATACAACATATATATATATATATATATATATATATATATATATATATATATATATATATATCTATATTAGAATAAAATAAAAATAGGAAACATATATAAATCTAATATGTTCCCTTTTACTGAAGCTTCATCTGATGAAGCTTTAATAAGAGCTAAACAGGATTTAATTTTTTTTTTTTTAGAAATGAATACTTATATTTTTGTAGACGCCACGTTTATTTATCCTATCATTGTCGGATTACGATCGATATTTAATAAGTATTTGATCTCAATTCATAAACATTGCCATCTCCAAAAGATATTGCTGATGCTAATCTAGACATGCAATAGAAAATGAATTACTCTTACAACCCAGAAAATGATAATAAACCTTACATAAGAATTCAGTCAACAACTAGATAGATAGATGAATAGATAGGCAGATAGTGTGTGCGTATGAAACGTCATTGCATTGTGAATGCCTTTTTCAAGTCTCCGTGTAATCGTCAGAGTGAAGTCATCCTGACCGTCACCCTATAGTCTTCATGCCCAAGTCCACGCTGCGTTTATCTATAAAAGCACTATATCTCGTATTCAGACCACATTGTTAACCCCATGAAAAATTTAAATAATTTAGATATTGTTGTATAATGATACTGCTTAAATAATTTAGATATTGTATATGTACAGTATATCTAATATTTTATTATTAAAATTTCTAGATATGTTTGAGCAGGAATAGCTACCATTCAGATGATATGAAATGACCATTAATTATTGTTGCATGTTCAATCGAGAGAAACACGTTGACTCCAAAAAGATCCATATATTCCAAGTAAAAAATTATAAAAGTAAAGTAACCTCATGTTCACAATTATTATTCTCCGTTTCAACAAATGATAAACGACGAACATTTTCACAATAGCGGATTTACTAGTGTCTCTTGCCACATAACTTTAAAAAAAAATTAGTTATGTGAGAATCTATTTTATTCCTCTCCATTAATAACCCCGCCTATATTAATACATATACCATGAATTACATTTCGATAATATATATCAGGTCATCCCATATGTTCTGTCCGAAAATTTGAATAAAGACAACAAGTGACCAAATGTTACATTTAATTACAGATTCAATCAACAATGTATTTTCCCCGATTATCTATGACTTCCTTCCATCTATTAACAAGCTTACTAATTCCATTACTGTAAAATTATTTTGGCTTTGATTAGAAGAACTCACAAATGTCAGTTTTAACCTCTTCCGGTGTTACAAAAGCTGTTTCTTCAAAATGATTCTGTAAGCTACGAACCAAATGGAGCAAGGTCGGGAGAATAAGGTGGATGAGGAATTTTCTCCCAACCAAGTTCTTCGATCTTTTGTGACGTGATTCTTGCTGTGTGTAGTCGCGCATTGTACGGATGAAACATCACCCGTTTTCGATTCACTAAAGCAGGTCTTTTTCCCTCAAAGTTTGGTTCAAACGCTCTAATTGCTGACAGTATATTTGAGCATTAATTGTTGCATTAGGTGGTAAGAATTCAAAGTGGATTATTTATTGGCAATCCCACCAGATTCAAAGAAGAACCTTTTGCCCATGAAGTTTCCTTCTCAGCTGTGGCTGGGGTCCTTCCTCTTTACCAAGCCACTGTCTACGATGCTTAACATTTCCATAAAAGATCCATTTTTCGTCGTCAGTCACAAGTCTATCCAAAAAAGTGAAACAAGTTGGCGAGAATGGAGAGAAGAACAGATGTCAACTCTGGATTTGAGGTTGTTTTCAGACAATTCATGAGGCACCCATTTTCCAAGTTTAGGAACTTTTCCAAGTTGTTGAAGATGACGATGAACAGTTGTATGGTTTGAACTGAGAACCACTGCCAATTCCTCAACTGATAAAGCAGGATTTTCTTCAAGGGCTGCTTCAAGAAGCTTTTCATCAAACTCAACTGGACGCCCGGTTCGATCTTCATCTTCAAGGGTGAAATCTCCACCTCTGAATTTTGCAAACCATCTTCTCCAAGTTCTTTCATACACACATTCCTCTCCATAAACTGAGTGAATGTTTCTAGCCGCTTCGACTGCTGAGTTTCCTTTCTTGAACTCATAAAGCATTATGTGCCTCAAATGATTCTCGAGTACTTCCATGTTAGCAGGGTTTTAATCAAACAAAATTTAATTTTATTGTTCTCTGAAATAACATTTGATCAGTTTAAATGCATCTAAACATAAAAATAATGTTCAGCTCCATTAGGCATTATAAAATACTCTTTAAATTTCGTTCATTTTAACAAAAAGTTAAAATTCGGACAGAACTTATAGGATAACCTAATAATTTGTAAAACTACCGTTTGTTGCTGAAATATCATAAATAATGTTTACATTTTTAAAGCATTTCTCCCGCACTGTCGATTTGTTCCACAATATAAAATCGGTCTTCCTATATGGCAGTAAATGTAGATTCTCGCCTCACAGAGTCTTGTTATGATTTGTTTTTTTACGATTTATCAACACTTAGGAGTCTATTTAAAACAGAGACATATTTTGGGTTACATAAAATTCTTATTTTGTGATTGAATATTGTACTAACAAAATTTTCTGTTAAAGGTGAATAAAGGAGAATGGTTAACTGTAATGTTGCTCTACAGATGGATGCTGAGAATACCATGGACGGAAAAAGTGAGTAAAGATGTATTTTAAAGGAATAATGGAGATAAAATAAATGATGATTCTACTTAGAGAGAGA
The DNA here is from genome assembly GCA_964036315.1 of Acanthosepion esculentum. Lineage (NCBI taxonomy): Eukaryota > Metazoa > Mollusca > Cephalopoda > Sepiida > Sepiidae > Acanthosepion > Acanthosepion esculentum. Next base: position 96,050,729 of record OZ038484.1, read on the forward strand.
AAGAGAACGTTGACATTTCTACGGAACATTACATGAAATTAGTGTACCAAAGAAATTGACGCTCATAGGACACATTGAAGACGAAGGGACAGTACAAAAAAAAACAATGTTCTACCGAACGAGCGTGTGTAAATGGTTGATAGAACAGGCGTATGGGAGGCATAGCAAAACGATAAAACGTAAGAACTACAAAGAACAGGAAGTTTTGGAGGGCCATGATCGACGACGTCCTGAAATGACTTTTCACATAGATGTGCAAGTAATAGATATGCGTCAACAATCAACTCATTATGCTATTTGGCTTACCTATGTATTTTGTTCTTTTTTACAAGACGTAATCACTCTATATCTGTTTCATAATCCTCCATAAATGAGGCCTACTTTCATGAAAGACGTAGATGTCTCTTGCGATAACTGCCAGAGCATTAACTTAAAGAAGAAAAAAATAGAAAACCTGTCTCTATACAGATCATTAGCTTAAGCTATTCGCTGGAGAGTAATGGATACCAATCTCGCCAAAGAGCTCATTAGATAAAGCAGGATAGTGAAGAGTCCAATACATCGTTACCTATATTACGTTTTCTTCTGTAAAGTCTATTACGTATACAAGTATATTTAGAACTTGAATGGTCATCATGATTGCTTTTATAAGATAATTTATCTGCGAATATAGTCTAGGCATTCTCATATATTTATCGTATTCGGTATACTTGCAGAGAATGTTAAACATATGTGAGAGAAAGAGAGACAGATAGAGAGAGAGAGAGAAAGACAAAGAGAAAGAGAAATAAAGATAAAGAGAGAGAGAAATAAAGATAAAGAGAGAGAAAGAAAAATAAGAATGTTAAACATATGAGAGAGATATAGGGAGAGAGAGACAGATAGATAGAGAGAGAGACAGATAGATAGAGAGAGAGAAAGAAAGACAAAGAGAAAGAGAAATAAAGATAAAGAGAGAGAGAAATAAAGATAAAGAGAGAGAGAGAAAGAAAAATAAAGATAAATAGAGAGACAAATACAGATAGAGAGAGAGAGAAATAAAGATAAAGAGAGGGAAATAATGATAAAGAGAGAGAGAGAGAGAGTTTCGGATTACATTTTAGTCTCTCTCCCACACTCTCTCTCTCACTTTCTCTCGCTTTCTCCCATAATACTATTTCATTTCTAAGCAATTCTTGGAATTAATTATATTTTTTGCATATCTTTATTTTCTGATGTTTTTTTCAGACACAACGGTTATCTCAGATCAATTTTCTGTACAACATTTTTTATCACAGATTCGGCGAATAAAATTTATTCAAACGAATGGAAATTATAGGTCAGAAAGCGGGTCTGTTTTCGTCATCTCTCGTAGAATGGCGCTACAGAATCACAAACCAATATCTTTACCAAATAAGAGAAACTACGTCATGTAAACACTTTCATCTACAGCGAAAAATGTGGTGAATAGCACAAATAACTCGAAGAGAAAATAAGGAAAGAATCCCATGGTCTCCGTGCTCTATTAAACAAACGGTTAGATGGGAAACCCCCATCAATAACAGAAAGGGCGAAGACAGTAACATTGATAAACCCATTTTCCTGTTTTAAGCCCAAAAATTCTATAAATGTCAATCAACAATAGAGACAATATTCAGTGAATGAATGTCAAATATTTCTTCATAATGAGACCTGCACTCTCACGATTATTATTATTCTTAATTAAGTTAATTACTGACATTTTTAGACTAGGGTTCACTCAGTATAAAGCCCTGGGGTCACTCGAGGTAGAAAGTTACGTTAAGGAGTAGTTTATATGGATAAGAAAGGTAGATAACGACCGAGGCTAGACATGTACAGGTTAAGACTGTATAGACCGGGAAATATCTAGTGCAGTGGTTCGCGGGAAGAAGGTGTTTGCGTTGAACTTACTTCTTGCCTATAGAATACGTAGGGAATGTGGGTGCTTTGAAACAATGTAAATTTAATGTTGGGTCCTAGCCGTGAAGATTAGACTTGGCGGAACCAACGTAATGTAGTTCGTCCGATCACTTTCCATGTAAGTAGTGATAGAACAGTGAGAGGCTCGCCACATCCCGCCTGTTGGAGGGTGGAAATAATTATTCTCCCACAAGGCATCGGTGACCCTTCTTAACTCTGTCAAGACGGGGTAACTGATAACCGGACAGCTCTCGCCCAAATATGAAACCGTACTCCATTTTCGGCCTACTCTTTCTCTTCTAAAGGAAGACGATAACATGAGGAGTCAGGTACTTTCTGCAGCGGTACAGGGAGCCGATCATTTTACATGCATCTTTAGCGACGGATCGCATATAAGATTTCCACTCGACTGTGAGTTTGCGGCCCAATATTCTTTCAAGGCACGGTGCCTTCTCGAGGGGACATCCGTTCATCGTTACTGGCAGTAGTTCGGAGTCTGATCGGCGGTGATGTAACATACCTAGTTTGGTTTTCGAGGCATTGTGTGTAACCGGTTATTTTTCTCTAATATTTATCACAACATGGATTGAATTAACGACATACTTTCATGCCGTACGACGCTCAAGCAATGTACTTTATTATTTATTACAGAATATTTATCTGATTTTATATGTTTATAGAATTCAGATCAACTGTCACTATTCTTTCTATTGTCAATTACCATTGAAAGAATCCTCAATATAGGAGGTTGAGCAAGAACGTTTCTGGAACAACGAAAAAGATTATCCCAAATGTGAAAATCATGTCGCCGAAGTAACGTGAACTGTTTTATTTTATATTTTACTCTTATACTCCCTAATCTCTAACTTTTTTTGCTTGATTATTTCTTTTCGAGATACGTATGGCTAGCACTTGCTGCTTCTCTAATTTAAAACAATGTTGATTTACTTACCACTCAGACACGCACACACACAGACACACACAAACACACACACACATATACAAACTCTATCACAGCTACAGCTGAAAATAATTTCGTTAAGCACAACATAAAATTTGTTACACATAATTTTACAACAGGAAAACACTTAATGACACGTTAAAACCGGAAGGGGGAATTTATTCTATCACCTGTAATAAATGCCACAAGGAATACATCAGAGAAACCTCGAGGAAATTAATTAAAGTTTTATATTAAGACAAAAGGTGTCTTTTACAAAACAATAAGTTCAATGCATTTGTTGCTTATCGTAACGATCGTAACGATAATGTCGATTTTAAAAATACTAATTTAATTAAAACGGAAAGCAAATTATTAAGTGTGATATGTATAGAAATTCCTTTAATCACTAGATCATCCACAGTAAATTTGCGTCAAGGATCATATCACCACTTTATGCATTTTATCAAAATCTGGGATGCTTAATAGCAAACATCATAACAAATAAATGTAATTGGCTAGACAATATACCCACACAGATATAAAAAAATGAAATTAATAAAAATATAAGTTAAAAAAATACGCTTTAGGGTCCCCTTCGTGCGCATGAGTAGTTACATCAATGAGCATACCCCTTAATTCTGATGAAGTCCTATTAGACGAAACGCGTCATATGAAAATATGTTTTCAATTTGTTACTAATTTTCCTAACATTTATATGGTATATTAAAACTTATATCATATTTTCAGACATACATAGAGAGAGAGAAAGAGAGAGAAAGAGAGAGAGAGAGTGAGTGAGCGAAAGACAGACAGACGCTTACACACACACACACACACACACACACACACACACACACACACACACACACATGTAATCCAGTACTGCCTGCCATGTGATAGGACCATCAGCGAACCAGGCTTTTGTATTTGGTTTGGTTCTATGAATTGAATATGGAGATAAAAATCAGTTATGAATTTCCCCACACTCTATCTTCTCATCAGTTTCCTCCCTGCTTGAAATTTGGACGGGACTTTATGAGATTTTACTCTCAAGCGGTATTTGGAATATCTCTTTATCGCTAACGTTCATTACATATTTAATTACTTTACAGATCAATACAAAAAAAAAACATCTAAATCCCCTCTCTCTCTCCTCTTCCTCCAAAATATCACTCATTATCTCTCTCTCTCTCTCTCTCTCTCTCTCTCTCTCATTATCATTCAATCTCTTTCTCTCTCTATCGGTTCAGGTCTCCGATAACCTGGACGAAAATACAAGGGGTTGTCAATAATTTATTTTTCCCTTGCTTTCTCCTTCACTCATTCTATCTATCTATTTTAGTCTCTTAATTATCTATCTATCTATCTATCTATCTATCTATCTATCTATCTATCTATCTATCTATCTATTTTAGTCTCTTAATTATCTATCTATCTATCTATCTATTTTAGTCTCTTAATTATCTATCTATCTATTTTAGTCTCTTAATTATCTATCTATCTATCTATCTATCTATTTTAGTCTCTTAATTATCTATCTATTTTAGTCTCTTAATTATCTATCTATCTATTTTAGTCTCTCTTAATTATCTATCTATCTATTTTAGTCTCTTAATTATCTATCTATCTATCTATTTTAGTCTCTTAATTATCTATCTATTTTAGTCTCTTAATTATCTATCTATATATTTTCGTCTCTTAATTATCTATCTATCTATCTATCTATCTATTTTAGTCTCTTAATTATCTATCTATTTTAGTCTCTTAATTATCTATCTATATATCTATCTATATATTTTCGTCTCTTAATTATCTATCTATCTATCTATCTATTTTAGTCTCTTAATTATCTATCTACTTTAATCTCTTAATTATCTATCTATATATCTATCTATTTTAGTCTCTTAATTATCTATCTATCTATCTATTTCGTCTCTTAATTATCTATCTATTTTAGTCTCTTAATTATCTATCTATCTATCTATCTATCTATCTATCTATCTATCTATCTATTATAGACTCTTAATTATCTATCTATCTATTTTAGTCCCTTAATTATCTATCTATTTTAGTATCTTATCTATCTATCTATCTATCTATCTATCTATCTCTGATTTTTTTCTTAGTCTTTTCGTTAATCCTTCCCCAACCGATTTTCGCAGCATCACTTTATATTCGATACCACGATACTTGCGTTATTATCTTAGATAACAGGTCAATGTTTAGGTGACACTTACAGTGATTACACTTTCACTGTTCCGTGTCTCTTCAGAACGTGAGTGATTAGGGATCTCCTCTAAACTTCTCTTACTATTAAGGTAAGTCTAAATATACAAATGGATTTATATATTTGTGTTCATACCTATTAACAAAGCGTAGTTTACAGGTCGAATGTATGAAGCACCCAGTGATTATCGAACTCGCTATTCAGTCGTAATTGACCTTGCAAGACAGACTTGCTAACTATTCCACCACAACGAAATGCCAATATCTATATTTTTATATACTGTAATGAAAATTATTTTTGGATTACGATAGGAAAGTTCATCTTCAGAAATCTCCTCATACAAATCTACTGGCTACTTTTAAAAATCAATATTTCATAAATTATCAGATTCTGGATATCGTTGTCTAGCTTAAAAGACACACAATAATTTTAACCACCAGATATTCCCCAATATTAGCAGTATAATTTGGCAATTCAAAACATTGTTAATACTTGCTTATACATTCTGCTTCTTTAAGCAACCCCATAATCGTTTGACTATTTTTAGCGTTTTTCTACAAAAGCGACACCAAATAGTCAGAAGATATATTAACGTGTTTGTTTTATTTAGACATTCGATATATCTGATGTAACACCTTATATTCTTATCCAAGTCAAAATTTAATTGCCTTTTTACTCATTGGATTGATTGTTTCGTTTTCGAAAAAATCAACCCTTAGCAGGTTCTTTAAAGCCAGAAGAGATTTTTTTAGATTGTAAGATTTTTGCCGATAATAATGTTTTAGTGATACGAGTTTTTCTAATTAACCCATAGTTGGGGACAAGGTGGGATGAATCCACACTTTCTGCAAGGTTATATGTGCGTAAATGGATATAACGAACCCACAGAGAATTGGAAATCGGTTCTCCGATTACAGATTCCAAACCATTGTACATTACTCCACCTACACATCCAAGCTTGCAGCGACTGGTATGCTCAAGCTGTCACCCATCTAGGCACTGACCAGTCTCGATGTTACTTAACTTCGGACATCACGCAGGAACCGGTTTTTCAAAAGTGATTATATCCTGAGTGACGTTGCTTAGATTTGGTGATAGTACGGGAACCATTCACAAGCTTCACTATTTATCGTCTCTCTTCTGTATTCTGATGGTTCCCAGATAACATGAATTCTTGCTGTTATTTCTTAATCATTTAACTTTAGGTAAGGCGATAAAGCCAATAAGACGCAAAGTGCTAATAAGTGCAACAGAGCATAAGAAAAATTACTGTTAAGAAGAAAGAGCAATAAAAGAACAGGTATTAAGAGAAGATAACGATTGACATAACAATTAAACATTTCACGGTAAATGTGGGCTGGGTAGCCATAAGCCGTAAGAGAGATCCACAAGTGAGAAGTGCGAGAGAAGAAACCTTCCGCATAGAACTTGCGGTTCCATCTAGGTATTTCAAGTATAAAATGATGAGACATTGCCGCCAATCTAATACTGCGCTTAAATTCATATTATCCACAGAAAAGTTCAGCAGAACAATTACCATGAACATATTTATAGAAAAGACACACGGAACCGCAAGTTCTATGCGAACAGTTTCCTCTCTCGCACTTCTCACTTGTGGATCTCTCTTACGGCTTATTGCCACCCAGTCAACATTAACCGTGAAATGTTTAATTGTTACATCGATGGGAAACTGACTAAAAAAAGTGATGCAAGGTTAGGACCAATAACATTGCAGATTCTTCTTTGTATTTCATCAAGAATATCTAAGTATATAACAGTAGCAGCAAATGTAGTAGCGATATTCGATACATGGACGAATAGTAGGCTTATAAATATATAAGATCGATTCTAGTAAGGTAAATTCTCTACGTCATCACAATGAACCGTTTTTGTTTCATAGAAGCAGACCTGACAGTGGATTCAATATAATCTTTCTACTTGATCAAGTCGAAAGGTGTCACACACCTCGAGATTAGCATCAGCCATGCTGATAGAAAGCAACAAAAAATATCTGAGCTATGCTTAATTCGTCTGGGTTCGTTTATGGTGATGACAAACCATATCAAATCACATGCGAACACTGAGGGTAGCGTGCGAAACAAGGCTGTTCAAATGATAATCGGAAGCGTTTTTAGATAAGGATAAACTATTATTCGCACAGACAGTTTTAGGTAACGTTTTCTTCAGTCAGCCAACCCCGGATTGTCTGGAAAAGATACGTTCACTCGTACGAAAGAGAAACGCCTAAACATCCATGCATCCATCTCCAGAAAATCTCAATTTCCCAGCAAACATTTACAGTATTTGCCTTTCGACTGTTGTCGTCAACCTTATCTTTATTAGCACCAGTTTCCGGTCGTTGTACCCCCTCTCCTCCATCTAATTTATTTATTTCGTCAACGACGTAGATTGTTCTCCTTTTGCCGACCATAGCTAAGTATATCTCATCTAGTTGTTATATTCTATTTAAACACGCCAAAACGCATAGACCAATAAATATGTATTAGTTTGAGTTATAAGCAATTACCAACTTTGGTAACTAATTATAATGATGAATGTATCATACTGACTAACCATTTCTTAAACAAATGATGACAGATGATTAACTATGATTTATATAAGACACTGTTCAATGTGAAATGCACTAGATTGACAAGGATACATATCCCCAATGGAAGAAAAGTAATGTTATATGTGCGGTGGGGTGGGATAGAATGGAATAAGATAGGATGATTGTGATGAGAATTATGATGATGATGGTGATGATTTCTTCTTCTTCTTCTTCTTCTTCTTCTTCTTCTTCTTCTTCTTCTTCTTCTTCTTCTTTATGAGCCATGTCTCCCTCAGGAAGTAGGCAATCATGGCTCTCCACATCATGCTCTCCTCTTTATGCCTTTAGTAAATTCTGTCTGTTATTTCTCCTAAATCATGCTCCATCATCAGTTTTCTCAAGCTCACTAAATTCGTTATGCGTTGATCTCTCTGTGTCCCTTTTGCATTCAATCTGCCGTCTGAGTATCAGATTTTCCAAGCACTCTTTTCCTCATTTTGTGCCCTAGAAATTTCAACTGTCTCTTCCTGTTTCCATGTTCCGCCATCCATTTAATCAAGCTCACCGTATATGTTATGCGTTGATTTCCTCTTGCCTTCAATCTGCCTTGTGAAAATTGGATTTTCCAAAACCTCTTTTCTCATTATATGTCCTAGGAATTTCAACTGTCTCTGCCTGATGTTCAGTATAAGTTTCCTATTTGTTTCCATTTTCTCTAAAACTTCGTCGTTGCGTTGCTCACATGTTCAGTTCACGGTATCCTCAGTACCTTATTTATCTAGATGTCTTAAAAGTGAAAATAAATAATAAATGCACATTTGTTTGTCCAGCAGATGTAACGTGTCTATAAAATATTATTTTGGAAAAGCAACATATTATTGTCAATATGAAAACTGTTGTTCTCATTTGACAACGCAGGGAAGTAAACAGTAAAATCAAACACAGGTGTAAATCCAAGAGAGTGAATCGCAGCGCCTACGCTGGCTAAAACTCTCGGCTCATATGAAGTGAAAACTTTATATTGAATCCATTGCCAGGTGTGCTTCTGAGAAAATCGGTTCATTGTGTCGTGATAGAAATGTTTTCTCTCCTGAATCTATCTTGGTAGGCTACAATTCTATCTTTATAAATCAACCATTGGGACATTCTTTAAATATTACTGCCACATATGGACCGGAGTTCTAGTTGTATATTAAAAACTCTTGATAAAATCCAATAAGAATCAACAATATTATTGGTGTCGGATTTAGTCCCTTTCCCATCGCAGTAATAAAGATTTCGTGTACATATACTATAAATACATTCATGGTAATTCTTCGGGTGAACTCTTCCGTATGGTATTGAGGCTTTATAATTTAAGTGCTAGATTGGCGTCAATGTCTTATCAATTAACATCTGAATTGAATGGATATAAGCATAACTTCTAGGCTAACAGTCCTCTCTTCTCGCACTCTTCGCTTGTTGAACTCTCCCTCTCTTTGGTTATTACTTTTTTCTATCGGTGATAAAATTTCTCTAATGAAAATCACGTTCAAGTTTGCTTAAAAAGTATAAAAGAGCTATTTGATAAATGGAAAGGACTCCTTACAAACAATGGGGAAGAAAAAAATTGAATGAAATGCAAATATAGTTCATTTTTAACAATAAAGATTCTAACCAGAAACGAGTTATCACACAACCTAATATATATCACAAATTGCTGTCGAGTCCCCACGCCAAAAAAAATAAAAATAAAAATAATAATAATAATTCAGATATAAATAAAATATTTTTCCTCCACTGATGGTATTTATTAAATCATGTGTATCGATCTTATTTTTCATCACTTATTCATGAACAGATGTAAAAATATATTTAGGTTTGGAAAATTTTAAATTTAAAGAACGTTCATGAGTATTCATTATAACCGCTAAAGTCAAGGAAAAATAGTAATAATGCTAAAAAAACTGAATAAATATTGCTATTGTTGATATTTTATATTATTTTATTTGTTATCATACATTCATTCATTTATTTACTTTTCTATTTATTAATTACTGGAATTATTATAAATTATCTCATTTTAATCTATTATACTATTTTAAATAATTATATTAAATTCAATTTGACAATTTATACACGTTTTAGTTTGACAAAATACGCATGTATTTATCCTTACTTTTAAATAATTGAAGACATCTGTTTAAATTGTTTTCTTTTAACTTTTTAAAATTTTTATATATCATGTTTGTTGGAATGGAAAAGGAGTAATGTTTGTAGGAAAAGAGATATTTGTAAAATCTTTGGCGGAGATGTACATTTTGCCAAAATAAGATATGTTAATTCTAAATAACAATTCGTAAGTCAATAAGGTAGTTTCTTCTTTAATAAGTGCGTCATTCTTTAGATCGAAGATTGGTTGAACGTATTACTGTGGAAGACTAATGAATCGTGATAAATTGCATTGTATAAGATCATTTTTCTGTTCATAGATATTTTATATTTTCACATATGTGTGTGCGTTTATATATATATATATATATATATATATATATATATATATAATAAAAATAAAAATAATTATTAAAATTAAATTGAATTAAAATATCAAGTATTAGGAAATTTCGCTTGAGGATGAAACAAAGCTTGATACTTTGATTAAATTTAATTTTAATAATTATTTAAAATTTTTGGCTCTTGTTTTTGAAACGTGAGAACTCTTATGTAGCGAAGGAATCATATTTTTTTAAAGTAATTATATATATATATATATATATAAAACAATTCTATATCAAAAATTGTATATATATAACAATCGTTTATATATATATATATATATATATATATATATATATATATATATATATATAAAACAATTCTATATCAAAAATTGTATATATATAACAATCGTTTATATATATATATATATATAAACGATTGTTATATATACAGTTTTTGATATATATATATATATATATATATATATATATATATATAAAACAATTCTATATCAAAAATTGTATATATATAACAATCGTGTATTTATATATATATATATATATATATATATATATATATATATATATATATATATATATATATATAACCGATTGTTATATATATACAATTTTTTCGGGCTTTTCTCTTGCTTTCACTCTTTGTAACTCCCTCCGAATTAGTAGTGGTACTCCTGCCATGCTTGGGATAAAACTTTTAATATATATATATATATATATATATATATATATATATATATATATATATATTTGTCTAGATTGCAAAATTTAAAAAAATTATATCAAAATTTTTGAAACTATCAGCGTCTATCGTTCAGAAACGAGTTTGAAGAAGTCCTAACGGATGAAACGCATCAAAAGTAACCTTTTTCCATTTTCTCTCACAAGTTCCTTAATAGTGTTCAAGATATATATATATATATATATATATATATATATATATATATATATATATATATATATATTCTTTCATTAATTATTTATCTCTCATTCTCTAACAGAGTGTGTCGCTTTGATAGCCACGCTTAAAGATACATGGGTTTAATTCTGGGATATCAAACAATCTTTTTTTAAAATTTTAAGCTTTCTCTTAATATTTTTAGGAGCTATTCGTCGATGCATGCTTGCTTTAAGCTGAATTTCGCTTACCGAAGCCATTAGCCGATATATTGATTTCAGATAGCATATTGATCTACATGCCACGCAAAACAAGTTACTAGAACCGTTCAATGTTGAGCAGATGACAACATGATTAGTTTATTAATGGAATCCGATAGAAGCCCCCCCCCAAAAAAACAGAATGAAGAAAAAGAATGTTTACAAATTAATAATCTACGAATATATATCTTAATTATTTTCTGCAATGTCATCATTCTGTTGATTTTTTTGTTATTATTGTTAGCGTTGTGGTTGTTGTTGTTGTTCTTGTTTTTATTATTTAACGTTTTCTGCATTGTGCCTTTTAAATTTTCATATATTTTTCTCAATCTTTTGTTACTTCTTCTTTATTTTATTTTCACTTCTTCTTCTTTCTTCTTCTTCTTCTTCTTCTTCTTCTTCTTCTTATTATTATTATTATTATTACTTCTTTTTATTTTTCTCCCTTTTTATTTTCTCCTTTTTCTTCTCCTCCTTCATATTATTTTCCTTCTTTTTTCTTTTCTATTTCTTCTTCCTATTATTCTTTTCCTTCTTCTTCATATTAATCTTTTCCTCCTCCTTCATATTATCCTTTTCCTACTCCTTCTTTTTCTATTCAGTCTTCTTCCTATTATTATTTTTCTTCTTCTTATGCTTATTCTCCTTCTTATTCTTCTTTCTTTTATATTTTTCCTTCTTCTTCTTCTTCTTCTTCTTCTTCTTCTTCTTCTTTCTATTATAGTTTTATTTCTTCCTCTCCTTCATATTCTTCTTCTTCTTCATATATTTCTTTTCCTTCTTCTTCATATTATTCCTTTCTTCCTTCTTCCACTTCTTCTTCATATTATTATTTCCCTTCTTCTTCCTCCTATTATCCTTCTTCTTCTTCTTCTTCTTCTTCTTCTTCTTCTTCTTCTTCTTCTTCTTCTTCTTCTTCTACTTGTTCTTCTCTCATGTCTTTTCTTCATCTCGCGCTTCTTTTTGTTTTCATCTTTTTCTTTCATCTCTTCTTTTGTTGTTTCTTCCTTTTTCATCTTCTTTCACGCATTCTGTTTCTTTCTCGTTTCCTCTCCCATCGTTTATTATCCACGTTTGTAAATTTAGAGATGTTGAATTGGACAGGAGATCAGAATCAGAAATCAGAGAACAGAGTTCGAATACCAACAGGGGTTGTGATATTCACCTATACGCAAATACCATTAGACAAGATAGGAATCCCTCTCCTTCTCCCGGAGATATGCGTTAAATAATAGAGAAAGAGCTGCTTTTCCGTCAGGGTTGGCAGCCCGTCTAAGAGAAGGACAAATCTGATTTCAAAAACTGAATGTAGTGCTGACGAAGAAGATACGATGCGAAGCTAATAGAAGGATCGTCGAATTCTCAATGATCATAATTGCGGACTTCCTTGTTTTGTATTTTCTTTCAATTTAAATGACGACAAATCTCTAATATTCTTACATTCGTATTAAGGAATAACCTCCTTTTGGTGGAATTTGTTCTTCACTCTTTTTCTTTCATTTTTTTACTTTCATTTTCAGATGTTTACTACTCTTATTCGATACGCTAAAAATGATGCTCGCAAATAGACAACTTCATCTACTTCAGTTCCTTCAGTTCACCTCCAAGTGATTCTCCCAGCTTTACACAGTCTTATGATTTTATTTTATATTCTGCTTTGAAAGAAATAAACTGATATCCAGTAAGTGGAAATACTTCGTCACTTTGTGCACTAAAAGTAAATCTTCTCTGCTGAACAGGACTAGGTCACTAATGGAATATGTAAGCCACATTTTTCTCTGTAAGACAAATTCTAGTTTGTGCATACAGCATTTATTTGCACAGCTCCCTATAATTTATCATTTATTATCTATTCCTGATAATTACTTTCTGATCCACTCTGACTTTTCTTTATTGGTTTATTACTCATATTTCCACAGTCTGAATTTGCTAGTTTTATGTTTTTAAACTTTGGTTATCATTTTTCATATGAAAATTTTTAGGTCGCCATAATGATTCAGTATTATTATTATTATTATTATTATTATTATTATTATTATTATTATTTCATTTTTTTTCTGTCGTATTCACATTTCTGCCCGGCTTCCAATCAGAGGCCAAATGTTAGAAATGGTTTCATGACATTTTTCACTGAACATTTTTGTAAAAAATAAACGTATTTTTCTAAAAATTAATCGAAAAAAATAAGGTCACACACGTTTTACATAGATAAAGGTCTTCGTAATGTAAGCGCTGTATGTGTTTATTATTATTATTATTATTATTATTATTATTATTATTATTATTATTATTATTATTATTTCCTTTGATATCTGCCGTTTACACATTTCTTTCCGGGTCTTGCGCAGGGACCTAAGGTTAGAAATGTTATCATGACACTTTCAACTGAAAAAAAAAAAATAATTATTATTATTATTACATAGCTAAAGCCCTTCGTAAAGTGTGGGCTGTACTTGTCAGAATAATTTTATCATTATTATTATTATTATTATTATTATTATTATTATTATTATTATTATTATTATTATTATTATTATTATTATTATTTGTGCATGTTATGTTTCCTGATTTGTATCCTGTAGAGCCGAGTCTAAACGATGGCCCTTAAACCCTATAGGAGAATTGTCCATTAAGTGATAGCAATTTCTTAGTATATAGGATTTTCCTAGTAGGGCGATCTTGTGGGCAATTCTATGTTGATGCTAGATGGGACACTGTCAGTAAAAGTGTCCATTTCTTTTCTCACGGAATCTGGAGCTCCGATTACTATTGTTACAGACTCAGTCTCCATCCCCTACATCCTGTTAATCTCGATCTCTAGGTCCTTGGGTTTGGACAATTTCTCGAAAGATTTTTGGAAATGTTTCTCTCAGATTCTACTGCTATGTCAATAAGCACATACTTCCAGAATTTCTTGTGTTTTATGATAATATCCCGTCTGTTGTCTTTTAATTTCTTGTCAGGTTCACTTGGCATGTCCCAGAGGATAGTTATAGTTTTGGGTAACTGTCTGGTTGGTGCTCATACCATCTCTCAGTGGTTTTGATTTTGTGCTTCTTGCATATCTTCCAGTTCAAATATGTCCCTACCATGTTATGCCTGTGGATATATTCATTTTTTGTCAGTACCAGATATCCTGAGATAATATTGTGGACTGTTCCATCATATTTTCCGCAGATTCTGCATTTTGGGTTAGTTCCATCTCTGATTATGGGAATCATAGGATCTGGTTGTGAGACTGGTCCTGAGCTGCAATAATTAGGCCTTATATCTTAGTTTCCAGTCCGGTGCCCCTTAGTTGCTGATATGATTTCTCTTGGCCCACATCTCCTTATTTCGTTCTTTTTATTTATTTGCTATGCAACGCCTTGTCCTCCCAGGTTTTTTTTGGGGTTTTTTTTTGTAACTTAATTTAGCCAAATTGTATTATTTTCTGTTTTCCTCGTTTGGTGTAAATGGTATTCGATTCGTTTTTTGTTTTTTTTTTGTATGGTTTCACATAGATTAAGCTTTTCCTTGAAGCGTACAGCTTCTTTGTTGAGGGAGTGGATTTGGTGTTTTACTATTTGTAGGAGAGGGTCATTTGTTTTTGTGAGGTAGACACTCACTCCGATTGTTGTAGGATTTAGAGTTAGTTCAAGTTGGATTAGCCTCAGCCTCCAAAAGATCTGCGGGCATAGAGCATTTTCTGGTCCTGTCGTCCAATCTTTTAATACCGTTCAACTTCCATTGAAAAATTTTGAAGCTGTATGTTACTACGGGTGTAGCTAATGTGTTGATAGCCTACTTTTTATTGCCCTCATTTAGTTCACTTTCCAGTATCAAACGCACTCTCCTATAATATTCTTTTCGGATCATTTTTTACGTCATTGAATGTTGTACTATTATTATTATTATTATTATTATTATTATTATTATTATTATTAATAATAATAATAATAATAATAATAATAATAATAATAATAATAATAATATCGTTTTATTTCTTCAAATATACATTGAAGTTTGCAAGGAGTGCCATATTAATACGTAGGCTTTTTTTCCTTTGCGGTCTCTAATAACGATGTCGAGCGATTAACTGAGATTGTTCTGTTTATAAATTATTATCATTATTATTTTTATTTCCTTTATTTCTGGTGTGTACACATTTCTTTCCGGGTCACGCCCAGAGACCTAAAGTTAGAAATGGCATCATGACACTTTTCACTGAGAAAAAAATACTTATTTTACATAGATAATGCCTTTCGTAAAGTGTGGGCTGTACTTGTTAGAACAATTAATTATTATTATTATTATTATTATTATTATTTTATTTACTATTACTGATATATATTCTTTGATTTCCGGGTCCCGCCCAGTGACCTAAGATCAGAAATGTTATCATAACATTTTCCACTGAGCAGTTTTGAAAAAAAATCGCGTATACTCTACATAGATAAAGCCCTTCGTAAGGTGTGGGCTGTACTCGTGAGTACATTTTTTTGTATCATTTTAAGGCATGGGCTACCAGGGATTCCTTCAATGAGTTTGTTGGAATCATTTCCAGTCTATCCGAAAACTCCAACTAAAACTGGGATTGTTAATGTCCTTATGATCCACATGTTTGTAATTTCGATTGCAAGGTCCTTGTATTTTGATAGATTTTGAATAACTTCAAATATAGATTGCAGTCTACAGGGACAGCCATATCAATAGGATGGCATATTTTGTCTTTGTTTTCTCTGATTGACATGTCAGGGAGATTCCGTTTGATTGTTCATTCTGTATGTATTATGGAGTGCCATAACATTGTTACAGGGCTTATTTCCGTTACTAGGTCTGGGTGGGGTTCCTACAAATTCCTTGCAGTTTCCTTTCCGTAAGTCTTGCAGAGCTTCCAGTGCAGCCATTGGCCTACTCTGCCGTGTCGTGTTTTATATTCAGTGAGTGAAATTACCGTGCAACCTGATACAAGATTATTATTATTATTATTTTTATTTTCTTTGATATCTGGCGTTTACACATTTATTTCCGGGTCCCGCCCAGGGACCTAAGGTTAGAAATGGCATCATGACACTTTCCACTGCAGAAAAAAAAATAATTACATAGATAAAGCCCTTTGGTAAAGTGTGGGCTGTACTTGTCAGAACAATTTTTTGTGTCTCTTTGAAGCATGGACTTCCAGGGATCCCTTCAATTAGTCTACTGGAATTTTTTCCATCCAGTCCAAGGGCTCCAACGACAACAGGGATTGTTGATGTTCCCATGTGCCACATTTTTGAGATTTCTATTTCAAGGTCCTTGTATTTTGACAGCTTTTCGAATATCTTCAAAGATACATTGCAGTCTGCTGGGACTGACATATCAATAAGAACGGACTTATTTTGTTTGTGGTCTTTAATAACAACGTCTGGGCGGTTGGCTTTGATTGTTCTCTCAGTGTGTATTGTGTAGTCCCATAGAATTGTAACAGGTCCTATCTCGGTAACCGGGTCTGGGTGGTGTTCGTACCAGTTTCTTTCAGTTTCCTTCCTTTAGAAGTTGCAATTATTATCATTAATATTATCATCATTATTATTATTATTTAAAATTATTAGTTGCAAATTTTCCAGTGCATATACTGGCCCACTCTGTCATGCCGGTTTTTATATATTATATATTTATATATTATTATTATTATTATTATTATTATTATTATTATTATTATTATTATTACTTTTATTTTGCTTTCTCTTGTATAACCATTGCTTACAGGTCCCAACCAAAGGTCTAAATTAAAGAATGGCATCATGACACTTTCCACTGATTATTTTCATAAAAGAATAATAATAAAAAATCATAACATTTTTATATGCATCTGTAAGGTGCGAGCTGTACTTGAGAATAATTTATTATTGTATTTCACTGAGGAATAGGCTAGCAATGATCCTGCCATTGCGTTTATCAGAACCTTTTCCAATGAAATCCAGAGCCCCAAACACAACTGGAATTATTGATATGTTCATGTATCAAGGCCCTTGTAGTTTGATAGTTTTTGGAAGATGTTCAAAAATACAATACACTCTGCAGATAAGCCACGTCAATAAGAAAACACATTCTGTTTTTGTG
Source organism: Acanthosepion esculentum (assembly GCA_964036315.1). NCBI lineage: Eukaryota > Metazoa > Mollusca > Cephalopoda > Sepiida > Sepiidae > Acanthosepion > Acanthosepion esculentum. The sequence continues at coordinate 96,068,110 of OZ038484.1, forward strand.
GTCACTGATCATTATGTCTGCTCGATTAACTTTAATTTTTCTGCCTCTGTGTAATGTAACGTCCCTTAAAAGTGTTACAGATCCTATGTCTTTAATCGGGTCTATTTGGTGTCCATACACAATTCCTGCTGCCTCTTTCCTGTAAAAGCTGTAGATTTTCCAGTGCAGATGTTAGATCACCCTGTCATGCCGAGATTTATATTATTATTGTCAGTCGATGATAATACCTTGAAAGCAGAAAGAAGATGTTCAATTTCTGGATATTCATCATGCAAATTTCAGTTGGGGTCAGCAGATTTTTTCAGTGTGTTTGCTTGACATTTTCAAGTTAGCCAGCAGAAATCTCTTGCAGCCAGTATAAATCCTTCTGTCTCAGCTGTTAATCGTGTACTACGCAACATCTTATTGTTATGATGGTTTTTAACCATAGATTATATGTGATACAAGGTTGAATGTATGAGGCATCCGTTGAGGATCGAACCCACTACTCAGGCGATATAGATCTAGTGAGATACACTTGCTAGATATTACAACACACGCTGAAGTTTCCAAACCACTGAAGGGTATGAGGTTTGTCAATATCAACTTGTCCGGCACAGGCAGATTATTGAGTATGATGTTGTTCATCGTGATATCGTATCTGCATTTGGTTCATTGTATATTTGTTTTGCAATTTTTATGATCTTTGCAGTTAGATTATGGGATATTTGCTCTTCTTCATTCACTTGAAATTCCATTTTGAATTTGTTGGATTTCTCTTTGAAATCCGAGTGTTGTCTTATATTATTATTATTATTATTATTATTATTATTATTATTATTATTATTATTATTTGATTTCTTCTATTGTCACTAAACCTACCAAGTCGGCTTCGGGAAGAACTAAGGCAGGTAGTGGTGCATTGTTATGGTTACATTTCATGATTTGTTTTTCTATCTCCCATAATATCATTAGTGTTATAATGTCTTCTTAGTGCGTAGTTTTCTTAAGCAGAGATTTCCAGGATATCATTATTATTATTATTATTATTATTATTATTATTATTATTATTATTATTATTGTACAGGATGGATTTTGCAACGATAGTAACTAATGGTTTTTGCGAGAAAGTAAACAAACGTTACTCTCCAACTAACTTCTGTGATCTCTTAAATATACGAGCTGATATAATAATTCTTTCATTTTCTCATTCGGAATTTTCAGATGGCTTCAATTTCTTCTGTAATAATGTTTATAAATCTCTTGCGAATTGTCTCAGGGCTTCAATATAGATTGTTAAGACGGGAATATTCATGTTTCATATGATGGTCATTTGATTTGCAAAAACACTCATATATATCCAGTGTTTACATATTGTTTCCACTCTTACTCTCCAGTAAAAGCTATTCCCAATATATATATATATATATATATATATATATATATATATATATATATATATATATATATATATATATATATATAAGAAATATATTCTTAAGGTGTGCTATACTTATGGGATATAGTACTCAGTATCAGAGATAGAGCTTGTGTAAATATAAAAGTGAACATTTAATCAACACTTAGATGCGACAGGCCGTTTCATGCTAGATGCAATCGTCAGGCCACAAAATTGAATAAATAGCTTTATCTTCCCAAACCAAAACAAAACTATTAAATGCGATGTAAACATACTTTTACAAATAAAAATAACAATAAATAAAAACAAGCAAAATAATTTAACCCAAATAAATAAATAAACGACTTTCGACAAAATAACCGCCAAAATAGACTACCCACAATGCACCTCTGACCCGTATATATAAATAGCCGAGAAAAAAACAACACTCGTGGCCTGACAATTGCGTCTGGCATGAAACAGCCTGTCGCCTCTAAGTGTAGACTTCAATGTCCACTTTTATTTATATATATATATATATGAAGAAATATAGTCTTAAAGTGTGCTATATTTATGGGCTAAGTGTAGACTTCAATGTCCAATTTTATATATATATATATATATATATATATATATATATATATATATATATATATATATGATATGTATATTAGCATGGTGTAACGATAGAGCCTTGGAATGAGTAATCCAAGCTCGATTTGCCATCGAGTTAATTGCATTTACTACCGCGCAAATATTCTTGAGTAACGTATAATTCCATATGTCCGACCATCTACGAGTTAATTTCTGAGACATTTATCCGGAAAGTAAATATGATAAAAAAAACTGTGAAAGCAATATTAATTCGTAAAACGTATTGTTATTGCAATCACAATTTTATTTCGGATTAAAACAATCCACAAAGGATTAATAAGCCATTAAAAAATAATAAATCAATTAATCTCGTCTGAATTCAGTGGCACTCATATTTTTTCCTGGAATTATTTCGAACGTTTGGCAAGCTGATGGAAAAAAGCATTGTAAAACATAGGTACGAAATAAACAAACACCTATTTTGAAAAAAGAAACCTGCGTGAAACAGGAATTACTTTGATGAATAATCGAAGAATTACTGTTTAAGATGTGGAAAAATGACGTTTTGAACAATATTTCATTTTTTATCACTATGTAAATTATAACTCTTATATACAACGCAAGATTAATATACAAATAACACACACGCACACACGCACAAACACACACACACACACATATATATATGTAAAAATATTGTCAGAATTAATCGATGGAAAAAAGACAATATGTGTAACAAAAATACGACAATAGAATAACTGTATGTAATTTAGCCGGCGCGCTTCGGCAAATGTGGACATTTTCCGAACAAAATACGAAATGATTTTTTTTCATTTACAGGTAAATGCACGAGAAAGCCTATACAAATACACACACACACATACACACATTTCTATCTATCTATCTATCTATCTATCTATCTATATATATATTTTTTTTTTTTCAGTTTTTCAGTTTTACCTTTTACCTACTATCTTCATGAGTGGTAATAAATATAAATTTTGTTTTTTCATGGCTGTCATAAAATTTTGTATCACTAATCATATATATATATATATATATATATATATATATATATATATTTCAAGCAGTATATATATATTTCAAGCATTATATATATATATATATATATATATATATATATGAAGAAATATAGTCTTAAAGTGTGCTATATTTATGGGATAAAGTGCTAAATATCAGAGATAGAGCGTGTGTAAATATAAAAGTGAATATAGAAGTCAACACTTAGAGGCGACAGTCTGTTTCATGCTAGATGGAATCGTCGGGCCACTAGTGCTGTTATTTTTCTCGGTTATTTATATATACAGGTCAGTGGCGCATTGTGGGTAGTCATTTTTGGTAGATATTTTACCGGACGTCGTTTATTTGTTTATTTATTTATTTGTGTCAAATTATTTTGCTTGTTTTCATTTAATTTTCTTTTTCTTTTTTATCCTTTATATTCATTTTATTTTTATTTATTTATTTATTTTTTTTATTATAATTTTCATCGGTGTTTTTATTAACGTAGTAAAAATTTGTTTATATAGCTTATTGTGGGTAGTATATTATGGCGGCTATTTTATCGGAAGTCGTTTATTTATTTATTTGGGTCAAATTATTTTGCTTGTTTTTATTTATTTTTATTTTTATTTTTTATCTTATATATTATTTTTTTTTATTTTATTTTGATCGGTGTTTTTATTATCGTAATAAAAATTTGTTTATGTAGCTTATTTAACAGTTTTGTTTTTGTTTGGGAAGATAAAGCTATTTGTTGAATTTTGGGGTTGATTGTTGTGCTTTGTTCTGACTATTATTTTGACGGGAACATTTTTTAATTTATTTATTTGGCTTGATTATCTTTATTTGTTTTTTTCTAAACGGCTAGTTTATCGGTATCGGTTGTTAGTTTATTTATATATTTGGATGTATTTAGATCAATTTATTATACTTGTCGTTATTTATTTATTACACTGTGTATTTTCTCTTTTTGGTTTTCGATTTTTAAGTAACGCAGTATATATATATATATATATATATATATATATATACATATATATATATATATATATATATATATATATATATATATATATATATGTGTGTGTGTATGTATATATATATAACCTATAGTGTAAGAAAAACTGTGATCAGTGTTAAATAACACAACTATGCAATGCATTAGAAATATACATAATAACCTATATTGATTGCACAATGACATTTGCCATCTTAATGTGCAATTTTTGGGTAAACACTGTTTGCTTAATACTTCTGATTATCGTGAGATATTTTATTGTGAGGGTAGATTATTACTGTTAAGTGTTTAAATGAATTCCAGTTTAATTTGGGATTTGAATGTAGGCATAAATTAACATTTAAGTTTAAAAATGAGATTGAAAATAAAAATTTTAAATTTTAAATTGAAAAATGTCGCTCTCATTAAAAAACGTTTGGAGATCAAATTGGCAACTCTATTTTTGGTATGAAAATCAAAAATGAATTCAATAAAATTAATAATTTTAATAATATTAACAATGACAGACTGTTTAGAAACGTTAATCAAATGGCAGCAATTGACAGAAGAGAGGAAAAGTAAAAATATTTTCTCTAATATTCAACGAACATATATAGATATGTCTGTGTGTGTGTCACATACTGGCAAAAACAAGACTACTCCCTACACAACATTGGAAGCGTGTGTATGTGTATGTGCGTACGTGTGTATGTATATATTTGTGTATATATGTGTATACTAATTCCTTATAATCAGACAGTATGTATGGAGAGGGAATATACGTATACATATTCATACTGAAAGGAATGCACACAATACAAAAAAATGGAAATACATCTAGAAACAAACAGGGGTCATTAAAAGTTAAGAATATAGTTATCTTTCCACCCACTTTTTCGGACCAATCTTAATTATTTTATTACCCTTCAAGCAGAAGAACTTTCCCATTGCCAGTTCAAGGAAGACATTTGTATCACTAACACACAAAAAAAGAATGTTTAACATGGAGCATGTTTAACATCGAAAAATATAAGAAAAATCAATATGTGGAAATATCCACTCTTCGCTTGATGAAGGTCGCGAGATCGGAAACAGGTACAGCAAAATTGTGAAAAATAAAGTATAATATATTTTTATATATATATATATATATATATATATATATATATATATATATATATATATACACATTACAACCAAAAACGTTTTCGGTTTCTCTCTTTTTTTAATATATATATATACATATATATATATATGTGTGTGTGTGTGTGTGTGTGTGTGTGTGTTTTGAACAATAAAAATATTTAAAAATAAATCGTCAGACACACTTTCGTTTTTATCAGTTAGATTTCTCGACTTGTTTCGGCCAACATGGCCATCATCAGGAGAAAAAAATTATGCTTGCTAGTAGCATTGAACTACAGAAATTAAGGTCTTGATGGAGAAAATGAATTTTTGTCAGTCTTTGTGTTGGTCATACAATCTCTTTTAAGTTGTTATTTAAGATAAGAGCTGAACGGATTCATGTTGCTCTGAATTCCCTTGGTCATTTTGACACTTTTATTGGTTCCTGGAAAGGGGATGTGTCTCTGTTAAGTGTGTGTGTGTTTGTTATTTATTCTTAGGGAGTGAGTGAGTATGATGTGTAAGTGTGTATATTACCATGGGTTATCATTTGTCTCATTAGGGTGTGATTGAATATGATGTGCGTAAGTGTGTATATTCGTGTGTGTGTTCATAAATCTGAGGCCTTAACGCCTCCGCAAGCATGTCTGTCTTGTGTGGGTGAGAAATGTGGGTAGTTCCTGATTTGTGGGGTTATATATTAATAGTATCTCTATTGTTAAATTTGTGATTAAGCCCGTCTGGCTAGTGCGTGTTTAAACGTCGGATCGACTCATTTCCATGGCACTCTAAAAACTTTCTAATCTTATCTGCTCAAAAATGTTCTATTCTGAATTATAATGAATTTGGCATGGGTTTTAAAATCGTGTTTTTGTAGGCTGAAATGTCCTACAGGTAATAATCTTTCTCAATCTCTTTATATATATATATATATATATATATATATAGGCTTGTGTGCGTGTGAGTGTGTGTATGATTAAGTTTACATCATATTTCCTGAAAAATTATGCTCTGCCAGTAAGACAATGCTTTGTCCAAAACTTTCAAGAGTTACTTTAGTACATGTCACCCTAACCGACCATATATACGCTTGCACTTTTACAAGGGTTAGAGAATAGCTGTCATGATAGAGATGTTCTTTGGTGCACGTTAACTCTTATCTAGATTTTAAAGGCTTTTTGCCTCAGTGGAGTTGATTGTCTTGTATCTATTGAAAATCGATAGCAAATTATTTGGTATTAAAACGAAAATGTATATCTGAGCAAAGAAAATCAATAAAGGAAATGAAATTATGGTATTTCTCTTATGTAGTAAGCATCAACATATCTTCAGTGAATTTTGCGAAAGGAAAAAAAATTGACAAACAATAACAACAATAAAAAGGTATAAATAATGAATTCATCTTGATACAAAAACTGAGTCCCTATATATATATATAAATATTATTGTTATTAAAGAACCTGATAATTTTCAATTTTTCAGGTAAACACAGAAAACGGTGTTATTTAAAAGGATCTATATGTCCTTGCCATTTTAAAAATTTTTCTTTTCATCTTAGGAGCTTTTCTTGCTCCAAAAATATTTAGAAAGTGTTGTATTATTTTTGTAAGTATTATTAGTACAGGACAATACATGTTTATACAATCTAGTCTTGAATAATTCTTAGTAGAACTTTTCAACCTTCGGATTCTATATTGTCGATATAGTACAAAGATAAACAAGAGCTTTAGTTAAACATTTGTTTGGCAATGGGCATTGGTCAGAATTCAGACAATTACATTGGCCAGTATCATTAACAATATTTTCCATGGAATTTGTAATGATTCAGATTATTAAATTGGTTTATAAGAAGTTTGGTCGGAAAATCTGGCTTATGAACTAAGACATAAAATACTTTAGTACAGAGTTTACTAACCCTATTGCTGATTATCAGTTTATCAGCAATATTTCTAGAAGCAGATCTGATGGATCGTTCTCAAACTTTTACATCGAAGTTTCCACTTTGAACTGAACAACCATCGTACGAAGTGTTCTTTCAAATGTAGCACCAACACGATGAACAAAAAATACGCCGTAATTTTCTCTATATCCAATTATTGCGTAAACACTTTTAATATTCACTACCATCAAGCAATTCATATAGAATGAATCGCTGAAATGTCACCTTTCAGAATATCTCATAAATTCCATTCACGAGTGAGACGCAATCACGTGTTCAAATGATATCTGTTGATAAAAGCTAAGAACTTTTCTTTCAATACAATATAATATTGTTGGACTGCTGGAATATTTTTGGATTATTCTAACTGATGAATATTTTTTTCATGGCCGAACGCAAAGGATATTTCTGACATTTCGTTAATTCTACAAAATCAAACCATTGCACATAATTCCAAGATATAATTATATTGTCATCACAAATGCATAATTTAAAATCTGGTTGTGAAGCCTGAAAATATACATGTGTATATTCAGGCGAGGAAAATAAACTGTGGAAGTGTTAAAAAATTAGGAAAGTGTAAAGAATATAGAAAGGTGGTAATGAAATTTATACGGTTAAACTGACATTCATTTTTCAAACAGAAGGGAGTAAAAAACAACACGTAAGACAGCAGTTCGATGTTGACCGATGTCTTCGAGGCCACAATCAGGAAGTATACGACGGAGAACATAAAATGTTGCATCCAGTCAATCGATATTCTGCTCCAAACTTATCGGTACTCTACTCTCGGCATTCTGAAAAGAAATGCACGAGAAAGCGACTTTCGCGAAGAATGGGCCATTGAATTATTCGGTTGATTGTACGATGACTAATCTGTAAAGAACTGAAGGGGAATTTCTTCAAGAATTCCAATTCCAATAAGAGGAAAGCAGCGCGAGAAAAGTAAAAGAAAAGCCTAAAAAAGAAAACATCAACAAATATAATGAAAAAATATATAATAAAAAATATCGTTTGAATTCTTTCTGCGCTATGTCATTGTAATAGAAAGAGCTCCGAGCACATCGCGGTCTGATAATTTTCTTCGATATTGTCAGCTGGTCCTTGTACATTCTGTGGGGGACAGCTTCTATTTGAACGAAACCACATAAACACACACAGACACACACAAACACACACACACCCACAGACACACACACACACACACATATATATATATATAAATATATATATATATATATATATATATATATATATATATATATATATATATATATATATATATATATATATATATATATATATATATATATATATAGGGTAAGGAACAAATAGGAAACAATATTAACTTAACATGCTCTGCTTTCATTAAATCTTCATCAGTAAATGAAATACTTCTCTATATTCTGTTTTCTGTTGAAGGCTTTAGTAAAATAGAAAAGATGTTAAATTTATAATAGTTTATCCTATTAATTTGTTGGATTACAATCCATAATAGATCTATCTATATTCAATCCTAATTCATATATATATATATATATATATATATATATATATATATATATATATATATATATATATATATATTCACACTCGCGTGGTCATGTGT
>OZ038484.1:96081774-96086774 GCA_964036315.1 Acanthosepion esculentum
AGACGCACAGTACAGAACAACGGAAGCCAAAATTTAAAAGAAAATCAAGTCATCAGAAATTAAATAAAGTAACATCGTCTGCTGAATTATTTTAAAATTATTATTAATACAAATTTTCGTAAGACGGGGATTTGGCCTGAAAGAAAGAAATAATGAAAGATAGAAGTGTTTAACGTATCCTGCCAATAGCTCATAAATAATGGACTATTCAATTTTGATCGCGTCGGAAGTAAGGAAGAGAAATTAAATTCAATGAGAAAATGAAACAAAGAAATAAAGAAAGATATAATAAAGGGAAATGTTTAACAGCCATTTCAGTGAAATGTAAAAAGTTTTGAATTTCTAATATTTTTTGTCTATACCCACTTCTTAAAATAACGACCAGAATTCATATTTATGATTGCTAATACAATATTTTGTCAAGTTGTTAAGCATAAATATTTAACAACACATTAGGATATTTCTACTGATATTTTGTTGTCTTCGATCTCAGCAGGTGCTTATTCAAACAATAACTGTAAAATTAAGAATTAAAATTGTTGTTAGATGCACATTTTCTTCTCGGTCTCAATCAGAGACTTAAGGTCAGAAATAGCTTCATAGTTTCCACCAATCATTTTTCTATGAAAAAAAAAACAACATTACAAACGTTTTACATAGATAAAGCTCTTCATAATGTTTGAGCTGTATTTGTGAGTGCAATATTTTGCATTTCTTTAAGGAATTGACTACCAAGAATCTCTTCAATGAGTCGATCGGAAACCTGTCCAATCGATCCGAGGGCTTTAACTACAAATGGAATTATTGATATCTTCGTGTGCCTCATTTCTGAGATTCACATTTCAAAATCCTTGTATTTCATAGATTTTTTGAAGATTTTCAAAGATCCATTACAATCTGCAGGAACTACCATATCAATAAGAGAGCTTATTCTGTTCTTGTGACCTTTGATCATTAATTTGATTGTCCTGTTTGTATGCATTGTAACGTCCCGTAAAATTGTTACAGTTCCTATCTCTGTAACTAGGTGATGTTCATACCAGTTTTTTTGCAGTTACCTCCCCATAAGAATTGACTATTTTCCAGTGATGATATTGGCCCACTCTATCATGCCGAGTTTTCTATTCAGAGGCTGGTAACACAGTGCAACCTGATACAAGATGGTCATTTGTTTTTTGGATATTTATCAGAGAATCTATGTTTCAGATTAGCATAATTTTTCAGTATGTGTGCTTGGTAATTGTTAGTTAGCAAGTATAGATCATGTGTAGCAAGAATAAAACCATCAGTTTCAGCTTTTAACCCTGCATTACGTGATGGAAACGGAGTTTTCTACATCAGTTTGTTTGGTACGGGCAGAGTATCGACCCTGAAGAGGTCTGTCTTGCCATCGTTTTGGCATTTACATTTTTAGGTATTTTGCCTTTGCAGTAGATGCATTCTGACATAATTTCACTTCTTCAACCACTTGAAATTTTATTTTGAATATGTTGGCTTCCTTTATTACTGAACAATGTTTCTTATTTCTTTAATGTACTTTGACACAGATCCTAATCTAGTCTTTAGTTTCCAGATATCTTTGAGGACCAACTGCTGTGGTTTTGTAAGACAATTCTAGTTGAAGTAAATATCTGCCTCCTTCGCTTAATGTCAGCTATTGTTCAATTAATGATGTTGAAACTGTATTGCACTATAGGGGCAGCCAAAGTGTTTATGGCTGATATCCTGTTTCGTGAATTCAACTCGGTATTTCACGTAAGACCCACACTCCTGTAGTTTCCTTTTCTTTCTCCTTCATTTGGGTATGCTGTATTGCATCTCATTCGCTGACCCCTAGCTATTTATAGGCTTCTACTTGTTCCATTTCCCCAATATTTGTGATAATACTTGTCTCTATTTGTGATAATACTTGGCTCTATTAAGTATGTTTTTCTAATTCTCCTTTTCTTGAATGTTGCTTTCTCACTTTTATATAATCCGAAAATTGTTTCTCTATGTTTTGTTCTGTATGTCTATTACTTTGTACGCTGGTTAATTATTTTATATACATTTTTCGTGTTATATACTGTATTGAATTGATTCTTCTTATACGATTTTCATAAACATTCTTGTACCATCATACAATCTATGAATCAAGATCTTCAAATTAGATCCTTGCTAATTATAAGCAAAGTAATTTTAGTTTATATTTGTATTCGTGCCAAGTGATTGTCGACAGGAACCTAACGAATTTCTGTTAAAGAAATGAGATTGTTGTTTACATATTCCATAAATATATTATATTTCATGTAATGAAATAGCGAATAAAGATTTAGATTTTCAGTTTCAGAAAACTTCGTTGTATGATGAAATTAATATTAGAAATTTTAAAAAATGGATAATCAATGTGTATAAATAGAAGGTCGTCATATAAACAAACGTTCAAGACACTAGTTAGAGAATACTTAATCTTCGGAATTAGCAAATCCTGAAAAGTAAAATTCATCTCTATTCAGAACCCAGTGTTATTTCACTCACACAATAAAATATAAAAGTATGCATTGATATTAAATCTAAATTAAACACTGGAGTTGATGAAATTAAACTAGATTAACAATAAATTATTTTGTACTTCATACTTACAAGTACAAGAAAATTTATCTTTCTATATTCCTGAGACGAGGTATTGTAATTATTTACACTAATTAGAATGTCCAGACTGTAATACTCATCTTTGTTGCTATATTTACGATACTTTGGCTGTTGTGTGCTCTGTACTTTTTCAGGTGAAAATTTAGACATGAAATATCAAGAAGAAGCATGGCACATGGAACTAGAACAATCTATTTCGGGCGTTGAAAATAAAGGGTGTAGTTTGAAATTTACCTGAATATCGTAAATAGTGTAAGAAAAAGCATTTTGACAAAGTTAAATAGAGATTCAGGTCAATTCACGCACATTTTTCAATGAATTTCTTTAATTACTGTTCACGTTAAACATATTATTCGTTTTGTTCTTTACTCCTTACTATTCATTCAGTGTGATAGTTAGATGTCACTTGTATTTTATTGCATTCAAAAATGACAAAAGCTATGACTGAATTAAATACACAAGTTCATACAGAATCAAACACATAAACCAAAGTTATATTTGTATAATGGTATATATATATATATATATATATATATATATACATACATATATATATATATATATATATATAGATATATATAAGACATGTTTTTCTTTTTCAGGATTATCAATAGTGGTGTCCTAATTATTATCAGACTATCTTACGTCATCAGAGTTGCAGACCAATGTTAAGTTATATAAAGAAACATTTCAAAGACGCCTCGCTGATGTGATCAGCGGACAAGATGTATGAAAAAGAATAACAGTATGAACAACGAAGACGAGAGACACAGACGCTTGGTAACCATTCTTTCTCCAGCTATCTAACTTTGCCTAGTATAATCGGCTTTCGTCTTGATTGGTTTTCAGCAAGTTAATCCTACTTAACTGGGGGAGGGCGAAACAAAAGGGGAAAATCAACGTTGCCAAAGAAGGAGTGATGGAGCTAAAACACACACACACACACACACACGCGCGCATTTTTATATATATATATATATATATATATATATATATATTATATATATATATGTATGTATAATTGTGTAATTAATAATTGTGTATTTGGACATCAGTCCCCCATTTATAGAAGATTTTAACGACTACCTTGAATGAAACGTGTATAAAAGAGGGATTGTTAATGAATAAAATTTACTTAAACGAAACTGCCTTGATCAACGAAATTACCAAGACTAAGTCATTTCAGTTTATTCCCTGTTTATAGTGAATAAGAAAAGCATGAATATATATGTGAATAAAGAGTAACAAAGTCTAATTGTAACATTTAAAACATAATTTGCGAATAGATATATTTAATAGAAACGTTCAGTCTGGTCTTAAATTCAAAAGGATTTTTTTTCTTTTTCTGCTTATATTTTACGCATATTAAATATTTTATAAACATTTCTCGCACAACATGCTCTGTGAAATTACAGGTATTCATACAATGTTCATAAGCATTCTTGCAACATCATAAAATTTATAAATCGTTAGTGTCTGGTTAGAATCATTTTAATATACTTTTTGTGTTCCTGACAAGAGCATTTCTACAACGACCTAACGAATTTCCTTTGAAAAAATGTGATTTTTATTTTCATTTTCCATTTTTTATTTGCTGAATAAATTACTATACAGATGAAGCCGATCCATCAGTAAAGCAAATATAGATTTTGACAAATTGTTTAATGTTTTACTTAATAATTTTTTAAATTGGTTTTCCATCGGAAAAGCTTGTACAATATAAACTTTAAGCATGTATAATTTTTTTGTTTTCCAAATATATCCCTTCCTACACTTTATATTTTGAAATTACACTCAAATAATATATTGAGCTTATATTAAGTTTGTGCTTTATTTCTGTATATAATTTGGCGATCCTAAAAACAACTATATCAAGTGGTTCATTTAACATTTGTGTCTGACGACGAAGGAAACCATTAAACTTTAAGTTGCACTACGAACGTAGGTATATGTGCTTTTATTAATATATACTTCATAGCTCTGTTTGCCTATATTGAGCACTCTTTTGTTTGCACCATGGATTAAATTAAATAATTATTTATTGCTTATCTCTGTATGAACACTATCGAACCCATATACAGTTTTTTTAATATCTCGTTATTAATTTATATTCACAATTGTATATATACACTAGCAGTAAAGCCCGGCGTTGATCGGGGTTTTATGTATGTCAAGCGTTGTCGAACGCTTTCGTCATGTCCAAAGCAACAGCACGACTTTCACCATGCTTATATAAGTTTGGTAGAATCTTTCAGTAATAATCGTTTATTCATCAGTGAAACGAAAACCATCTAACTTGAATTTGAATATGTACACACACAGATTGTATATATATATATACATACACACACACATACACACACACACAC
>OZ038484.1:96091774-96094274 GCA_964036315.1 Acanthosepion esculentum
CGCCAGGCGTTTACTGCATGTTTGAGAATATGAGAAAATGTAAATGTTATTAACATGAGAAAACAATAAAAGAACACGAATAAAGAAGACAGAAGATAACGATTGACATTGAATTTAATTTTTGAAGGTCTAAGTTGACGTGAAATCACCAAACCGGGAGAGAGAGTTCCACAGGCGTGAATTGCGATGGAAGAAACTAGTAGCATAGTATTGATGGTACAACTAAACATTCCAACAGTTACATTGTGAGTCCTTACTGCCAATCTAATAGTACGTTTGGATTTATAAATTTTAGATACCAAAGACGAAATTTCATCAGAAAAATTACCATGAAAGTATTTGTAGAAAAATCAGTGAAACTAAGTTAGAGCTGCGGGAAAGTGACTGAAAACGAGATACCATATCAGGGCCAATAATATTGCAGATCTCTCTTGGAATTTTAGCAAGAATCTTTACATTCATAGTAGAATCACAAGAACCGATTCGACAGCAATAGTTAATGATTGGAGGAATAATAACCTTATAAGTCAATAAGATATATTCTGACAACAAAAATGTCTAGCACAAAACAGGGAACCAAATTTTCTAGCAGAAGACCTAGCTATCATTTCAATACAATCACTCCACTACGTGTCAGCTAAAAACGTTAGCCGGAGAAATCGCAAGGTCTCAGTTTTCTTGTAGTTATCATCAGCCCTGGTGATGGATTTCAATAAAGTTTTTTCTCAGAGAATTAAAAAAGAGCAATTTTTTTTTTGGGGGGGTCTTTAAGATTAACAAGAAATTTCTTGTCCCATTTAACAAATATTTTAGGTAATTTTTAAACTCTACTTATCGAACCTATTACAGATCATTGCCAATGTTTTACATAGCCACAAAGAAACATTAATTAGTCAAAAACATATTCTCCATTGGTTTTAACAAACTATTCTCATCATTTTTGTTGATGCCAATTTTGTTAAAGCATCTTTTTATTTTGCTGGAAGAAGCACGCAAGGTTGTTTTCGACAGACTGTACAGAATTTAATGTCTTGTCATAAATTGTTCTGTAGTGATCGTAACAAATTAAAATCCAAAGAATATAGGGGATGCTGGAAGGTTTCCCATTTCAAATCTTTAATCTTCTGTAAGGTTTGTTTTGAAACATGCAGTCTTGTGTTGAGATATCGATTTTCAAACACTTTGCAATCTCTTGCGCTGAAAACTGCGTTTTATTTTTCACGATGGCAAGCAGAGCATCTTCCTCGTTGCCGGAGGGTCGCTCGGAGCGTGGTTCATCATTTAGGCTAAAATCACCCTGACTAAATCTGCTAAACAGCTTTTTTGACAGTGCGAAGGGCAGGAGCAGGAGTACGATACAAACAAACTTTCTGCTATTTTCTGCCACCTACGTTTCCTACGTTTGTAGCATAATATTGCGAAAGTGCAACATTTCATGCCCTATCTATAAGTTGTGAACAGAAACATCAATATTCGACAAAGTCTGACTCGCAACTGAACTATGAAAGGTTCCAATCTGGATTACTTCAGAAATCGGGATCAAAACAAACGCCAGTGTCAAGTTGCGATTATTTTAAATTAACAAAAAAATCAAGCAAAATCTTTTACAATGTATTGGTAGTTAAATCGCACGTTCCATCGTAAATAACCAATTCCGTTTTGATGCAATAATCTGTTTGGATTTTGGGGGGATTATTACTAATGTTGAATAACAAAGAGAGTTTCACAGAGTGAAAAAATGTTGAACCATAAAGGTGATATTTCTGGATTGACACTCGTATGTGTAAAAACAACTCCGGTTTCGCATCAAGTGCATAAATGGTATAGGTTTTGATACAACAGAATCATGGTTCGTCATCTCTGCCAAGGAAGAGTATTTTCCCTGCCAATTTCTCTTTAAACTGAAATAATTCATCAGATAATTGTTATTTTAGTAGCAGCTTGTCACGGTTCCAATACTTGATTATAAATATTTCCTTTTGATTCGCCTTAATAAGTTCGGTCGAGTTTTGAGATATGCTCGATCGAGTCCCAGATTTATTTCGTCTGTTCGCGAAAGCACGTGTGCCTTAACCCATTAATGATGCTGTGGGCAGCAAATTTACTGAATTCCGAATAACAGTGCCCGTATGCCGAAGCCCATCCCTGCCAAGGTTTTGAATTCAGACCTGTTTTTCTCCTAGAATGTTTGTCACATAAGACGGGAGAGATGATAGAAAAGATGGACGATTATCCTTTTCCAAGTATGATTGTTCGAAAGCCAACGGAATTCGAACTCGGCCGGAATCCGAACTCGGCTCGTCAGTTATTCTTTCCAAGTCGCTAACCGTTACAATTCCAGGTAGATTTTCGCAATAAGTTCACACACTAACATTCTTGTCCGAAAATGATTTAAAGCGAAAAGAGAAAAACAAGATATTTATTTAAGCATTGACAGGTGTTCAATTCTGTAAGTTTATATCAGAGCCAATTCCATTCCGTTTGAATTTATATTCAATTT
>OZ038484.1:96096774-96194274 GCA_964036315.1 Acanthosepion esculentum
ATATATATATATATACACACACACACACAAAATTATTATACCGGATGTCCCAAAATTTGAGATAATTTGGTAGAAAACGCTCAAATGATATAAAATTTAAAAACATAAATGTGCAAAAACTATGTTGAATGTGTAGACATATCTCAATGAGAATCTAGCAGCAGGAATATGGATCGGGCGTGCCAGTGATAATGACAGTTTTGTTTATATGCCCACCATGTTCCCCTGACTTGACAACTTCTGATCATATTTCTATGGGGCGATGTGAAATGACATGTCTATATTCCCCCTATTCCGACAAACCTAGAGGAACTGAAGTGCTGGAGAATGTTATGTAAGACATGCTACGGCGTGTTTGACAGAGTTACATCCCTTTTAAAATCTTGTTCGATCTTGATAAATAGATCTCTTATTATTCATCATTAAGCTGGTTTAGTTTCTTTTCCATGGGACATGTATATACTCAGATATTTTAAATTGTCAATTTTAGGGGTGCACTCTGTATATAACGGAGCGCAGGTCTGGAAATTTATCTACTTCCTAAAAAACATCTGTGATTTTTATAATTTCTTTCTATATTAGTACAATGAATACTTTCCCCCATAGTTCAGAATGATATTCCTCCTTTCCAATATTGTGCTACTCAAAAGTTGCATTCTAAAGAATATACATATATTATTGAAATTCTTAATTCTTTCCCATATTAGTACAAATATAATTACAACGATTATTTTTGCAGAGAAGTTTTACAACATTAATAGCAATAGAAAATTTTTTCGTTTGGTTTGGTTTGGTTTGGTTTGTGTTTTTTACCGTATATCAACCTCAATTGAGATGAGGTATTATGTACATTATTTACATTATTCGGACTATTGTCCTCATCTTTGTCGCCATATTTATTACAACGTTTCGGCTGTTGTGCGCTCCGGCCTTCTTCAGGTGGTTGGAATATCGAACTGAACCCTTTATTTCGCTCACTGGGGTAGACTGTTCTAGTTCCACGTGACATGTTTAATGGATGTCAGTTATCAGTTATCTCCGGTTAATTTTTCCGTCTGAAAGTTCTCCCAAAGAGTGTGTGTTCAATACCCGGTTAAGGCAGCGGAAGAAGGCCGGAGCGTGCAACGACCGAAACGTTGTAATAAATATGGCAACAAAGTTGACAACAATAATCCGAATAATGTAAATAATATAAATTTTTATCGCTGGCAACGTTTTTCTTAAAAAATCTGTTTCTGTGAATATTTTTCCTACAAGAAATCTGTAGCTGGTATTTTTTTTCTTTTCAAAAAATATATTGCTGGTATTTTTTTAAGTAATGCTTATACTTTTTAAAATTATTTCTGCTACTTTAACAGAAGTTTGTGTGGTAACTATTTGCCCATAACTGGGGCCCGAACAGGGCTACTACCCCGGGTGAGATTGGACCTGCGAACACCAGCAAATCAGATGTGGTTCCACGCTCCTCAAAACCTCCGGATCAGAGGCCTTGCTGTTGGACTTATTTTATCATGTAGGGCGTGGATGTAGTTTATCGTCATACCCAGAACGAAAATAGAAAATGAAAATGGATATTTAAAATTGAATACATTCAAAGTATTTTTTAAAAATTCCTAACTACTTATTAAATAAATAAAAAGAAGCACATTTCAATACCTATAGCGTTCAATAACATTCCAGTTTATTTTAATACATCATCTTCATTTATTTAGTTAGAGCACTTTGAGCAGCTGTGGTTACATTCCTCTTCATAATTGTCGTTCATGGTGACATAATGACTTTCCGGTTACCCCGTCCCTACTCTCAAAGTTTCACTGGTAAAGCCGTTAACTTCTGAATGTCATCACCTACACACAGGCTAGTGATTTGTCGATGGCCGCTTGGCACATGTGCGTTCTCCTTCACTGGTCAGATCGAGAAATCTCTGTGACTATCTTCACATAGTTAAGCCAGTAGGTCTATATCATTGACAAGGGTATGGCCATCTTAGTGCCCATGCAACTACTTGGAGCAATATGTGATATTGACTGTAGACCGGTACAATTCTGCGACCCAATTCCCCTGAGTTAAGCAAAGGTCAACCGCAATTCTGCAATGGTAATACCACTGAAGATACACAATAATACACTCAATAAAAATTAATATTCAATAAACGCAATTCTGTGAATATAAACAAGAAGAATAAACGCTGTGAATTACATCTGGTTGAGGAACCCCTGCTAGAAAATTCCAGCATAAAAAGCATGAAGGAATGTAGGTCTTCATCTTTTCATAAAGGCATGGCAGTGCCTGGAATGTTCATAAAAATCATATACATAACAAGCTTAAAAGTCGGGGTAGGGGCTTCTAGGTTAGCTCAGGAGAAGCGCTAATTGGGTCACTGACCCAAAACTACCCCAGGGAACTTCAAAACCTTACTTTAACTCTGGCTTTAAATCCAATTCCTCCCAAAAGACTGATTAGGGCCGAAATTCCGATTTGGGCCGAATTTCCATTTCAGGCCTAAAATTGATTTTTCATTTCACAATGTGGAACTTCATTTGAGTTGAGTTCTTCAAATCGCAAACTCTGCGGTACTTCAAAAACTCACGTCACAAAACCTCTCAGTTTAGCTCAGATTTCTTAGCATTTTGAAAAATAAAAATGATTTCCTCAATTCACAAAGTTTTGGAGATATTTTAAACTGAATTGAAAACAAAAATGTTTACATTCACAATGTGTTTTTATGTTATATTTAACTCAATATAAATTTAAAAACTTGTAAAATCTCTTTAATTTAAGTTAGTTTAAAATTTGAAATTTTAACTGTTTCTTCATCATCCGGACACAAATCACAATGCTGGATATTCCATCATCAAGAGCAGGTCTCCAATTCCGGGATCCCCCTGACTCAAACAATGTATAATATACATATGTAAAGAAAGTGTGGCCCGAGTTAGAGGGGTGTCAGACACAGGGATGGGTAGACAGAATTTGCCGTATATTTATTTAGATTGAAGATATAACAGACTAGATCATAATTCCCACATTTTGCAAAATCAGGAGTCTTCTATTATTTCTTTATCTTCATAAAGAAAGAAATATATAGCTCTTTCGTAACATGCTCGAAAACATCTGACGTATCTCTGCAATGCATTAACGAGATATGATACTCTGACAGTCGTAAATCCCTCTTGCATCTTCTTTCATCAAAAATGTTTGAGTAAGGGAGTCTGTATTTATTTCATATAGTAGATATTTACTTTACAATATTATCTCCTTACTTTTCAATGCCGTTAATATTTACCCGACTCTCTATATAAAATAACTATTCTTAGTTTTTAAACTTGGAGTAAATTTTTCCATTTTCATTTTGGTTTACAGATAGTGATTTGAAGCCATGTTTTATCGATTCCAATGAAATAAAATATCACCTATGTGTTATATATATATATATATATATATATATATATATATATATATATATATATATATTGAGAGAGAGAGACGTACATAAGTTCGAGGCATTCAAGGATTGGCATGATAAAAGCAGAAAGTGTTAAAAAATACTATCTTCCTATGACTTGTTTCCCTGAGAGCTATAATCTCCAACTATTCAAATGTAATGCGTACGCCCGTCTGCGAGTATGTGCGTACGGGTAGGGCATCGTGATCGTTTGTTCTTTTCTTTGTTTTTTTTTTCACTTATTTGTTGGTTAGTAATCACTATAAACTAACATCATACCGTCAAGTTTTCATTTCAGTATCTATTATTCAGCTTACAAACGCGCTTTGCACACGTCTCATATCAATTACACAAGAATTCTATTTCATTTTAAATTTTGATTTCAGTAAAAAAAATAGCTCATTCATTCATTTTTCTTCATGTTATATTTTCGCACATAGCAAAATGTATGTTTTAATCTATTTTTCCATTATCATTGTTTAAAGTTCATTCTATCCATCACAATAGTGCTAGGAAACAAAGCAATCGCTAGGAAACAAAGCATTCTTCCTGGGAGAAAGAACCTTGTTTCTACCAAGAAATCTCTAAAACCAATTCTTATATCGCCGAAATAAGAAAACAAAAAAATAAAAACAAAAAACAAATGAGAAGGCAGATTCAATCTGACGAGTGAAAATTCAAACTGTTATCTTGTCTCCCGGCTGCACTATCAGGTTCTTATTGATGCAAAGTTATTTCAACCATACATCACTTCTTAGACCAAACCCCTTATTTCACAACTGAAATATCACACTCGTTGCTTTCATACTTGGATTTATGCGTTTTAATTTACGTTGAGGAAATTTTCGGGTTGTATCAATCAAAGAGAATATGCTTCACACAAAATAATAATAATAACAATAATAATAATAATAATAATAATAATAATAATATATATATATATATATATATATATATATATATATATATATATATATATATATATATTGAGAGAGAGAGAGATGTACGTAAGTTCGAGTCATTTAAGGATCGGCATGATAAAAGCATGAACTCTTCAAAAATACAATCTAAACAACGAAAAATTGCCGTCTCTTCTACAACAATAGCTTCATATCTTGCACCTCTCGTCTGCGGCATTCCCTTCCTATGACTTGTTTTTCTGAGAGCTATAATCTCAAACTATTCAAATGTAATGTCAATCGACATCTCCAGATGCCTTGGTCTATTCCCTGTCCTTCTCTTCATCCTTTCCTCTATTGGCGCGCGTACGCCCATCTGCGAGGATGGGCATACGGGTAGGGCATCGTGATCGTTTGTCCTTTTCTTTGTTTTTTTTTCAACTTACACTCGCTTTTTCTCTTTTTTCCGCTTTTCTTTCCAGAGTTGCCGTTTGTATCGAGTTATTAATTTCTCTAGACATGCCAGCGTTTTCAATTTGTGGTCTTTCTTGGATCTTTTTCGTTTGGGAAGTTGTATTTCGTTTTTTACATAAATTATTTATATTCCTTTAAGATAAGTATTGCACACACATATTATATATATATATATATATATATATATATATATATATATATATATATATATATATGTATATATGTATATATATATATATATATATAATGACAACAAACATGTTAAAAACATAGGTTATATATTATATATTATAAATCCGGATGTCAATTTAGTCATCACCGGTTTTAATACAAATATGACGACAAACCGTTATATTTTCCCTACTTCCTACACGACGATAACTTAATATCTATTTTTACACTGCTCTCTATATAAAATCACTATTATTATTCCTATTTTTATTTTGTTTTACAGATAGTGATTTGAAGCCCTGTTTTATCGACTTCAATGAAATAAAATATCACTTATGGTTTTTAATTGGTTGTTTGTCATTATATAATAACTTTTGCTCTGTCTTTTGACATAGAGCATTCAACGGAATTATATCCTCTTGGAAATTCCATACGGATTACAAATAATTTTATTATATACAAACACACACACACACACACACACACACACACACAAACATATACATATATATATATATATATATATATATATATATATATATACACACGGACACACATGTACTCATACTCATATATCTTTACTAGGCTATAATTTTGTTTTTTTATATCGTGTGGTGGTGTCATACATATTAATTTTAGGAGGTTAAATTTATAATGATTTTTTTTATTTTTTAATTATTGTTGCACTGGATGCGCATGTCTGTATTTATACGCACAATTGCACATTTATGCATGCACTTATATAGTTATATGCATGTGCACATGTATATATCTAAACACTGACACACGTGCACTTATATTTGTGCTTAGTTACTTATGAACTAGCGCTTAAATGGTGAAGTTATTTTTCTATTTTGATGGTATTAATCATGATTGGCTGGTTAATTAGAATTTGTTATTTGAATACATATATATATATATATATATATATATATATATATATACATACATACATACATACATACATACACACAGACACAGACACACACACACACACACACACACACACACACATATATATATATATATATATATATATATATATATATATATATATATATATATATATATATACCCACACAATCCTGCAGCAGGCTGAATCCACACACATATAAGTAGTTGTTAAATTAGTGTATATTTATTAAAGTAAGTATTTGCATATATTATTTTATTGCTTATCTAATATTTCAGTTTTATTTGGTGGTTAGTAATTTATTTGTTTTTTGCCTTGTTCTTTTATATTGAGGTATTAATTAGTGGTGTTACACTTGTTCGTTTGCATGTGTTTGTGTGTGTATGTAGATATTTATGTGCGTATGCACACTAACGCGTACAGGTGTGTGTATTTTTTAATATTTGTTGGTTTATTTATTTATTAATAAATTATTTTTAAGAAGTTTATATGACATTCATTTCATTTATATATTTCATTAAAATTTATATTATATTTATTTTATTTTTTAATTAGTATCTAGATGGCAAAGTAACTATTTATGTATATGCCTACATTCACCCATTATTTCAGTATTTTTGTTTAAGAGTTTATTTTTGCTTTTAAAATAATTATTGCTAATTTTTCCTCTAAGCATAATTTACAATGTTAACTGTAAATACTGGGCCGGCTCTTTTTTATAACTTCCTATTTGATTTTGGTGAGGATATTGTCTTCTTTCTGGCTCCATATGTATTTTGATAGGGATATAGTCTTTGCGTAATTTTTCTTTCGAATGATATTTTGTGGTTATTATTTCTTTTAAAAGTGTTTTTTCTGTGGCGCCTATGTAAATTTTATCGTCTGTATTAATGTTATAGGTTACGATAGCTTTGTATATTATGTTATTGGTTAAACATTTACTAAGTGGCCAGTTTTCTGTTTCTGTAGTTACATTTAATGGTGCTATTTTGTTGAATTTCATAGTTATTGAAATTTAGTATATTTTATGTTAGTTATTATTTTATCAATGTTAGCTACGCATATGTAACTAATTCTGATTGTATATTGATAATTTGTTATAATTTGCTGTTTTGAGGGAAGTTTTTATCAATTATTTTGAGAGAATATTTCACCTATTTTTGTTTTATTTTTGTAGAGGATGCCAATTATGAAAATGATTGCTTAATAAAAATACTAATGAGTTATGTTTCAAAGATCATTATTATATAGAGGAAACTAACAAGCAAATATGCCTTTTCTCTCTACAATAGTTATAACAATCACAAGGAATGCATACAAACTTTTGCATCCATATCAGAATATTCGTTCAAATTCATAACCTTTCTATTAATATATAATGCCTAAAAGCTTTCCAAGTTATAAAATATATTCCTCCACACAAAATACCAGGGAATATATGTTTACATTAAATATATACATATATTAAATATATACAAACCCACACCAATTGTTTTGTAAAGAGTAATTAAATAATTGTAGTGTATTATTTATTTCCTTTCTACTGAGTCCGAGCCACTAATAAGCTCATAAGATATTATACGTACATACATACATGCATACACACACACACACAGATATATATATATATATATATATATATATATATATATATATATATATATATGTATATATATATATATATATATGTATATATATATATATATATATGTATATATATATATATATATATATATATATATATATATATATATATATATATATATATATATATAAAACTGCTGAATAAATGAGGAAGAAAGAAGGCCCTCTGTAGTGGGGACCACAGACTCAATGGAAACACCACGATACTTAGCAGCATAATATAGACTTCGCAAGGGAAATATATGGATATGAATTCAGAGTTTGTTATTTTTTGTAAACTCGTTGCCACTACGGCTACAAAGCCCAGACCACTTTACTTTTTAACAGAGAACTAATGAGAGAGAGAGAGAGAGAGAGAGAGAGACTGTGCGCGTTTTTGTGTGTATTTGTACTTATGTGGAAATTCACTGCTGAAAGATATGCCCCAGTGTATTTGCACATAAGTGAAATGAACGAGCACGCCTGAAATTCGATCTAGGCCCTCCGATTCCATTATCCATTGCAAAATCCGCACATCCGTGCGAGGAAAAAGAATCAATTTTTAATTGCAGGTAAAACGAACTGCGTGATTATCAACAGAAAAGACGACAGGAAATATAAGCCACGCGTTGCGCCCGACACATTCAATCGGGTGGAGTAATTTAACGGAGTGGAATAGGAAAGAGCGACTGAAATTGTGAAAAATAATCCTAAGAGGAATAGAAATAGGGAAGAATAACTTCCAGAATCTGTGCACATTAGTGAAAGGAAAGGAAATATCCGTCTCAAACATAAATGTTTCCTTCACAGCAATGTAATATCTAACCTCCTGTATAGCAATGAATGCGGAACAAGCTGCCTTTGGTACCGCATCTTTACGAAATTAAACATAGCATTAGTTTGCCAACAAGATCTCATCATATTACCATTGAAAGTGCTGAATATAATCGCGCGGTCTTTTCAAATAATTTCGTACTTCACGCCTGGGGAACTCGCTTCCTACTTATTGATTTTCTGCCAACTATGAATTTCAAAGAATTAAATGCAATATCAAGCGTCACCAAATGTCTACCGTGCATTTTTTAGGGCCCTTTCTATTCACCAAACGTTTCTCATTTTCCCTCACTCTGCATAAGCCCCTCGGTTTTACGAACTTTATTGGGATGGAATGGTTTAAATTTTTTTTTTTAAATAATGAAATAGATATCTGAATGTTGATCTGCCAAAAGATGATGGCAATACCATGGAGACAGCATTACGTTTCAAGAAAGGTAGGCTTTAAAATAAACAGTTACAATCAGAATGAGACGTGAAATTATTCTAACACATTATGAAGAAAGAAGCCCTGGAATACTTAATATTCACAGGATATATTGAAGGCAAAAGAAGCTAGGAAATACATCGAGTAAACTATTTAAGTGGATTGTAACAAAATAAATCTTTCAATCTGTCTGTGATGGAGCGTTGAGGCCTGAGGAATTGCCGATAGAACTCAAAAATAAAAGAAACGTCATGCAGCGCAGCAATAGGCTGGATAATATAGTGGGGCGATAATAAGTTGAAAGTATCTAAATTTCGAAAAATATGCAAAATTAAATATATTGTAAATTTTGAAATCAAATAATGGAAAATTAAAATAAGAAGCTAAAGTACTCGACAGCAATTATCCATACGCGATCTTAGAGCGGCTAACTGGTTTCTCCTGCTTGTGTGTCATGGGACAAAGGACCTGTGGCTATATATAGGGCCTTGTAGCAGCCGTCCTCTTGACCCAGGGCCGCATTACATCCTCATGGCTCTTGATGTAATTCTTCATGTTGAGTTTGAAACCCTCACTAAAACATTCGGGAGTTCTTTTCTTATCAGAAAAGATTACAATGGATTTTCCGAGCTGCCGTAACTTCGTAATCATCATTAGACTCATCCAACAATTTTCAAATCCTCTGTACTTGTTTGTATTGGAGATTCCGACGCGAAAGCCAAGCAATGGAGCATACCTTTTCCAAATTTCTGGCGGAGTGGATTGCGTCATGGTACTCTTTTTTCTCTCAGACGGTCTCTAATATAGTGTGCAGTCGACAAAATCAAAAACAAGCTAGGCGCATGCCCGAAATTAAAAATATCAAATGGCGACAATTTACCCATCGTGCCTTGTATGTATTTCTGAATGCATGTGTGCAAACCTGGGCATCCTAGTAGGAATTTCAGCGCTACTTACTGTTTCTATAAATGCTAACTTGAACGCTATACGAACATCTTAATATAGATACATGCAGATTTAACCGGTACCATTCTTATTCATACCTAAAGCACAGCAGCAACATCTACGTAGTGAGTCCGTGGCTCTATACTCCATGAGAATTAAATATGATTGCCATAGTTCTAATAAGTTGACTAGAAAATAAAAATAGCCTTTTTTAACAACGGAGCGTTTAATATTAAATTAAGCGAATTCAACTGGAAATCATAAATCTAATTATTCAACCATGAAAACTATAATTAATTTGCATATTGTTTTAAAACGTACTTATGAACACTCATGGGCATGTCCCTATCCTCATAAATACATTGGACACTATTGTAAGTGGGGGGTATTATGCTGTCTAAGTAGTCCACAATTACCAGTGGTTTACCTACTTCACGCCGCTGGCGAGTATTGTATTTTGTTGAGGTTATAAAGATTGACATTTCATTTTCAGCCTCCGTTTTGGTCATTCCTCATTCAGTAACACTTTCTAGTTACAACATTTTGGCGACGAGGATCAGATATGGGGAAGTTGGAACTATCGTTAAAAGAATCGGTCAGATGATATATTTATTCAAAGGATCGACAATGGTGCACAAAAGGCACATGAATCGAACAAAATGAAGGCATATAGAGGAAGAGAATGATAGTCCAGTGGATGCTGAGCCTATGGAATTTCTTTTCGGCACATTTGATGTGCCCATTTCTCAGAAAGCTCCTGAGACAAAAATCCCAAATAGAAGGAAAAGAAGGGATACTAAAAATCAACATTAACCCCAAAAGGAAAATATATTGACTCTGTGCAGAGTAAATCTAAAAGGTGTGGGTGTTATAAGCCGTACCTATGAATACTAATGGGTGTGTCCCAGTCCTCATAAATACGTCGGACAATATTGTAATAGTGTCTAAGGTATTCATGAGCATTGAGACGTACCCATTAGTGTCCATAAGTACGGGTATATAACACATATGCACGTGCATCTTATTTGATTTTTTTATCTAATCTAATAATCCTGCTTTGGAAGTGGGTTAATTGTGTCGTGCTATGCATCCTTTCTCTCCTGGGTCTATCTTAAAGAATTATAAGCCCTCCATTTGTCCATGCATTCAATATTGTCACATAGGGTCGAGAGCTTCGGCTTCAGAGATTCTGCATAAAATACGAAGAATCTGCAATGTTTTTGGAACTGATCTTGCATCTCGGCTTCAGCCACTTTCACACTGCTGTAGCGCAATTTCCCGCTCTGTCTGTTCTATGAATATTTCCATGGCAATTGTTTTGATGAACATTCATCTCTGGTACCTAGACTTTATGAAATTGAGCGCATTACTAGATTGGACGCAAGGTCAATTCATTTTGCATTTGAAATCTCTAGATGTGACCGTAAGTTCTATGATAACAGTTTCCTCTATTGCACTTTTTGCTTGTGCAACCCTTTCCCGTGTCCTTGCTTTATATTCAATTTCGATCTTCAGACATGTAATTTCAATGACAATGTTTATCAACCGTATTTTTAATCCGTTTCTTTATTGTTCCCTCTCTTCCATATTCTCCAACAATTAATAACTCCTTGCATGTTAGTGTATTTACTGACTTGCTTGGCGTGATGTGATTTAAGAAAACTTCCATATTTCCCTATTCCATGTGATAGTATTTTAGCCTAATTTAAACAACGCAAATGCAAACAGCAAAATGTAGTTCTTATGCAGTGATCATTATAATATATATATATATATATTTGTGTGTTAGTGTATGTATATATATATATGTATATGTATGCATATATATATATATATATATATGTATGCATATATACATATGTATATATGTATGCATATATATATGCATATATGTATGCATATATATGTATATATGTAAACATATATATTTGTATATATATGTATATATATATATGTATGCATATATATATATATATGTATATATATATATATATATATATATATCTATATATGTATGTATATATATATGGATACATGCATATATATATATATATATATATATATATATATATATATATATATATATATATATATATATATATATATAGCGAGAGATTATATATCAATACGCACAAGTGGGCCTGCAGAAATCGATAGACATATGCCTCTTACTTTCTGGTGATTTCACTTGCATCCGTCATGATAAGTTTTTACTTTTCCTATTTGATTTTTTTTATGTCATGAATATTTATAATTCGCATTTAAATTTTTACCCTCATGCAGCGAAATGGGTTTAAACATTTTCATATATGGGTAAGTGTTATTTTCAGCTTGATAACGAAGCACAGAAATATATTTATTGCACATAGAATGATCGAGAAACGCATAACCGACTTACAGTCCAAGTCGAATGCAAAGAAGAATCACTGGAAGAAGCAAAAATCAATTCATGAAGATAAACAGGGAATAATACAGAAAAAAGGCACATAAAATATTGTTTTATCAAAAAACGAAGGAATAAGAAACGTTGCACATATAAATAGGCTTTGGCATGTATTTAACTGACTTCGTATTTTTATAAAATAAAATGACAATCTCCACCTCTGGATTAAAATAAAAACATATTTTATTCTTAAATTATCTATCGTCCACAATTCTCACTGTTTTGCAAGGGAAAAAAATCAAGAGCCAATAACAAAAAGAGAAAAAAAAAATGCTCCTGTAACAATCTCTGTATTAAGCCATTTATTCTGTTCAACTTCGTCTAACAGAGCAAAAATGTGGGTCACCTAGAGAAGATTAAAATCACTATAACTAGCATTAGCACCGAATCTGTGTTGCCTTTCCTCGTTGGCGGCTGACGAGGGCAGGCTATTGCACGTGCTTTAACACGTTGTATGTAGAAAACTTATTACAAGTGTTGCTTGCAAATGATTTCCCGACAACGAATTTATTTTACATTGAAGCCCACCCTATACAAGGCCCGTGAACCACTCGGGGTATTTTATGCGGATAGGAGGAAAGATAACGGTTAATGCTAGAACTGAACAGGTTATGAATGGGGTGATCAAGGAAACATCATCTTAGGAGACGGTTCTCTAGAGCAGTGGTTCGCTGGAAGATGCTGCTCGGGTGGAACACACGTGTCACCAATGAAATCAGTGTGATTCGATAAATTGTGTGTAGAAAGTCGGGTTCTTGCCATGGCGGTTAGAACTGGCGGAATCAAGAAATTTTGTTCATCTGAACACTTTACATGGAGGTAATGATCAGTGAGAGACTTGCTAAATGTCGTCTGTGACAGATGAGTTGTAGGGTGGAAATAAATTTATCACCCACACGGACTTGGAGAAGTTTTTGGATTCAATCAAGATTGGAAAGTGAAAACTAGGCAGCTCCTACACAAACATGACAGCAATACTCCTTCGTAGGCCTGATCCGGCACTTGTAAATGTAGAGGGTAGCACGAGGAGTCAGACACTTAATGGAGCGGTACAGGGAACCAAAAGTCCCTCTACTCACGGGGTTTCCGCGAAGGAAAATTCCATTTGTAGTGTCTGGTGGTAGTTCGTGGTTCGATCGGCGATGATGGTATATAACTAGTTTGGATTTCGAGGCATTGAATGTAACTAGATCTTTGTCCACCCCACACTGAGAGGTTATAGTTAGATCGGAGGAGAAATCCGTTTCCAATCTCTGGTCATCTCGAGTTCTGGAGGTGCACACATATACCGTTGTATCTTCGGCATAGATATTTACGTACGATCGGAATATACTCTTAGGCAGATCGTTTACGTATAATAAAAAGAGGGTTGGTCCGAAATGCCCATAAAAGCTGTTTTGCAGGATTTGATGGTATTCCCAGCTGGTGCATGTCCGTGTATACATTGAGTATTAGTTCTGAAATCGAAATGCCATTGTCTTTAGAAGTGCATCAACAATGCAACGAATGTGACATAATGGTCGAGTTTATTGTGGATTCATCAACATGTACGTGGAAAAATTCTCAAGTATTCACTTCAGCACAACTCCACATATGGGGACGCCCAAGTTCCCTGGCAATATATACAGCGCCCTCCCGATGGAAGGAAACTACCTTGTGTATGGACCCTGGGACTTGAGCTAATACTACTGGGGGTGAGAGAAATCCTCTACCAATCAGTCATACGAGACATTGCATGTGATTCAGGAAACAGTCCAATATCATTGCCTCTTACCATACTTTGCGAGCCTGTATATAACGTATAGGCATATTGGCTCCTGAAAAAAATAATTTCGGTTGAGCTCTTTGGTTTGAGGTGTGAGTTTGTAAACAGTGACTATTTAAGCTAATATTGCATGACTCTTCGGCAGAATTGAGTCACTGTCAGTCACTGTGTGTTTATCTAAATCTAAAAATAAACACGCTAAAATTCACCTTCATCCCTGTCGTGCACCGATGGCTTAGTGGGAGAAGATCCGACTGACACAAATTCAGTTGGGTTTCGATCCTAGCTAGAGGCAACCGGACGTCTAGCCACACTGATGAGCTGTGAAACAGCGAAACAGTCTGTCTGTGGATGACACACACACACACACACACACACATATATATATATATATATATATATATATATATATATATATGTTAATTAGAGATAAGATTAATCAACTGGTGTTACAACTATTTTCTATTCTATGCCGTGTCAATTCAGGACGTGGGCGTTCATCACTCTCCAAATCTTCCTGAATATAGTTGCTTTTGGGAATACTTGTTTTTTATCGCCACCAGACATCAGTTCTATTATACGTTTAAACATGCTCATTAGGTATCGCTAATTCCAAACCTCCCTATTAACTTATTGTGTGGGTCAAATTTGGCCACACACACACAGACACATACACACAGAGACACACAGACACATATATATATATTATATATAATATATTATATATAATATATATGTATATATATATTATATATTACATATAATATATATGTATATAATATATTATATATATCATATATATATATATTACATATATAATATTATATATAATATATATAATATATATATACATATATATATATTATATATAAAATATATATGTATATTAAATAACATATATATATATATATATATATATATATATATATATATATATATATATATGAAATACAAATTAATTGTGTTTGTTATCGAATGGACAATATTACTAGAT
Organism: Acanthosepion esculentum; assembly: GCA_964036315.1. NCBI lineage: Eukaryota > Metazoa > Mollusca > Cephalopoda > Sepiida > Sepiidae > Acanthosepion > Acanthosepion esculentum. Next base: position 96,111,708 of record OZ038484.1, read on the forward strand.
GCAAATATCTCCTGATATTGTCTGATCAGTCAAAGCCAAAATTACATTTGACAAGAAAGGAGAAATCGCAATTTCGAAGGGAGGTCAAACAGATTCAGAATTTGTGCACATCCTATTATTCACTCAATAGTGTTTTTTGATTTTAAAAATATCAGTTTTCACCCGATCGACAGGAAGAATAATAATAAAAGATGCTATTCTATGCATCGCACATGCCTTTTGACCAGCGACCGTAGAATTTCTTGTTCTATCAGCATATATGTTTCCGTCCACGGCTCATGTGTTTAGCCCTAGCTCTTCCTACAGAATTTGCCCTCTGCAGTCTCGAGACTATTCGTGGCAATGCAAGTGTATGTACGGCTTTGAACAGAATTTGAAAATATGTGTGATTTCTTTCTAAAAGGTGTTATTTGCGCGATGCGAAATTTGCAAAGATGTTTATGCCAAAAGGAATTTTAACACGATATCTAGATTTTTGCTTGTTTATTTTGGCTTTCTTCCTAGCTTCTTGTTTCTGTTATTGCTTTCGTGTGTGTTTGTGTGTTTGCGTGCGCGAATCCCGCTTTCCTGTTGAATTCTGTACGTATTAACCTCGTGGGTTAGACATTTATTCTATTTTATTCCGATATCTTAATTTTCTTCTTCGTTTGCCGCTCGAAGAAGTCGCCCATTTTTGTTCACTGTCTTTCTCTTCTTCTCTCACCACGCCTCTTTCACTCTTTCAATATGTCTTCCCAATCCATCGCCATGTTTGCATACAGAGCAGCAAACAATTCCAGATGCGATTGGGAAACAGACTCAAGAAACATGCAAAAAAGAAAGTCGAATTGAATATTGAACATAAAAGAGACGTACATTTCCATATTTTCGATATTAAACAGCCACTGTACCAACTCACAAGAGGCTTTCTTCATAAAATTGATTTTAAGGTGAATAATTAATTTAATGACATTTAAAATCGCAAATTACAATGTTTTTTTAAGCTTTTGCTGTTATTCTGGCCAAATCTCTGTTCGGTATCGCTTGGAATTGCCTAACTACATTTCTTTTCAAATGCAGAGCACTTCTACTGACGTTCATCCATCAGAATCATAACAAACTTTCTACGAATTCATAATATTTCTAAAATATCATCTGCAGTTTTTACTCAGGACTTGGAGCGTTATTAATTATAACACAAACGGAAAATTCAAGGTTCATCCTTTCTAATTTCTTCCAAACTACTCGATTTTGGGGCTTTATTTATATATTGCCATTTACACCCATTGTATCTACTTCTATCACTCATTCTTCACTGATAATCTAATAAAGGAACTGCGTAACATATTTTTTTATTATTAAATAGAACATGTTTTAACTAGCGTTTGTTTTATAATATGATGCCGATTCATAAACAATGGCATAGAACAAGGGAAGCGTGTGATTTGATTTTTGTTTCCAGTTAATCATACAAAGAAAACTTGGACAAAGCTCTCCGCCTGTTAGAAATAATTTAGGTATTCATTTATTTCTTCTTAAATATATATATATATATATATGTGTGTGTGTGTGTGTGTGTGTGTGTGTGTGTGTGTGTGTGTGTGTGTGTGTGTGTGTGTGTGTGTGTGTGTGTGTGTGTGTGTTAATATTTCAAGATAGTGCATGCATTTCTGCAGAGGAGAGGAAAGGAAACAATTTTCCTAACTTTGAATTGTGACACTTGATTTGACTGACCTTTCAACCTCTTGATGAATATTCATGAACGTTCTAAAATTTAAAAGGCATGATAAACCTGTGACATCCCCGCTTTTGAAGAGAAACACCTGCAACAAAACAAATCCTACAATGCCTTGATAAAGTCCTTCGTATGTCGACATGCATCGGTTAAGAACTCTTTTTCCTCTTGTCTTTTTCTATTCATATATATATATATATATATATATATATATATATATATATATATATATATATATATATATATATATATATATATATATATATATATATTGAAATACGTGCTAATACCCTTGTGAAAGGTATCAATATTCTTCTCTTCTCTTCTCTCCAGCTATGGGTAAATAGCAGGACGGACTGGGTTCTATAGCCTTGGATGGCAATTAGTGTAGGAGAAGGATAACAGCATTCAAAAGCTGTGCAGGATTGTTTGGGGATCTTGTGGGACGTAGTGCAGCAGGTCTCTGTATTCGGCCCTTCAAAATGTGTCGTTGGTTCTGCACAAACCTTCAACACTATAATCAAATATGTGCTGGTGTCTAGGAACTGAGTTGCTTGACCCTCATACGTCGAATACGACGGGAGTGTCCATCATATTGAAATATTCGTCCTTGTCCGATCACCGAAGTTCAGCATCGTAGAACCTGGCCATTATCTATATGTGTGGCCACTTGTGAATACTAAGTCCTGCAAAGGTAGAGGTGCGAGAGGATGAAGTCACGGATAAAGGTTCGAAATTGCATTTCAGAAAGCAGAATTCCAATTGCAGCCGGGTTCGTTATATTCAATTATGATTAAATACTCTTGGGAATGTTGTGAATATCCCACTTTCGTCCTAAGGCTATGGTTTAATTCGTAGAACTTGTAGCAGGAAATCACTAAAATCTCCTTAAAATTTTTCAATGTTAAAGCAATTATTTTCTTGCATTAAATGGCATATGAAGAGTTGATAATTCTTTAAAAAACAGATCAATCAGTTAAATCGATCAGACCCCAAGCTCTGAAAACAAAAGGTACAGTTTTAGTTTTTAAGTGTCACCATTTTTGATTTCTATCACCATTATTATTATTATTATTATTATTATTATTATTATTATTATTATTATTGTTGTTGTTGTTGTTACAACTTCTCGCTTATTATTCCTTCGTGATAATAGATAGTGCCACCCCTTCTCTGGAGAATTGATTTTAAACATTACAATTCTTCTATTGCACTCAAATATCGTGCTAAAATCAGGTATAATTTTTGTTTATTTACTCATATATATATATATATATATATATATATATATATATATATATATATATAAATATATATATATATATGTATATAGGTATCATATTTTCATTCAATCATTTTTTATAAATTATTTAGATGTACTATATCTATTTATTTTAGTGTTCATCGTTTCAAATCTACGAAGTAATTTCTTGCTTGCTGTAGAAAATTGATGAAGAAAAATTCCAAAATTTTCTTTCAAATAGGGGTTGCATATCTATGGATGTGTTATGCGTTAACACCATAATTCAAAATATTTTTACCTCCATGCAAGGGAGTTAACTTATAGAACTTTTTTAAAAGACTGAAAAAAATCTTTCACTTTATTCAGCTGAAAATATATGCGTAAGCTGATTGAATTTGAGTTGAATATTTATGGCAGTTAAAATTTAGAATCACCAACGGTGAAAATGTGTAAATAATTTTACAAATATCTTCTTTAATCTGATATATTGACAAGATGTACAGCACAAGCAGTAAATCAGTTTAATATCAAATAAGACGCTCTTTTCAAAGGGAAATTGTACTGAACAATTAAAATACATGGTATAATACATTATACGGTGCAGTATTTTTTATGCAATTTTCAATAAATAATGCAAATTTAAAATATTTTTGTCTTATAAAATTTCCCCAGCAGCATTACGGTGTTATATACGCTTTTATCTATTTTTTGGTTTTTATTAATTATGATCTAACAAAAAATATAACAAATCTTATTCATTGATTAACATTTTTTGTAATCTTTTACAATTTCTTTTACACACTGTTTACTTATCGAATGCAGTAAATTTTTAATATTTTGCGTGTGGTGATTCATAATTAGAATTCTGATTTAAATTTATTTCCCATTCAATGTATGTAATAAAAATAGCAAATTTATTTAGATTTATTTTTTAAACTCTGAAGAAATTTTATAAGGAAGTTTTACGTTTTTTTAGACGATCTTTAAAGCCAAATTCTCAGAAAATGGTAAAAACTATTCTTGCTGGCAGTAGTTAACACATCAGTCTCAACCTTTAGCACCGAGTGCAATGTTAGTTTTCTAAAGAGACTGAAAAATCAAACTACCCTATTCTTACGTACTTCTTATATATAATATGCTAGTTTACGAATAAAATACGTTGTAAAAATAACGAAATAGTTGTAAATCATTTCATATATATTTGTAATGTTTATGATAATAATGACGTTGGTTGAAATACCTATCAAAATATTACATATTTAAACTAAATCCACTTGCCTGTTAATCAAAATTTGTTTCCGCACCATATAGTTTCAGATCCCCTTTCATCCTTAATCTGAAGGTTTGTGAAAATTTATGTGCATAGACATTGTGTATTGATCGGCGTCGTTTCCCTTATTTTACGTTGTTAGCAGACACATTCAATATTGACAATTCGCCAATCAAGATTTGGCAGCTGCGGTGCAAAAATGGCTTTTGGCCCACCCGATTTCGATCAAATACTTTTCCAGTTATATTTGTTTTTAAAGAAATATTTCTTATTTTCGCTGAAGAATGCATGCCGCCAAATATAAACTTCTTACGTGCACCGCGTTAACTCGTGAGAAATTCGAGTTGTGAGAACAAACACCTGTCCGAATATGCTGGTACTGAATCTGCGCGGTATATGGAATCAGAATTCCAGGTTGAAATTCTTACTGAACCTGCTTTGTTCACTTCGCAGTAATGACTGTTTGAGAAGGCATGAATCCATCTTCCCCCAGCAATGAATTAAACAGAAAAGCCCACTGACCGCTCTTGCTGTGGATAACACAGAATAGGGGAGAAGATAAATCTGATTTTCATAACCAATCTGAAAAAGCTATGAGCAATGATAGAAAGCCTGTTAAGACAGTGAAGGAGATAACACTCTCATGCGTTTAATGTCTGCTTGACTAAAATAATAAAAAAATCCTTGTCAATATTGAGTCTTTTACTACTTTACTGCAGTTATAATTGTGGTTTTTATTGTAATGTTTTACTAAAGTTGTTAAGGTCAAATATTTAACGATAAAATTTACGGGTATTTAGTAGTCGAGCATGAAAGAAGCATATTTAGTTATTAACTTAAGAATTTTGGGTCATAAGAAAAATCGAAACGGGTACTCATAATAATAATAAATCCAAGTAAAGTATAATACACAGACTGCAACTAAAAAATACTTAAAAATAAAGGCAAATGCAACCAACCAGATGCAGAAACGATATCAAGATAAACCGCTTCGTACTCAATACTCTGTCTGTATCAAACTAGCTGATGCAGACCAACCTCGTACCCATCAATGTCTACGTAATGCAGAGTTAAAAGCTGAAACTGAAGGTTTTATGCTTGCTGCACAAGACCAATGCTTGTTAACTAGAAATTACCAAGCGCATATAATAAAACAATGGGTTAGACCAAAATGCAGATTCTGTGATAAATATCCAGAAACAATTAACCATCAGGTTGCAAGGTATTTCACCCAGTGAATATAAAACTCGGCATGACAGATTGGGCCAATATCTACAATGGAAAACCTGCAACGTTTGATGGAGGAAAGGGAACTGTAAGTAATTGGTATGATCACCACACAGACACGGTTATTGAGTTAAGAACTGTAACAATGTTATGGTACTTTCCAGTACACACAAACAAATCAATGAAAGCTAATCGCCCAGACATCGTAATTAGAGACCTCGAAGACAAGATGTTCCTTCTTATTGATATGACAGTCCCTGCAGACTGCAATGTATCTTTGAAGATCTTCAAAAAACTAGCAAAATACAAGGACCTTGAAATCGAAATCTCAAAAATGTAGCACATAGGAACCTTAACAATTCCAGTTGTAGTTGGAGCTCTCGGATTGATAGGAAAAGTTTCCAATAGATTCATTGAAGGGTTTCCTGGTAGCCCATGCCTTAAAAAATCTATTAAAAATACTTTCTCACAAGTACAGTCCACACATTATGAAGGGCTTTATCGATATGGGATTTTTCTTTTTTTTTTCAAAACTGCTCAATGAAAAATATCATGATGGCATTTCTCTACTTATGACTATTGTCGAGACCAGGAAACCAATGAATATATACCAGAAATCAAAGGAAATAATAATAATAATAATAATAATAATAATAATAATAATAATAATAATAATAATAATAATAATAATAATAATAATAATTGCAACTCCTACGGGAAGGAAACTGAAAGAAACTGGTACGAACACCACCCAGACCCGGTTACGGAGATAGGACCTGTTACAATTCTATGAGACTACACAATACACACTGACAGAGCAATCAAAGCCAACCGCCCAGACATTGTTATTAAAGACCACAAACAAAATAAGTGCCTCTTTATTGATATGGCAGTCCCTGCAGACTGCAATGTATCTTTGAAGATATTCGAAAAGCTGTAAAAATACAAAGACCTTGAAATAGAAATCTCAAAAATGTGGCACAGGGGAACATCAACAATCCCTGTTGTAGTTGGAGCCCTTGGACTGGTTGGAAAAGATTCCAGTAGACCAATTGAAGGGATCCCTGGAATTCCATGCCTCAAAGTGATACAAAAAATTGTTCTGACAAGTACATCCCACACGTTACGAAGGGCTTTATCTATGTAATTATTATTATTTTTATTTTTTTTTGCAGTAGAAAGTGTCATGATGCCATTTCTAACCTTAGGTCCCTGGGCGGGACCCGGAAAGAAATGTGTAAACGCCAGATATCAAAGAAAATAATAATAATAATAATAATAATAATAATAATAATAATAATAATAATAATTTTATGGGAGTACACAATACATACAGACAGAACAAGCAAAGCGAATCGCTCAGACATCGTTATTAGAGACCGCAAAATAAAATGCATCCTTATTGATATGGCAGTCCCTGCAGACTGCAATGCATCTTTGAAGATCTTCAAAAAGCTATCAAAATACAAGAACCTTGAAATCTAAATCTAAAAAATGTGGCGCATAAGAACATCAACAATACCTGTTTTAATGGGAGCCCTTGGATTATTTGGAAAAGATTCCAATAGATTCATTGAATGAATACCATGTAGCCCATGCTAAAAGAAATACAAAAATGTGTTCTCACGAGTACAGCCCACACCTTTATCTATGTTAAATATGAGTGCGTGTCTTATTTTTATTTTTTTATTTTTTTGGTCAATGGAAAATTTAATGATGCCATTTCTGACCTTATGTCTCTGGGTGGAACTCGAAAGAAATGAGTGCTCACCAAAACCAAAGGAAATAAAATAATAATAACAACAACAATAACAGGAGTATTGGTTATGATAAAGAAGGCTACCGAAAATCATGCGAGTAAAATTCTTGGACACATCAGCATTTCAAACTTTTAAAAGATGACGTTGTGCAGAATTGCACGTATCCCCCGCACAACTCTCTCCATCTAAACGAAACGTCCTAATTATGCATAATTCTCTTACACATAGACCCCAGGGGACTCCTTAATTAGGCACTTAAAATTACTCTCTGGCGAGATGAAAGCACACAATAATAATAATAATAATAATAATAATAATAATAATAATAGTAGTAGTAGTAGTAGTAGTAGTAGTAGTAGTAGTAGTAGTAGTAGTAGTAATAACGATAATGACAATTTCAATTCCAATTGTGGCTAGGGGTCGGGTTGCATTCGGTTTCTGACTTACATATTGAAGGGATCCCTGGTAGCGTACGCTTTAAAGGAACACAAAAAATGTACTCACAAGTACAGCTCACAAGTTACGAAGCGATTTATACTTGTAAAATGTGTGAGCTTTTTAGGTTGTATTATTTTATTTTTTATTTTTTTACAAAAATGTTTAGTGAAAAAATTCCTGACCTCATTTCTGAACTTAGATCTCTGGTTAAGACCACGAAGGTAATACAACAGAAACACAAGGAAATAATAATAATAATAATAATAATAATAATAATAATAATAATAATAATGATGATGAAATCGAAATCTCAAAAATGTGGCACATGGGAACATCAATAATCCCTGTTGTAGTTAGAGCCCTCGGATTGGTAGGAAAAGTTTCCAGTAGATTCACTGAAAGGATTACTGGAAACTCATGCCTTAAAAAAATACAAAAAATTGTTCTCACATTTATCAATGTAAAATATGTTTTTGTTTTGTTTTTTTAGTTGGTCAGTGGAAAATATCAGAAAGCCAATTCTAAACATAGGTCTGTGGGCGGGACCCGTAAAGAAATGTGTACACATCAGAAATCAAAGGAAATAAAATACTAATAATAACTGTAATACTATATGGTTTGAATTGATTTTTTTGTCAATAAGTGAAAAGAAAACGATTTGTATTGACCCTAATATTTGCTTGAGTCACAACAGATCATTCCTAATTGGACGGCGCAATCTGTATCAGAGAAGCCGGGAGCATCATGAGGTTGGCTTCGATAGTTAACTTCTTGCCACCAAGTGCAGATTTCTTGCCTCACATTAAAAAGATGTAAACATCAGCTGCAATTATTTCATATCAGACCAGTCATTCGAAGTTTCGACTAATATCTTCATCACTTCTCCAACTTCTCTTCCCGCAGTTATTTCAACGCAATGTCGGCGCTTAATCATTCATGGAATCACAACGTAGAACTGGCTGGAGAATAAAGCGGCACCATCAGGATCCTTCACGTCACGAGACGAAAATCGGTGCCATGAATAAAAATTCAAAACTGTCATATAAACCCCAAAGTAACCACCCCTTATCCGAGATTTTGCTTCGTCATGTGTAAATAATATTTCCGTCGCCTGTGCAGTCGTTATCTTAAAGCTAAGTTGCCGGAATCCACAACAGTTTTCTTTTTTTCTTTCTTTTTTTCTTTCTTTTTTTCTTTCTTTTTTTCATATTAATTCTACCAATACTAATCTCGACAGTTCGAGACATTTATATGGATGTCATTCATGGCGCCAAACTATTTCAGAAATATCTAAATTGTCAGCTGTATACAATCGCTTTCTAAGATCAATGGTTAAAAATGGCTTCGAGTGAAGGAAGCCTGTCGGTCTTAGTGAGTATCATTATTCGTCAAATATCGTGGAGTGACGCCAGAGTATCACAAACAAAAACTGTGCCAAATAACAGAAACGACATTATTTGAGGTTTTCCAAAAACAACAATAGCTCACATGGATAGGTGGTGGTTTTCAAATCGTAGTTTAGATATGGCACAAGGCCGAAAGAATCGGATATACATTGAAAATTGAACTTCTATTCAATTGGATAGGTTATGTAAATCGACGAGAAAATAATGTAATAATCAAAATGCTGACGTTGTACACTATTACGAACAAACAGTCAGGAAGTAAACACCATTATTTACTTGAAAGAACAATACCAGTTACTTGACGTGGGGAAAACTATTTTCCTGATAAACTAAATTGTGTACACACCAAAGCAGATGGATGACAATAATTTGGACAGATTTTAAATGCGAATTAATTTTACGCGTCTAATGATTTTTTTTTTGTTTCAGATTTGGCGGACATTAGGGCGATATTATTTTTTACATATAATTACCATGACTTAAATAATAGGATCCAATAGAGAAATACATAAGTTTTCACAAATAACACTGATTTATTTACTGCTGACATTGGTCCGTCTTGATGAAGCATCCTATATTTTAAGAGGAAAGCTTAAGACATTTCAACCGAAAGATTAAAAAATATTCAATAAATGCTGAATGTTTCCTGATAAGGAAACGGCTATTATTGCCATCATCATTAACAACTTTATTATACTTAATATTCTAATCTTTTCTTAGGCTATATCAATACTTTATCACGGGTAAATAGGTGCAGATAAGTCTCATGAATTTTTGTTAATCACAACTCTATTCTCGCAGGCATGTTTAGCATTTTAACTCAGTTCTACTTTTGTCTTCTCTTAGTACCATTCTTCTTGCAATGGTCTTTTAAAACTTTCCTGGTGTAACTCCGATTCCAAGTTCTAACTTCAACTTTCCTGCTTCATAAATCCTCCTGCTCACTAACAATGTTCTGACATTTATTTTCCCGTTCTCTTTCAACCTACGCTTGCTAGGTGGTAATATACCTTTTTGGCAGTCTCCTCTCATTGTTTACAGCAATTACCTCTGCTCCTTTGGCCTATCTATAGTGAGACAGCTGATTTACAAGCCTGGAATCGTTTTGAAGTTCCGATTTTTCAAGAAGCCTTCCCACAGTTTTGTTCATTAAGTTTTCGCATCAGTGTTGTCTGGAGATTTCTTCCTAGAAATTAAGTGACGGCATATCGCCTCAATACTTTTCCTTCTCTCCTCAGTGTCCTTGTTGATTAGAGAAACGATGTTGTCTGGATAACGTCAGTTCTTCAACGTAATTTTCACTTCGCGCTATTTTCTTTTTCTTTCTTTTTTGAAAGCCGCTTCGTAAGAATTCCATTCTCAAATTTTCACTTTTCTATTACAATTTAGTCCAATTGTAAGGTTCACGTGTCCTTTGGGCTTTCAGTTCTTTAACATTTTCAGTTAATATTTATTTTCCTTTTGAGTTGGTTATATCTGTCGAATGCTGAACGATTTCCTCAAGGATGAAGAAGAGACTCGAGGCGACGGAGATGTGGTTCTAGTGAAAGGATGCTGAGGATTTTTTGGACCGAACGTGTGAGCAATGAAGAGGATATGGAGAGGTTGCAGACAAGGAGGAGGCTCATGCTTAACATCAGGAAAAAGCAGCTGAAGTTTCTGGGACACATAATGAGGAAAAAGAGCCCTGAGAATCTGATACTCGCGGGTCAAATAGAGGGAAAGAGTGACAAAGGAAAACACTCCTGGCGGGCTTGAGCAGGTGGTCTGGGGGAGGTAGCAAAAGGATGGAACTTGTTGAGAGCTGCAAAGGATAGAGGGAGGTGGAGAGTCATGATCGCCTACGCCGTGAAAGGGCATGGCACATATAAATAAAGAATATAACTGGTGTTTTTTTTATTTTTAAAACCTCGACTACCACTAGCGAATCTTCCATTCCCTGTTTAGAACGACCTTTTTAACATTAATAATATTATTGAACAAATTTACTCGAGTCTATAATCCGTTTAATCCTCTGGAAATCAAATAAAATTCAATATCTCAGCACTCACTTCTTGATTTAAACCGATTTCAAGAATGCTGTTTTCGTAATGGTTTCAATTTTTGATTTCTAATTTTCTTCTTTTCGTCTTCATTCTAAGAGCTTCGATAATCAAGAGTAAAACATCATATTTCCGTATTTGACTTGAATCTCTTGTGTTATTATTTTTTTTAGTTTTTGCTCTCAAATTCAGTTTAATCTCTAATAAAAAGGCAACATTCCTCTCCCGAGATCGTTTGTTTCTTTACGATGACTTGATATGTCGCGTGAGTTGATTGAGTTAACATATGCCATAACTTGTTGAATTAAATAATGTCGAAATTACTTTTAAAAAATATATATATATGAATTTATGAACATTTATTTTGTTCATGAATAACTAAAAATTGGCCGTTAAATTTATCTGCTCCATATTGAATTAATCCTAGAATAGATGGCCATTTATATTTGAGCCTATAAACATTTAATTGCTTCAAGAATAGTTAAATACTGGCCGATTATTTCAGTCTACAGGCATTTACTTTGTTCGTGGATAGGCAAATAATGACGATATATATTTGACCTTATAATCATTTACACGCATCGAGTACAAAATGGTTGTTTATATTTGGGTATATAACCATTTACTTTATTCGGGGATAGGCAAATATTGAAAATATATATTTGATTTGTTCAGAAATAGTTATATAATAGTCGGTTATATTTTAATTCATATGTAATTAATTGCTTCGGGAATTGGTAAATAATAACCGTTTAGTTTTGAATTTATAGGAATTTACGTTATTTAGGTACAAAATGCTCGTTAATGTTTGAATTTTCACGCATTTATTATGTCCAGGAATATGTTAATAATGGCCATTTTATTTTTGAATTCATATGCACTTGCTTAGATAGTAAATAGATAAATAATGGTCGTTTATATTTGAGTCTATAAGCATCTACTTGATTTAGAAATAGGAAAATAATGATCGTTTATGTTTTCGTGTATACACCTTTACTTGGATGGAAAATAAGTAAGTAATAGTCGTTTTATTTTGAGAATATATACATTTGCTTGATTCGGGAATGGGTGTATATTTGTCATAAATATTTGACTTTATATGCACATGACCGTGTGGTTAGAACGTTCGCATTCTGACCATGATAATCTGGTTTGAATCTCACCATGTTCGATTTTTCAGGAAGGAGACTCCCTGATGTTATCGGAGTCGGGGGTCGATCCCAGCGTGCGCCACCTTTCGAAAGTTCCTGAAAACCATACCACGGGTTGACCCAAGTCTTGTGAGTGAAATTGGGTAGACGGATTGTCGATAGCTGTGCTAGCACGAAGTTTTAAAAATTCAATTAGACGGTCTCTCTATATCAGAAAGACAGAAAATTGAGATTGATGCGGAATTCGATTTTTTGACATCGATGCCGAGGGCTTGAGCGTGCGTTCATGGCACTAATCAGTATGATGATAATGATTCTTTTTACAATTTCACCCTAAGAAGGGCGATAAAGCGACTAAGATGCAAGAGGTTAATGTGGGATGAAGATAACGAGATGATTTTAATGAAGAGAAAGGACAATAAATTAAAAAGAAAACTGATTTCATAAAGACAAAACGGCGATTGATGACGAAATTAATTTTTTGACGATTGTAGATGGCGAGTATAAAAAAAAAATCATAAAAGAGCTCCACAGATGAGATGTGCGAGAAAAGGATCTATTATAATAGAAATTAAGGTTGCATATACCAATTTCAACAGTAAAATGATGAAAAATAAATCACAATCTAGTTGCGCGCTTAAATTCATGCGATTGAGGTACCGAGGTGGCAAACCTGTTACAACAACTGCCTGAAACTATTTATAGAAATGACATCGAGAAATCATGTCACGGTGGGAATGTTACTGAAGTCAAGATACCAAGTCGGGCTCGATGATATTATTGACTGTTATGATCCAATACCCTCGTCGCCACTGTTAGGGTACAAATTTAGGACCAAGGAAGAACAACACGAACACAAGAGTAGAAATAACAAAGATATATAGGGTGACCCCAAAAAACGGGAACTTTTTAACAATCCAAAAAAAACAAGAGTGATGGAAGTAAAAGATTTAATTCATAGTAATTGAAACCTTAAAACATGCCATTTAAGAAACAATGATGGAATTTTCATTTTTTTTTAAATTACGTCCTGTAGATGGCGTCCTCCTGTACGAATGCATTCTTGAAATCTGCTGTTGAGATTCATCATTGACAGCTGCAACATCTCAGCTGGGATACTGTGAATTTCATTCTCGTTACTAAAATGGCGAAAAGTTTACTTGCTCAATGTCACTGTCTCGCAGTGTTGCCATTTGCTCATGTCTGGCAATACGCACTTCAAAAATTCCCGTTTTTTGGGGTCACCCTATATTACACAGAATAATAATACAAGATGTTGAATGTGTTAGTATGACTGTCAGTCTGATTTGGAGTGAACTACTATTGGCTCGACTCGATTCCGTCTGGACTCTTTCTACGTCTCTCTTGAGAGGCGCAGTCTTTATAGTTTCAGGAAGATTTGATTGTGTCGTTATAGGTAATTTCCCGTAACATTGACCCTGGTTTGAATTTTGTTGATAAAATTGAGATACGCATCCGGAGCACCAGACCAGATGTAGCAGCAATATTCAATGCACAGACAAATGCTATATTTAGAAATGTTCAAGATTGATTCTGACAAGAAAAATTGTCTGGCACGACGGAATGAACCAGCCTTCTTAGAAACAGACGAAGCAGTTGCTTCAATATAATCACCCCGCTTCATGTCAGTGGAAAACGTAACACTAAAAAGAGACAATAAGTTGGTCTCCTGGTGCTCGGTATCAGGAAAGCAAAAATCATTCCATATGACGATTCTTTCATTTTGCCCTCCATTAGCGTCTTCTGCTTTCTGTGAACTTTCAGGACGCACTAGCCCATGGGTCTCCACAACGTCCTGTCATTTGTAGGTCTTTATGATATTTTTATCATTTTGTGATGCTTCCTAAACCTTGTTTTGCCATCCATTTACTTAGGCTCCGTAGGGAGATTATGCGTCGATTTCTTCTGTCCCTCTTGACTTCAAACTTTCTTATGAGTATCAAATTCTCCAAGCACTCTTTCCACATTATGGGCCGTAGAAATTACAACTGTCTATTTAAAACAGCGTCCTTTTTGTTTCCATTAAATCTAAAACTTTGCCGTTGCTCACATTATCGGTCCATGTTATTCTAAGCATCCTTCTGTGGAAACACATTTCTGTTGCTTCAATTTTCTTAATCTGGGAGGACATTATCTAGCATTCAATGTCAGATAGGAGGACTCATATTGCCTAAGAGGTCAGTACAAATTTTCCTGTTTCTTATTACTGTACATAGCTTTCAGAAGGCATATTTCACTATACCAATATGCGTTTGCATTTCAGTGTCACACTTTCTCTCCTTGTTAAAATGTATATATTTGTTGTGGTAGGATGCACCTAATTTGCATATTGGAGTACCGACCATATAAATATGGTTGGTACCGGGAAGAGAGGAGAACGAATCAAGAGATTCAACCAGAGACTCTGCCCGACTGCGACTCAGTCAACACATTCTCCAGGAACGGTCTTCCCAGGAATATACAAAAGACTATATGTAAATATTGTGTACACTTTCTTGTTTCAATACATTTTGTTGCATTATTATTCCATGCATTAGTCAAGTTTCCACAATATTGCTATCTCCAATTTTGTCAACTGGACCTTTTGCTAACAACCATGCGTTCTATCCATCGGTATAGCAGTTTGATTATTAAATTTATCCAGTCTTTAACTTATTATTATTATTATTATTATTATTATTATTATTATTATTATTAATAATAATAATAATAATAATAATAATAATAATAATAATAATAATAATAGTATTTAATTACTGTTATTACTTTATTCCTTTTAATGCTTGACATTAAATATTTGCTGGTTATATTTGGAGATCAATAAACAATAACGCCGTCACAATTTCTTGCATCTTTCTGCGCCGACTCAGTCTCAACAATCACAATAATGGTAATTTTTTTTTATATTTTTCAAAAACTTAATTATCCAATCTCGATTCGAATATGCTGTGGCACTGTTTCAATGCACCAGATCATTATAAGCACAGTACTAAATTTTGTGTTCTAACTTTTCTTGCACAAATGCAGTTAACAATTACTTTCGTCTTCATACCTTTGGTCATTTGAACAGCCATGAGCGGAATTCAGCGGCTTTTCATTTCCTCAAGAATCTCTTCGCTTGTAAGTGTCGTCTGTGCGTATGTCAAACTCTTAAAGCAATGGATCTTAAACGTTGCTTCTCCAGCATTCACTTTTCGTTTGGCGCCCGATATTTTAAAATTTAAACATGTCGACTGAACAGAATTAAGTCAACAAATTTTTTATATCACGCGTCTACGTTTTGTTGAATTATTCATGTGCGGCGGGAACAGTCAAGCGGTGGTCAACAGGTCAGACGAGAATAGCTTGCAGATTTTTGCTCTATACATATATTGCAGTTGTTGTTAAATGTTTAAAATATGTCTAAAAATGCGAAATAGACAAACTGAAATTGATATAAAAATTTCTCATCTTAAAGTTTCGTCAATTGTTAGATGAATAATCCGAATATATAAGCATATATAATATAGCACTTAAAAGTTACATAAGGAAAGGTTAATTTTTGAAGTTATTTTCAATTTTCCTGTTTTCGAAGACTTTGATAGATGATCAGAAATTGTTCGATTATGTGTAGTAGGCAATTATTTTCCGTGGTGAAAAGTAATCTAATTTATATGAAGTTAATCTTAACTAAATATGTATAGTAATTTTTCTATCTAAATTGTTAGATACATATATTTATATTGTCATAATATTCAAAATTACTGTTTATCATATTAGCTAACTGTAATTTATGATTTACTAGCTAAAAAGACGCAATCCGTGCAGATTTTAAGTTAGCTTTTTCTGAGGACAAATTCGACCTCCAGTCCAAATCTAAAAGGACCTCTTGTCCAGATTAGAAAACAGCAATGATCATTTTGAAGCTATAAGCCATTTTTGGCTATAAGTTCTATTCTGGCAAAAGACCGATTTGGGGCCGAAAATCCAATATCAAGCCGAAAATTGAGTTCTTCAAATCACCAACTTCGTGGAACTTCAAAACCTAACGTGACGAAACCTCTCATTTTAATTCTGAGTTTTTGGCATTTTGAAGAAATAAAATAAATTTCTTAAATTCACAACGTTTCGAGTATATATGAAACTGAATTTAAAAAAAATATATTCACAATGATTTTGTCTTAATTTCAACTCAGTATAAATTAACTTTTAAATCAGTGATTTTTTTCAGTCATTTTAAAATTTGAATGTTTAATTGTTTCCTCATCATCTGGACAAAAATCCCAATGCTGGAGGGTGAAGTACCAGATAAAGGGTAAAATGTGAATTCCAGGATCCTCCCGATTCTATAAATGTAACATACGTCTATGTAGAGCAGGTTTCGCCCGAGTTAGAGGGATTTCAGTCAGACGGACAGACAGAGAGAATTTGCCGCTTATTTATTTCGATTTATCTTATTATTTTGTATTTTTGTATTATTTATTTTCTTCTTCGACTTATTATTATTATTATCTTATTAAGTGTGCTTGTCTCACCCTTCGTTAGTATTCACGACCTTTTTGAAGGGAAGACAGAAGCGTTCTTTCAATGAAATGGAAAAAGTTGTCCATTCCAAATGTCTTCATTTGTCCTACTTCTGAAAATGACGGCCAGCATTCATATGTATGATTGTTATTGCAACATCTTGCTGAAGTTGTTAAGCCCAAATATGTAACGATTCGATACCGGGATTTCTACGGATAATTTTGTCATCGGAGGAGATTCGCCCTGAGCTTACTCAGTCATTAACTTAAGAATTAGGATTAATCCGAAAATTCAAATAAGAGAGACCATGAAATTTGCAGTGGGAACAATGGTATTATTATTATTATTATTATTATTATTATTATTATTATTATTATTATTATTAATAATAATAATAATAATAATAATAATAATAATAATAATAATAATAATAATAATATTTCATTTGATATCTGGTGTATACACATTTCTTCCGGGTCCCGACAATAGTCCTAATGTCAGAAATGGCGTCATGACATTTTTCACTGAGCTTTTAAAACATACTGATATTTTACATAGAAAAACCCTCCGTATGGTGTGGGCTGTACTTTTGTAGAAAAGTTGTTTGTATTTCTTTAAGGCATGGGCTACCAGGAATCCCTTCAATGAATCTATTAGAATATTTTCCTATCAATCTGAGGGCTCCAACTACAACTGTAATTATTGATGTCCTCATGTGCCAAATTTTTGAGATTTCGATTTCAAGTTCCTTGTATTTTGATAGTTTTTGAAGATCTTCAAAGATATAATCACAGGGACTGCCATGTCAATAAGAAGGAACATTTTGTATTTTGCAGTCTCAAATCACGATGTCTGGGTGGTTTGCTTTGATTGTTCTATCTGTGTGTATTTTAAAGTACCATAAAATCGTTACAGTTCCTATCACCGCAACTGGATCTGTGTGGTATTCATACCTATTTCTTACAGTTTTCTATCCGTAAAAGTTGCATATTTCCATTACATTTATTGATCTACTCTGTCTTGCCGAATTTTATATTCAGTAAATACCAATAACGTGCAACCTGATACACAATGTTCAATTATTTCTGGATATTTATCACAGAATCTGCATTTTGGATTAACACAATTTGTTGTATGTGTGCTTGGTAATTTCTATTTAGCAAGCATTGGCCCTATTATTATTATAACTATTGAGGGGTCTCCCCTTTTTACACAAATGGACTCACCCAAGGTATACATATACTACTACCAGTGGATACCCGGACAGTCAGTAATAGTACGTTAAGTCAAGTCGTAGTAGTAGTAGAACGTTGAGTCGGTCGAGTAGTCATAGAGGAGGGTAGTACAAGAGTCACAGTAACGAGCACATAGACTCAGTAAGAAGTCATACAGCGACACGTCGATACCAAAAACTATCTATATATTTGTCTACTAACGCCGCAGTCCTGGAACTACTAACCTGTATTACCAGTTTGTATTATTACGTTAATACATTTATTTCCTATATTTATTCTTGACGTTTGTTATAATTTGATACCGGATTTCATCCCGGAATCCACAACAATAACAATAACAACTACGACGACGTCGACAAAGGCAATACTCAGCCTGCGCCAAACAAGCTGATGTAGATCAGCTCAATACCCCTCAGTGGTTACATAGGTCTGAATTATAAGATGAAACCGAAGTTTTTATTCTTGCTGCACAGGACCAAAGCTTGTTAACTACAAAATTACCAAGTAAACATGTTGGAATAGTGTGTTAACCCGAAATGCAGATCCTCTGATCAATATCCGGAAACCAAGTGACCATCTTGTATGAGGCTGCAATCTATTAACATCTACCCGATATAAAATTCGGCATGATAGGGTGGGCCAATATCTACACTGGAAAATGTGCCACTTTTCCGAAAAGGAAACTGCACTGACTTGGTATGAAATTCACCCTAATCCGTTTACGGAGATAGAACCTACAACAATTTTATGGGACTTTACAATATACACAGGCATAATAATGAAAGTTAAACTTCGCAGTGATCTCTGAGAAGTAAAACAGAATGTGCTTTCTTATTGACATGGCAGTTGCTGCAGAGTGTAATGCAGTTTTGGAGATGTTCAAAAACTATCAAAATACAAGTATCTAAAACATGTGGCACGCGAAGACATAAGTAATTCCAGTTGTGATTGGAGACATCGGTTTTTGTAAAACGTTCTGATGGACTACATGAAGATATCACTTGTAGTCCTTGCCTGAAAGGAATAAAAACTTCTCGCCAGCACAGATCGCATATTATGAAGCGCTTTATAGATATAAATTGTGTGATCTTAGGATGTTTTATTTTTATCTTTTTACAAATATGTTCCGTAACAAATGTAATTTCTTAGGTCTCTGGTTTGAACCAGGAATGGAATGTGTTTACAGTATAAATCAAAGAAAAAAATATGCTAAAATAATTGAAAGACCTAATATGAACACCGACATCCGGACGTCGGTGTACGACATTGTCAGAATGAGATGCATTCAGGATACTATTGCTACAGTTTATTTTGACCTTTGTATTCTATACCTACGGCCTTAAGTTCCGATATTTAGAAAATTGAGATAAAGCCTAGGATCCAATTGCTTCAGAAATCTGCGTTGCTTTACTCCGAAAATATTCTACAGAAGGTTCTCTCTATTTGAGGCCGTAGAGCTTCATAGAGAACAGCCATAATCTAAGACTTCCGGTTGAAAACAAAAAAACAATGGGGAAGGTGATTATACAACAACAACAACAACAACAATAATGATAATAATAATAATAATAATAATAATAATAATCTTCCGTTTCAGTGCAGGGTTAAAAACTGAAACGGAAGCTTTTATCTTTGCTGCACAGCATCAGTGCTTGTTAACTAGAAATTATCAAGCACATATACTAAAATATTGCGTTAGCCCAAAATGCAGGTTCTGTGATAATTTCACGGAAACAATAGATCATCTTGTATCAGGTTGCACGGTATTGATACCCACTGAATATAAAACTCGGCATGACAGATTTGGCCAATATCTGCACTGGAAAATCTGCAACTTCTACGGAAGGAAACTGAAAGAAATTGGTATGAACACCACCCAGTCCCGGTTACAATTTTATGGTACTACACAATACACACAGACATAACTATCAAAGCTAACCGCCCAGGCATTGTTATTAGAGACCGCAAACAAAAAACGTGCTTCCTTATTGGAATGCATCTTTGAAGATCTTCAAAAGGTATCATAATGCAAGGACCTTGAAATCGAAATCTTAAAAATGTGGCACATGGGAATATCAACAATCCCTGTTGTAGTTGGAGCCCTAGAATTGATTGCAAAATATTCCAGTAGACCAATTGAAGGGATTCCTGGAAGGACATACTTTAAAGAAATACAAAAAATTGTTCTCGCGAGTACAGCCCACACATTACGAAGGGTTTTATGCATGTAAAATAGGTGGGTTTTGTTTTTTTTTGGGGGGGGGGATTTTTGTTAGTCGAAAATGTCATGATGCCATTTCTGACCTTAGGTCTCTCGGCAGTACCCGGAAAGAAATATGTGCACCCCAGAAATCGAAGGAAATAAAATAATAATGACAATATAGGCAAAACAAGTATAAAAATATGTATATAAATGCCTAAACTTGTATCAGTCAATGTAATCTTTCAGAAAGCTCTCCACCATTGGTACCCAGAATATTTTCTGCCCATTTAAGAGATCTTTAATGTCTCTGATGGTGGGATACTACGCACATTGAAAATCACTGTCTTTTCTTACCTTTTCTATTTTCGAGATCAAGTTGAAATCATTTGGGTATACAATCGGCTTTACATTCCTCTTTAACACTCTCCCTAATATATATCACTTGCCTAATTTTGCAGCTTCTTTTTTTCGAACTAGATTGTTTTTCCCAACAAAATCAAGATTTAAAAAAAAATACATTTCACCCTAGGCAATGAGATAAAATCATTAATACGCAAGGAGTTACTGTGACAGAAAATGCCGTTTTTAATCTTTGAAGACCGTAGTTGTGAAGAAAGCACGTCGTCTTAAGAGAGGTCCACAAGCGATAATATTAGAAAAGAAACTATTTGCATTGAGCTTACGGCTAAATCTAGCAATTTAAACAGTAGAATGATGAGATCTGGAGGTCCTATAGGACTACGCTAAAATTCATGAAGTAGTAGTACCAAAGGAGAAAGCTCCTCGGGAAAAAATGCCATGAAAATATTTATAGAAAATGACAAGGGAGCTACAATATGGTGATTCGAAGGGGATTGAAGCTATCAGAATGGAGAAGGATTTTTTTTTTAGATGTCCTTTTTTTTCATATACATTCATATTGAAAATACATTTCATCAGTGGATTCATTATTAGATTAAATCTAAATTAAACATTTCATGACATATGAGACAATTTTGTCCATTTCATAAAGTGTGACGTCATTTGTTTACATTTGATACGCCAAGAGCAGTTATGAATGTACGTGAGAGATTCGTGGAAGATTGAAGTTTATAAGCAGTAAATTCGAACGATCCTTTGTGGCCGAGCGGCAAGACACGCCAGGCTATATGACGGTTCCCTATAGGTTCGAATCCTGTCGGAGGACGAATATTTTCTATGAAAGTTTCTCGGACATTCAGGCCGGTAAAAGGTATTTAATATTGGTTATTATAAACAGAGCATTTACTTAAATACTTGCATCTATAAAAAGAACGTTAAACATAAAAATGTCTTTATATATATATAATATTTTTAGTTTTTAAAAATATGTTTCCTCCGCTACATAAGAGTTCTCATGTTTCAAAAGCGAGAGCCGAGACCCCTAACATAATTTTTAAGTTATGAGCTGATTCCCAAATTCTCGCTTGACAAGGAAGCGGGTCCAGACAACTTAACTCTACATAACTTAAAAAATTATGTTAGGGGTCTCGGCTCTCGCTTTTGAAACATGAGAACTCTTATGTAGCGGAGGAATCATATTTTTAAAAACTAAAAATATTATTATAATATAAGCTCTACTTCTGTATGGAGCAATGTCCTTTTGAAAATAAAGCTAAATATTAAGGAACACCGGATTATCTACCTAACGTGTTCTTTCCTATTTCACTGCACACCTGCATATATATATATATATATATATATATATATATATATATATATATATATATATATATATATATATATATATAAGACAAATATAGAGGTAATAATACTGTTTAAAACAAAAATAAATATGGAGTGTCTATTTCATTACGCGTATTCATGATTAAAGCGTCTGAAATAATAACAAAATATCTGTTTAAAAATTAAAGAAAAAACAATTCTATTAGAAAGTACTTCGTTTAAGTTTCGTATACGAAACTGAACAAATAAGGGTTTTTCACAAAATAATATTTGAATGAAAAAGTTTGCTTTACATAAGAAGAAACAAGGGAGACTTTCTGAACTGTGATGCCGTGTAAAGCAGGCCGTAAAAAACGGTGGTTTCTCCTGGGAGTGGCAATGCAGATTGGTGAGTACTATTTCTTTATTAAAATTTCTCTAAAGTGCAGTCAGATCGAAAAGCGAGTCGGATAACATCAGTGACGTGCAGAAGTTTCGCAATATTTGGTGATACCTTGGACCATCTCATTGATTGTATGCCCTTAAGACTCAATAAGTTGCTGTGGGTGTGATATAGAGCCTAGTACTGAGAAATATGAGAAAGTAAAGCATTTTAAATATATGAAAACAGATGAAACATGAAATAAACACCTTACGCAAATTAAATATAAACTAATTTTTTGTTTCATTCAATGATAGGATGCCCTCACGATATGTTTGCTCAGGGCCGTCAAACCATCTGCTCCCTCTTCTACACACCATTGTCTAACATATATTTTCTATTTTGTCATTCAATTACACCAATTATCTCAACATTCACACAGAATACACGCGCGCAAATGCCCACACACGCAGGGGCGCACACACGCACGCATATGGATTGCGATGGCTAAATTGTCGCTATATTCTATTTTTTTTTATTTTGCGCACTTGCGTTCTTTGTTTTTGATTTTATCGAATGCACAGTACAGTAGAGTCAAGTGTTCACCGTCTGTACGAAAAAGACCACCATGTTGCAATTCAGATATTTAGAAACGCCATTCTGTAATGCTTGGCATTTGCGCCGGAAGCTCCCATACGAATATTTCCGAACGTTTGGGTATCAATCTGAGAACAGAAAGAGTTAGATGAATCTAATGGTGATTATGGAGTTGCTTGCAGTGACCACTAATGATGATGACGTTATGCCCCCATTCATCTTCCCACAGAGACTCAGAATCAACACGAAGTCCTACAGCAAATACCTGAGTCAAGTCGGTGGCTGTTGGAAGTACCTGTATCTGTCAACATGTCTCTACAACGTTCGACACAAGAAGGGCAACCTCGTCATGGCTGTCACACAATTTCTGCGACCGCGTCACTCCTTACATCTGGCCACCTAACTCCCCAGACTGTAGCCCTTTGATTATTATATGGGGCAGAGTTGAGAGAGAGACCGACAAAAATCCTTGTATCACCATAGATATACGGAAGGATGCCATAATACTTTTATGACAGCATTCACGAAATTAAACAAGGACACCGCACAGAATAATTGCAAGAAATTCCGTGGTCGTCTGGAGGCCATCGTTGAGGCCAATGTCGATTTTATTGAATAAATTTACTCTTTACTATTTCAAGATATTTTTGTGTAATTTTGGTAAATATATCTGATAAAATGAGATATCAGTATTATAAGAATTTTATTCCTAAATACATGGTATTTTGCTGCTGTATATATATATATATATATATATATATATATATATATATATATATATATATATATATATATATATATATATACTTAATAGGACATATCGAAAATGGAGAAAGTTGAATTACTGGAAAATTACAGGGAATATAATTGAGTGCGATTACATTCAATCTATTCTTTCTGTGTTGTATTTCCTCCGGATTTTGCTACGTTAACCTGGCATTCGCGCAGGCGAAACCGAAAATTGTTGACGCCCTATAAATGTATTTTTCCGGGCGAAGGTTCAAATGCTCAAGGCCGGCAAACGTTGACGGCAGTAATTACGGCAGAACAATTATTTCCTCAATAAGAGTGACTTCATTACTTGCAACGTTATAAACACCAAGACACGCGGTCAAAGTTAATGAAACTTAAATAATTGTTTTCCTTCAAATGGATTAACGGTTCATTCTCATGGCAATTAGAAACAAATGCGAGAACCAACTTAAGTCACATATTTAAAATAAAATAAAACCACAAAAGTAACTGGTAATGCTTCTTATTTTTTCCCAATTCGAAAACATCACGAGTGAATTTTTCTGGCGCGATATTACAATGATACATTGCGTTTTCTTCATGTTCAGAAAATAATTTATAGACGAGTAAATGTACTCATACAATGCCCATTGTAGTGAACAAATCTATTCTCTTCGTATTGCATTGGTGAGATATAAATTTATTTCAATCGGCATTTAATCTCCTAAGGCATTTTTAAATTGATTGTATAATTTATGTCTTATGGATGCCAAAATCGCTTACAATTTAGACAATAAACATGAAGCTGTCATATATGTGTATGTGTGTGTCTGTATATGTATATATATATATATATATATATATATATATATATATATATATATATATATATATATATATATATATATATATATAAATATATATATATATATATATATATATATAATGTAAATATAGATAAATATATACTGTATATATATATATATATATATATATACTGTCAATATATATATCTATATATATATATAAATACTGTCAATATATATATATATATACTGTCAATATATATATTCTGTCAATATATATATATATATATATATGTACTGTAAATATATATATATATATACATATATGTGTGTGTATATACATACTGTAAATATATATATATGTGTGTATATATATATATTGTAAATATATATATATGTATATCTATATATAATGTAAATGTATATATACTGTATATGTATATATACTATAAATATATATGTATATATATATATATATATATATATATATATATATATATATATATATATATATATATATATATGTATGTGTGTGTGTGTGTGTGTGTGTGTGTTATAATTATATGTAAACATATATATAGAAATGTCGATTATTCAGGCGGGTAGACGAAACTAAGTAAACATATACGGTTTAATAAATAAACGGAGCGTCTAATTAAATAGCTGCATCCAATAAATAACGTTTAACTAATAAAATCAGACGGATTAATAAATAAAATCCATCCCTTTTTATATATATATATATATATATATATATATAAATATGTATATATATATATATATATATATATATATATATATATATATATATATATATATATATATATATATATATATATATATATATATATATATATATATATATGAGGGAGAGACCAAGTTATTGTCAAGTGATCATCTGAGCAAATGCGCTACCATCAATACTGAAATTTCCTCCCACACAAATGTAGAGAATTTTTAATAATATATTGTTATTATTATGAATTATATTTTAAAAATTCATTATGTATTCAGTTTTAAACATTATTCCGAACATCAGCCTAATTATGCGTCCAAGCTAATACATATATATATATATATATATATATATATATATATATATATATATATATATATATATATATATATATCATAATTATGACTTTTTCCTTGCTTAAAGTAATCTAACAGTATGCCGTAATAATGGAATTCACATTTTGTTTGTACGTGCTTCAGTTTCTTGATATAACTTTCCGAAACATCTGCCTACCACAGGCATGCATACACAACACGCACACGCACACAAAAACACACACACACACACACACACACACACACACACACACACACACACACACACACATATATATATATATATATATATATATATATATATATATATATATATATATATATAATAGGGGACTCTCCCATTGTCTTCTACGCATGAGAGTCCAGCAGCCAGCTCAGAAGCTATCTGTTCATATGATTTAATTATAATTGCGAATGCTTTTAGAAGAACCTAATATAGAGTATTGGTATATATATATCATGACATAAGCTCTGCAAACCACCCTCCTCATGTTATATACAGATATATGGTGATCCAAAAAAACGAGAAGTTTTCAACAATCCAATAAAACCAAGACTGATTGAAGAAAAATATTTAATTTATAGTAATTGAAACCTTAAAACATTCCATTTAAGAAACAATGATGGAATTTTCATTTTTTTTAAATTACGTCCTGTAGATGGCGTCCTCCTGTACGAATGCATTCTTGAAATCTGAGATACCTCATTGAGTGCTGCAACATGTCAGCTGGGATACTGTGAATTTCATTCTCGTTACTAAAATGGCGAAATGTTTACTTGCTCAAGGTCACTGTCTCGCAGTTTTGCCACTTGCTCATGTCTGGCAATACGCACTTCAAAAATTGCCGTTTTTTGGGGGTCACCATATATATATATATATATATATATATATATATATATATATATATATATATATATATATATATATATACGCTGTTTTTTATGTGGATGAGGCTTTTAAAATTGTATTATGAGTATGTTGCGGTTAGTTTTCTAGTGCTCGTTGTGTATTTAAATAAGAAATTATTTAGCTATGATCATTTAAAGAGACAAGGCGACCTGCCTATGTGTTGACTTGCAAATAGTCGATAATATATTTAATTGGTCCAATATTTGGAACAACAAAAGGGCATTTGGGAGCTATACCCTTAATTCATAATACAGTCAAACGGTTTAATATTTTTCTTGTGGGCAACCTAGAATCGAAATTTTTCGGAAACACGTTTCCTTATATTCAGGAAACAGTCACTTGCATTAAGTTCCTCACTAGTCAGTGCGAATCACCCAACTCTGAATTTATGTCGCTGGATGATCAGCTGCGTCAATTAATTAATATTTTCCGGTTTAGATCATTTCATTCTCTTTGGTGATCGAATATACTCAACTTGTATTAAATTAAGATAAGCCTCGAAAATAACGATGCAGTTTATCAGGTTAAATGTAGATATTACGTTAGTAATGCATTTAGTACACAGAATTAACTCGGCATATTATAGAGGAGAATAAGAGACATTCTCTTTTAAGAATCGATTCCCAAGGAGTGAACCAAAAGTCAAAGGGAAATACGAAATTCTTCGTGGATCTACAGTAAAAGAAAACGTTGTAAACTCCGAGTTAGCATTAATATCTTCGAGGAAAACTATCTTGGGAGCTTTATCACATTTCATTGATTTTCTTTCACAATGTAATTCATTCGTTATCTTTCCCTTTATTTTCATTTTCATATATATATATATATATATATATATATATATATATATATATATATATATATATATATATATATATATATATATATATATATATATACTTTTGGCGGGATGGGTTTGTGGAGCTGGAGGTTTGTTGAAAATCAAGAAACATATCAAAAGAATAAAGCTGAAAAATAGATTCCTTATAGAATGTACAAGATACAAAAAAAAGAAAGAACACAGGAAGTTACAAAAGATAAAGATTATAAGACGTTTAATGATTTGATTGATGAAGAACAAAGTAAGGGAGATAACTTTGTGGTTACAAGATCAATTGTTGCTCGTAAATAATGGAAAATATTGCTGAGTAAAGAGTCGCCAAATTCTATTTCAAACAAGAGATAAGCGATTTCTTAACGTTTGAAGTCGATGACAAAGAAATTAAAACTCTCATAAGGCTGCCTCAGGTAGATAGGAAGCTAAGAGTGAAATATGGAAGTAATAAAATTATCTAGAAATAACAAAAAGGAATTTTGAACTAACACCGATAAGACTGTGAAAAGCTTGTATCTTTACTCGAATGTACTATAATTGATATTTCGCTTTCTTTCTTTTAATGTTTCAAGCAAATTAAGTTCTTCTGTTTATTCTTTCCTGTCTACATTCTCGCGGATATATGTAGCACGCTCCTTTGGGTGTCTCTCCAGGATAAAATTCAATTCATAATCCGTACTCAGAAAATAAAAACAGGATCAAAACATTTATCACCAAAAGGACTTCACCTATTGATCAGATCAATATTTTATTAGCCATCTGTTCATCTCGGAAAAAAATAAGTGATAGCTTGTTTTTTATGTCTTTTATTTTTCATTTTTGCACATATCATAAAGTAATATAGAAAATAATTTTTGCACGGTGTATTGCTTTAGTTTCACTATAGGGAGGCATGAGGTGATTATGACCCTTTGACAGGAAGGAAGTACTGATGTCCAAAGCGGACATAAGAAATTGATGTTGCTGGCCGTTGGAAACAATAGTAATTTGTGACTTGGCTCTGTATCGGTCATATAATTGTTGATTCATATGTACTATGATCTCTCTGTGTGTGAGTATTCGGCTCTTACACACACAGACACACACACACTTACATACATACATACATACATATATATATATATATATATATATATATATATATATATAACTCTTGCAAGTTGCCTGATGATTGCATCTAGCATGAAACTGACTGTCGCCTCTAAGTGTTGACTTCTATGTTCACTTTTATATCTACCTACGCTCTATCTCTGATATTGAGCACTTTATCCCATAAATATAGCACACTTTAAGACTATATTTCTTCATATATATATATATATATATATATATATATATATATATATATATATATATATATATATATATATATATATATAAAATACTAAACGTCTGATAGAGCTTATGTCGTGCGTCCGTTTGCCGCAGAATGATTTACGAGTTGTTTATAGTGTAAAGTGTTTTTATGTTATCTTTCTAAAAAGAATTTTTTAATTAAAATATTTTTACGTTACAGACAGACACAAAATATCCTGTTTGCTGTTTTGTCCACTTGTTTGCAGAGTAATTAATTATATTTTAGCTTTCTTTAAGCAAACAATATTTTAAATATTTTAAAAATATTTTCAAGTGAATATGATTTAAAATATTCTTGACATTTTCTTTCAAAATATTAACAATTGCTAAGGACATGTTGTTTTGTTATTATTAGTTACTTTGTTTAAATAAATTAATTTCGTTTTTTTTTGTCTTGAGAAAGTCCACATCGGACGAAACGCGTCGGCAACTATTACAGTTTTCCTAATTGTTTTTTACATTTATAAATATTGTCTTTTTCTACAAATTAACTCTGAGAAATTTTTCATACTCATATATATATATATATATATATATATATATATATATATATATATATATATATATATATATATATATATATACTTATATATATGTACTTATATATACTTATATATATGTATATATACTTATATATATACTTATATATATACTTATATACTTATATATATACTTATATATATATGTGTATATATACTTATATATATACTTATATATATATAGAAAAATATATTTATGCGTACAAATCAATCTAGCTATATTTATATATATATATATATATATATATATATATATATATATATATATATATAGTTTACGAAAAACAAAGTAATCCGTATTGGTAGACACAAGGAGGATAAAATCCAGAGAGCACAATGTAGATCAGAGCTAATAATTTAAATAAAAACAAAAACAGACCACTTTAAGGTTCCATGTAATAAATTATTTCACCACAGCCCTTTTAAAGGACCGCGGATCGTCAGACTTGACTTCCAATGGTTGAAACGAAAAATGAAAATAAATTTACACAATTTTTACGGGCAGTACTAATCATATGTAAATTAACGAAGTGAGGAAGTGAGTGGGGAGAGAGACATGATTGAGTTAGATGTAACATTTCTATTCTTTCAAATTTAATAATTGTTTGAGGAAGTCAGGACATTGACACATTAAATCGGTTAAGTTGACGGAAGTTATATATTGATATAGAAGGGGCAGAGGAGAAAAAAAGAGAAAGAATCATGAGAGAAACTGTCACTAGCTTTCTTTGGAATGAAAGGCCCGAAATATATGCTGTTGTTTTGCTTTGATATATATATATATATATATATATATATATATATATATATATATATATATATATATATATATATATATATATAACGTGTGTATATCTATATCAGTGGCCAAAGTTGGTGAGGATCCAAGGCCTGCGCTCGCGAAAATTAATTCATATAGAGCTTATCCTAATATTTCTTCATTACTGTCTGTTAACAACACTCCAAGCTATCTATCTACATTTAAAGGTCTGGTCTGGTATAGTTGCAGAGGCATCCCGGTCCTTCCTCCTGTGGCGTTTCTCCTTCAGGTTGGCCCTGCAAGAGTCCTCAAATGTGTAGATGGCCTACTGGCTTGACGGTGAGCAGCAAGTGTCGAACACTGGCGATGGTCAATATGACAGCAACCGAGGGATTTTTGTTATATATATATATATATATATATATATATATATATATATATATATATATATATATATATATATATATATATATTGGATGGGACAAAGTCCGACAATTTATTTAAAGACATTTATGATATGTTTAACGTTCTTCTTTTTTTTCGGAGAACGAAAATTTTCTATGAAAATTTCTCGCACATTCTTGCCGGTAAATGATATTTAATACTGTTGATTATAAAACAGAGCATTTGCTTAAATACTTGTATCTATAAAAAGAACGTTATACATAATATATATACACACATTCATATATATATATATATATATATACACACACACACATATATATATATATATACACACACACATATATATACACACACACATATATATATATATATATACGCACACATACATATATATATACACATACATATATATAGATATAGATATATATATATAAATATATATATATATATTTATATATTTATATACATATATATATATATATATATATATATATATATATATATATATATATATATATATATATATATATATATATATATATATATCAGGAAAAATCCAAAGAACGATCTGTAATGTAAACTGTCCTGACCTGACATCACTTTCTCAACGAAGTGACGTGGCTTCCCTCTGTCTTTTCTACAACTATTTTCATGGCAACGATCTTCTAAACGATCTTTTTTCCATGATGCTCCGACTGCATGAATTTAAGCGTGCTACTAGTTTGGCATCTAGGTCGCCCTCATTTACTGTTGAAATGGCTAAATGTGACCGCTACTTCTACTCCAACGGGTTCCTTTTCTCGCACTTCCCACCTGTGGAAATCTTTTCACTTTCCTTGCTTTCCTGATAACTACAATCTTCAAAAAGTTAAATGCAACCTCAATCGCCATCTTCTGTCCCCTTGAATCATGTTCATCTTTTGTACTTTGCTCAATCTTTTCCTATGTTCAGACTTTTCTTTTAAATTCACTCCCTGTAACACCCTAGTACTAGTGGCTTATCTTCTTTACTCTGTGAAATGCTTAAACAAAAAATAAAATTAAAATAAGTAGTTCGATTGTATCTGACACCATCTTGCTCGAAACTCTCTAACTTCAGTCATCGAACGAGAACCTCTTTTTTCAACTTGAGTACACCGTTAGCACTACGAGCTACCATATAATATGAATATTAAATATAAATAATATGAAATATTGAACAACTGGCAACCAAATATTTTAGAGATAGTTCTTTAAATTTGTATCTGTTTGTCACAACGCCATTTTGTTCCCTGTCATAAATGACGTTTAACAAAATAAATATATAATGAGCTTCTTACACACGTAAACGGAAAATATTGATTTAACTAAGAATTACAGGTTTAGGGTTAGAGTAATCCATCTTTGATAGATGTTGCATGCATGACATCGTCCTGCCAATGTCGTTAATACAGCAAATTGAATGTGCTTTAGCCGACAATATTTCATTAAAACAGACTTCGGTATCGAATATTACATGTGCGTAGTGGCTAAGCGATTATTTAGCTTTTGAAATTACACCTGTCACTTACGTCTTGGACAGAACCATTTGACTTTCTTTTCTCTCTTTGTCTATTTGTAATTTTCACTACTTTTCTCGGTCTTTTGTCAGTTTAGAACGAGAAAAGTAGACTTTATCGATTCGTCATTTTCAAGGATGTTGTCCTATTGCAAATGGTGTGTAAATTGGTGAGAAGCAGACATATGCGTAAATTTCGAGACACAGAAAGTCCCAAATTGTTCTTTCACAAGCAAGACACACAATGTTCGAAATTATTTGTTTTCATAACCACAAATATAGCAGTAAATAATTTAAGGGAGATGCATTGTTTGCCATTTTTAAATAAAATATATTAGAAAGTAATCGTTGATCAAATCGACGAGTATATATATATATATATATATATATATATATATATATATATATATATATATATATATATATATATATATATATATATATATAGATATAGATATAGATATATTTAGTTTTCGAAAAACTAGGTAATCCGTATGGGTAAACCCAAGCAGGATAAAATCCAGAGAGCTCAATGTAAATCAGACCTAATATTAGCAAGTATTAGCTTTTATATATATATATATATATATATATATATATATATATATATATATATATATATATATATATATATATATATGTATATATATATATTTTAGTCGAGTTAAAACACAAAACACATCGCATGAAGAAAACGCGTAAGAATGGGCGTTTACCATAATATCAAGCTACACACACACACATACACACACACACATACACATATATATATACATACATACATATATATCTATATATATATATATATATATATATATACATATATATATATGTTTAAATATATATATATATATATATATATATATATATATATATATATATATATATATATATATATATTTGTGTATTTAGGCAGCAATCCTTCTTTCAAGCCCATTTCATTAAAAACGACTGACAAGGTGCTTTTATTTAGTTTTTTATATAATTTCTCGTGCGATCTAATAAAGTTTTTCTTTTCAGATGATAAATTATATAAAAATTGTCCGAATGTTCTTTTCCGAGCGCTTTCGGCTATACATTTAGCCATTATCAAGGATTATATTTCAACTGTTAGAATTAGAAATAGTTTGTTATGTGTATGTTTTATAAAGTGATTCATTTTTTTGTTTCAAAACACGGTCAAGATATTATGTCCATGTTCAAAGTTAATATTATTAAGTGTTGGTTTGTTTATTTTTATAAGTAAGGCTTCCATTATTTTTAGCCTTTTTTTGCAAGTGGATGATGCTATTATATATATATATAAGTATAAGTGAACGTTGAAGTCAATACTCTGAGGCGACAGGCCGTTTCATGCTAGACGCAATTGTCAGGTGGCCTGACGATTGCGTCCAGCATGAAAAAACCTGAGAGTTGACTTCCATGTTCACTTTTATATTTATATTTACATAAGTTCTATCTCTGATACTGAACACTTTATCCAATAAATATAACACACCTTAAAACTATATTCCTTCATATATATATATCTATATATATATATATATATATATATATATATATATATATATATATATATATATATATAGGTAATATAGGCTATAGTAACATATGCCGCCTGACGATTGCGTCTGGCATGAAACAGACTGTCGCCTTTTGTGCTGACTTCAATATTCACTTAAATATATATATATATATATATATATATATATATATATATATATGTGCGTCTGTGTGTGTGTGTGTGTGTCTGTGTGAGTGTGTGTGTGTGTTTAAGCAGCATGTCTTCATCCAAACATGTTTCATGGAACAATATATATATTATCTGTTTATTTTTATACTGTTTCCTTCCACTTCTTTAAAAACTTTCTTGGTGTCATAAAAGTGCAATGGTTATTCCCTATCCAGGTACTTTCCATCTCCTCCACGATCATCCTCAAGGGTAAATTACACACAAATACACACACACACACACACACACACACACACACACACACACACACACACATACATATATATATATATATATATATATATATATATATATATATATATATATATATATATATCCGTGTGCAAATTAATTCAAACAAAACGAAAAATTCCATAATTATATACATTTTTTCGTAGTTTTCCAATAAAGCATGAGCTAGTGCCCATGTTAGTACTTCGTATGAGTATCTCAGTCGTTCCTTGCAGATTGACCACAGATTCACGATTGGATTTCAATAAGGAGAGTTTCCGAACAGACTATAGTACTCTGATTTGCTCACTAGTAAGGCTTGCCAGTGTGTTCGTGTAGCGTTACAATTTTCGTAAGCTTCCTTGGAGTAACGCCCATCGCAGAAAATATTCTTAGGACAACTAATAAACAGTCGAGACAATAGTGTCTGGGCATGATTAAATCTGATGCAATCACGGATGACGCAGTATTTTTCAAGGCCAAACAAATTTCATCATACTCCCTGAAAAACAGATTCATATTACTGCACACCACTGCAAATGACCTAATCCGTGGAAAAAATAAAAATAGATTGCACTGTGTCAATCCAGCGAGTCTCAAACTGAATGCATACTAACACAAAACAAATACTTTCTTTTTCATTTTCTGTTTTACTTTCTTTTTTTTTTTCGTGTTATTGAATTTTGTTTCTTTCTGAAATTGGACCCACATGTTCTCTTTTCTTTCTTTCACAGATTATCGTTTTTCGTGTGGCTCGTTCCTAATGTGTAGACATCCTTTCTTTGCATGAATCCAGGGAATCATACCTTGAGTCAAATTATCTCATATCCCGGCTTAAAATATAAATGTTATTTATGTCTGGGACCTTGGCCGTTTCATAAATTTGGGTGCTCGTATCCCGAATCTAGCAGTAAGGATTCACACAAGCAAGGATCGGTGAACGACATGGCAGTTGTGGAAGGAATTTTGAAAAGGTTAGTTTTAAAAAAAAAATTATGCATTCGCAGTTAGGCAGAATCTCCAATTAGATGTTCGGAGGGCCATGAAAAAGGTGAATATATTCAGTGATAGCTTAACACATGTTGGACAACGATATATTCGAAGAGATTCTAAACCAGTGGATACTGAAGAATTAACACCAACCCAACTAAAATTTGAGAAGGCTAGAATAGCTACTCGAACTGTAGTCGATAAAGTGTGGATAGAACAGCTTGAGTTGGAGTTGAACGAATGGAATAACGGAGCGAGATCCAGGGAGTTAAACCTGACGAAACAATTACGGTTCGTGCCAAAGTTCTGCGAAGAAGTGGACAATTATTTTCAGCAGTTTTAGAAAACATCGACACACTTTGAGTGGCCAAAGGATACATGGACAATACTGTTGCAGACAGTGCTAAGTGGGAATGCACAGTAGGGTTACGTCGCGTTGTCAATGGAAGATTGTGACAGTAAAGTCAGCAATCCTCAAATCGTATGAGTTAAATTTAGAAACTATAGGAAACTACAAACAGACATACGTGAATTTGTGAGACAGAACGAAACTTACTTCAATAGATGGAGCTTAGCAAGAGAAGTTGGGAATAATTATTGACGCTGTTGATCTTAATGGAAGAAATTAAGAGTGGCCTAAGCGACGAATTGAAATGCTACATGGGGGAGGAAAGAGTCGAATCTGCGCATGAATTAACCATATTAGCGGACGAGCATGCTCTAACCCACAGGAAGGGTAACATCTGGCCAATGACCCATATGTTTTCGGAGGGCAGAATACCAACAGAGGGATGAATGATAATACACCAGGTGGGAACGTACATCAGTAAACCATCTGTTGAACGGTTGGGAACCGCGGTAAGTCACATGCGAAGATAGGACTTGTTTTGAAAAAATGTAGAAGTCGACAGTGGCGGTATGAAAACCTCGGATCAGGGCAAGCCGCTGGGCTCGCTGTCGGCAGATAGATTACCGACTGGGTATCAGCTATTTATATCCAAGATTCGGCTATCACATTTGAAAAATGATAACAGTAAATCAAACATCAGAATAATTTCGGATATGAGGGAGTCGCAATCCCTCTTATTACGGTGTAGCCTACTGAAAGGCTTGAATTCAGGGACCGGTAGCCGAGTCAATATAAAAGGTGTCGGAAGTGCATCTATTAACATACGTCTACATTCAGTGAGTGATCTCTCTACGGAGGGCGTAGACATGTTGATCGGAAACGAGTTAGCGTTGGGAAAGGTAGAGATATCAAAATCATCAAGTCTCTGCAGGCGCCAAAAGCGAATTTCGACGGGAGGGGTAACAAGGGGAATAGTGCAACGGGGGCCGTAACACACGCTCATGCATGAAAGCGGAGGACAGGGTGAATGGGAGGAAGGAATTGGAAAAGAGCCAGTTAAATGATCAAATGGCAAAGGGGATCTCACAGAAAATGCAGAAAACAGATCCTGAGCTACGAAAATAATTTGAGGTAGGGAACAGTGAATCCAAGTAGTATGAGAATTCGCCGGAATACTATATCCATTACTGGATATCGATGATAAGTTGAAATTCAAGGGAAATCCCTACAACGGAAGACTGGGCGACCAAAGAACAAATAATTTTGATATGGTTTATAGAACATTGAACATAAAGATAGTTCACGAGATACACCTCGTGGGTCATCTGGGAGTGAATAAATCATATGAGAAGATTGTAAGGCACACTTACTGGCTTGGACTGAAGAAGGACATAGCAGAGTTTTGTGACACTTGCCATATATGTCAGCCTGCCTAGAAAATCTAATGTGAAAATCCCAACGGAAACTCTTACATCCTATCACTGTATATGAGGAACGATTTAGCCGAGTAATAATTGACTGCGTGGATTCTTTACCAAGAACGAAATGAAGAAACAAGTACATATTTACAATAATGTGTGCTACGTCCAGATTCCTCGAAACCATCCGATTAAAGAGCATTTTCGAAAGGAAATTTTTAGGTGTTCTAACAAACTTCTTCACAAAGTTTGGACTGCCAAAAAAGATCCAGTCTGATCAAGGATCGATCTTCATGTCCAGGCTGTGTCCGCAAGCCATCAGACAGGAATCTCATCGATACGCGCTAACGTATATCATTCCCAATCCCAGGATGCACTAAAACGATTAAAATCGACGCAAAACTGTAGGACAAACGCCTACTGTGTGAAACACCACAAAGAAAGGAACGAAGGTCTCCATTCTGTGATGTTCACAGCGAGAGAAGCCAGTATTTCGGATTTAGCCCTTTTGAACTAGTATGCGGACTCGCAGTGTGAGGTCCGCTGAAATTAATAAAAGAAAGATGTTTACAAGTCAATACGGATCAAATGAACTCATTGGATTCTGTGACACGGTTTAGAGACCGAATAGTGTAAGCAAGTTAGCTAGAAAGCATCTTGAATTTGCCCAAGTGAAGATGAAAAATAATAGGACAAGTATACGGTAGAGTTGAGAATTTAAAGCGGGAAATAAAGTTCAAGTACAGATACCGATGGACGCCGTACCCTCAGAAAGCTAAATCTCAAGGGCCGTATAAAATAGTACGAAAAGTCAGTGACGTAAACTATATCGTTAGCACGCCAGATTATCGAAAGAAGATACAGAGTTGTCACATAAATATTTTAAAGCCATATTAGAGGAAATGAGGAAACAACGGTGCTAGCTGCTTTTAAATCGAACAAGAGCCGGTTAGTTCAAAACCAGCAAAACTCAGATGTGGTTTGAAGTCGATAATTAGAACTTCGAAATTCGAAAATCGTAGCTAATCTGGAAACCAAACTTGACCACCTACCCTCGGTGGAAAGGAAGGAAATGGTTAAAATAATTACACAGTTTAAAGATTTATTTTCCGACGTGTCAAGTAAGACAACAACAATACAATACAACGTGGACGTAGGAGATGCAAGAACTTACCGAATGAACCCACAGAGAACGAATCTTATGAAACAAGAAATATAATATATGCCAGAAAAAGGAATCATCGGGTCCAGTTGTAATGATTGGGCATCTCAGTGTGTGCTTTTTGATGAGGCGGATAGATCCGTCCGATTTTGTACAGAAAGGTGAATCAATTGATGAGGACTGATGCCTATCCGATCTCACTGATGGACGATTGTATTGGTAGGATAGGAACGTATATCAAGAAGTGCGACATATTGAAGGGATATTGGGCTGTACCCTTTTCCGAAAAGAGCCAAACAGGTATCAGCGACTTATTAAAAAGATATTAGGGTGTACACTTTTCCGAAAGAGCCAGTTATCAGCGACTTATTGAAGGGATATCGGGCTGTACCCTTTTCCGAAAGAGCCAAACAGGTATCAGCCTTTGTAATACCGGGGAAGAGATTTCACTACTTTGTAATGCTCTTTAGCATGAAAAGCACTCACACCACTTTTTCCCGGATGATTAACCAGTGCTTGCGTAATGTCGAAGGGTAGATACTTATGTGGACGATATAGTGGTGTATAGTGAACCATGGAAGGAATACATATCTGACTTGGAGAAAGAGTTTAGTAGGCTCAGAAATGCCAATTTAAATATCAAAAGTGAATTTGCTCAAGCTACATTGAACTACTTTGGGCATGTGATTAGATACGGGAAACTATCGCCCAAGTGTGTAAAGTTCAAAATCATTATTGATTACCCAAACCCAAAAGGTGTGAAGGAAGCCAGATTTCTGGGCATGGTTGGATATTACAGGAATTTTTGTTCTCACTTCTCAGAGATCGCTTCACCCTTGACTAATTTACTTAAAAATAAATGTAAATACGTGTTGTTTGCCAAGCAGCTTTTGTCAAAATTAAAAGGATGTAACTTTAATAAACCTCTCTCATTAGCTGGAGATGTTAGCGACGTTGAAATGGGGGCAGTTTTGTTACAAGAAGACCATCAGAGTATGCTGCACCCTGTTCGAGAAAAATAATGTTCTTTAGAAGCCATAATCCACGGTGGAGAGAAAGCATTAGCTTTCATAGACAGTCTGAAGC
Source organism: Acanthosepion esculentum (assembly GCA_964036315.1). Classification (NCBI taxonomy): domain Eukaryota; kingdom Metazoa; phylum Mollusca; class Cephalopoda; order Sepiida; family Sepiidae; genus Acanthosepion; species Acanthosepion esculentum. Next base: position 96,150,505 of record OZ038484.1, read on the forward strand.
AATTTGAAATTTACATATCAGCTTCAGCCACCCCAACTAATGTTGATACGGATCATAATCCTCTGTTATTTATATACAGAATGCAGAATAAAAATCGGCGACTCCTAGCCTGGAGTTTGCTCTTACAAGAATTCAGCTAGGAAATCACAAATATTTCAGGCAAAAGCAATCTCACAACGGATGCTCTGTCTAGGGTATAAGCGTAAATATCTTTCGAGGAATTCGATAAACCTCCGAGTTAAAAACAAAAAACTGCTTATTCGCTGCAATTTTTTATTTCTTTTGGCTAAAGGGATGTTATTTACTATTACGATTTGTGTATTAAAGGAGGGAAAGAAAGAGTAATCTATCTATTATCTCATTATTAAGAACATTGGTTTTTCACCCTTCTCTCTATCTTTCTTTCTTCTTTCATTCATTCATTCTTACTTTCTTTCTTTCTTTCATTCATTTATTCTTTCATTCATTCATTTTTTTCATTCATTCTTTCATTCATTCATTCTTTCATTCTTTCATTCATTCATTCATTCATTCTTTCATTCATTCTTTCATTCATTCATTCATTCTTTCTTTCATTCATTCTTTCTTTCTTTCATTCTTTCTATTTTTCTCATCATTGTAACTACTTCTTGTATACATGTGATCGAACGGTGATAATGGATCACTGTACATTCCTGTACTACTCGAAGGACATGGGTAGCAGAGAGCAGGTAATTGTTTCTGATATCATACATGTCGACCGCGTAGAAGGTCATATGACCACAAGTAGACGCGAATGCGCCAAAATCCACTATCTGACAGATGGAAGTATGCAGCCGAACGTATCTGATGTCCAACTTCTGTACGTTTCTTTCTGCAGGAGCAGAAAAGGCAGTAACTGAACGAAATTATGGAAATGACCAGATTTTGCCATGAACATCTCATAGCTAAATACATCTATAAATTACGAATATATTCTCAGCGATGAAAAGATCTCGAATATTAAATTAGATTATTGTGGAAGCATTTTGATTAACAATGACTACCTTAAAACCAGCGGGAAAATATTGGAATTACCCATATATTCGAACATTCTATTTTTCGAAATTGTTGATCAAGTCATCTTATGTGAATACAGGGAGCTATCTGATGTAATTCTGTGAAAATACTGACATAAGGAATTTGAAGCCCAGATAAGTACTACTCGCATTCTGTTGATCTAAGAACGCCTAATATTGAAACGATGTGTTAAATACTGCAATTACCGCATGCTCACCCAAGACAAACTCTTTCTTATTTATCTTCATCTTTTCTTTTCTTGCTTTTCGTGCTATTGAATTGAATCAATTGTCTGAAATTGAACCCACGTGTTCACTGTATTTCTTTCACCGATTAACACGTTATTGTGCAGCTAGCTCCTAATGCATCAAAGAAATCATACCATGAGTCAAATCATCACATATACCGGCTTAAAATATAAATGTAATTTATATATGAGACCTTGGCCGTGACTATATATATATATATATATATATATATATATATATATGTATGTATATATATATATATATATGTATGTATATATATATATATATATATATATATATATATATATATATATATATATATATATATATATATATATATATATATATATATATATATACTTAATTTATTCTTTAAATGTAATTGTGGTTAGCGCTGCATAGGGAGAACGACTCAAAGGCTAGATGCCAGAATAAAGCAGCAAAAGTGTACACTCCTTCAGACATTCTAACAAATACATACGTCTCTTCCATCGCAGAACACCTAATAAATAGTCATGATTCTGCTGCTAGTTGTAGCGAAAACTCATTAACCATTCTAATCAGGTGCTCCTCGAATTACCACTTAAAAGTGTTGGAACCCATCTATATTCTATCGTTGACGCCCCCTCTGTGTAAACAGAAGGACTGCGTATTAGGCGTTGAACTTATTTCAATCTGAGCAATATTTTTTCCTTCTCTATTTATCATTTTTTTTAGTGATAATTCAGTTTATTAACCTCGATTTACCTCTGTTGAGCGAGGTTCGAAACCGGTCAGCTAGCCCTTTTTTTCATTTTTACTTTTTATTTATTACCATCATGAGTGGTAATAATTTTTGTCTATTTATGGCAGTTATAAAGTTTTGTACCACAAAACACACACACACATATATACTTATATATATATATATATATATATATATATATATATATATATATATATATATATATATATATAATACTATTAATACTCGGTTGGAAAAAAAAACTCGGATAGCAAAACTTGTAAGTCTATCAAAACAAATTGGTACCCGAGAAAAAAAAAAGAAAGTACTAGAAACACCCAATCAGGCCGAAATAAAACGTCCAGTGACTTAAGTGTTTTGTCGAAAGAAAAAACCGTAAGCGAGTAATAATGCTAAAACGTAGAGTGCTCAATACGGTAAGTAGAGCAGGGATAAATGAAATAAATCCTAAAAAGCCAGTTGAAGATCCGTTTAGGTGAAACCTAGGTAGTGTGTTCCTGGCAATTTAGGATTTATTTCGTTCATATATATATATATATATATATATATATATATATATATATATATATATATATATATATATATATATAGAGAGAGAGAGAGAGAGAGAGAGAGAGAGAGAGATGTTCTGAATAATTATAAATTTAATCCTCGCCGTTTGATGGAACTCTAACTTTCATGAATGTAGCAATCTTCAGGAACAAATAAGTTGCTTTTTCAGTCTGTGCCTGGTGATTGACATAATTCTCAGAGTAGCAACAGAGTTGTTATTATATATATATATATATATATATATATATATATATATATATATATATATATATATATATATATATATACAGTGCATGCTGTTACAGTGTAAACATGGCAACTCTGCATGAACAGAATGCAGTGTGACAAACCTAAAGGTATGTTATGGCGAAAGTGCTGATAATTTTTGACTTACTCTCGTAGATATATAGGTAGATATATAAAGTGAAATCAATAGTCGGATGTCAGAAGACAACTCAGGAAACAGAGGGAGCGAGAGAGAGACAGACAGACAGATGAATATCCTATCTGCATTATACACTCCACCTGAGTCTTCCACAACTGCACAAGAGAGTGACATGCAAAAATTGGACTGTTAATCCAACTCAGATGCTACTGAAAAAAAGTAAGAATTTTGATCAGACAGGGCGCTGCCATTATCTCGCGAGATAAATGAATGCCTGTTCTTTCTCCCTCTCTTTCTCTCTCCCTCTCTCTCTCTCTCACACACACACACACACACACACACACACACACACACACACACACATATATATATATATATATATATATATATATATATATATATATGTGTGTGTGTGTGTGTGTGTGTGTGTGTGTATTTATAAATATGCTTTTGTTATCTGCTTTTATTTGTATCAATTTTGCGATATTTACATTTTATCTTGATAATACCGCTATATTTTCTTTGCTTCGAGGTGGTCTTCTCTCGTCTGTCTTTTCCACCATCTCTCTTTTTTTTCTCTCTCTTGTCTCCCTCCCATATACTATCTCTTACTTTATCTCTATCTATTTTTCTATTTTCCGGTCTCTGTTTTATGATTATGGTAATTTAATCCACTTTTTTCGCTTACCGACCCACATATTCATGGCCCTGTTCCAAAGTGGCAATCAACGGTACGCTGTTCACATCATTTAGTGTCATTGGACGCTAGCATTCATATTCCGTAATTGATGGATAGCCGACTGACGCTAAGAACGACATTTAAAGAATATCGATCAGCTGCAATATTGACAAATGAATACGGATAGAAATATATTTACAAATATCAATGAAAAAAATCATCGGCACACAACTTAAGAACATGAATACATATATATATATATATATATATATATATATATATATATATATATATATATATATATATATATATATATATATTACAAATTGATACCATATTTCGAGATATTTATAGGTTCAGTGTCTCCATAATTATCTATCTATCTACTTATATTAATTTATTGTATTGTTTTGGTAGATAGGTGCCACCCTTTTAGTGTTGAAATAGTTAAATGTAACCGCTACTTCTATTCCAATGGTTTCTTGGCTCGCACTTCTCGACATCGGAACTCTCTAACCCTTATTGCTTACCTGATAAATATCAAAAATGTAAATGCTAGGTCAATCGCCATCTTCTGTTGCCATGATTCTTGTCGTTTTTTTTTTCTTTCTTCAATCCGAGCTACACCCAAAACCTTCTCTCATTTTCACTCTCCGTAACCCCATGCGTGATAGTGGCTCTCCTGCCTTGCTTGGGTAATGTATACACTGTTTACATTTTAGATGTTTACACTGTAACAGCATTCAGAAAACTGGAGCGTTCAAGCTCAATCTTCGATCACGTGATTACAATTGTACCATCTATAAGCATACATGAACAGAAGACAGTGTGACAAAACTAAGGATATGTTATGAAGAAAGTGCTGATGTTTGATTTATCTTTGATGCATACAAAATATAGTCTAATATTTATTAACCCTGTTTTATATGCGCATATCTCGAAATATTCACCAAATCCTAAGCACCAGAGCCACTTAGTTTAGAGGTTTAGTAAAAGAGATGTGATATGAATGTGAGATTAGTGAACATCGAGGACTGGTTTGGTTTAGTTTGATTTACGGCAACCTCAATAGGTTATTTAATGCCGACAAAATTTTTCATTACAGGTAATATATTGTTTTGTCCAAAATCTATTTCTGGTAATATTTTTCCTTCAAAAATGTATTGCTGGTAATATTTTATTTTCAAAAATGTATTGCTGGAAATATTTTTTTAAAAAGTATTGTTGGTAATAATTTTTTTTAAAGTGTACTGCTGGTAATAGTTAACTATGTGCCCATAGCTGGGACCTCAAGAGGTGCTACCACTCCGGATCAGGGTGGATCTGGGAACACCAGCAATGAAGAGGTGATTCCACGCTCCTCAAACTTCCCGGTCAGAGGCCTTGCTGTTGGACGTAGTTTATCGTCTTACCCAGGACGCGGATGTAGTTTATTGTCATACACAGAACGGTTGAGGATTGGTAAAAACTTGATTTGATGAAGTTCTGATTACATGGTTAAGGAAAGTATTCACGTAGAAATCTTCATGACAAATTGAATACAGAAGGAGTTATGATGGCTAGACACCGTAACGTTAAACACGGTAGTTTGAAATTTTAATTTGCTGTTTGAAATCATTAGAAAACCAATAAAATTATTGAAAATCGATATGGTATCGAACAGAAAATATTGATTTTGACAATTTCCAACAGTTTACACAAAGTTTTATTGCAAATATTAAGTTTTACAAACTTTTGAAAAATATTTAAATTTCAATGCAAAAGCAAGCATTTCGAGCTACTTTTTCAACGTTAAACACGTGGGGAATGGGTTGCCTGGTGGAAAATAGGTCATCCCTACAAAAGACTGTCATTTTTTATCCTGTCAAGGATGAAAAAAGATGTTTCGCTGGCTCCAGTTTAGATTTAGCAACAATTTGAACTTTCGTTGATATTTTAATAATCAGATATCGATTGTGTGTGGTCTAATTTACAAAAACATAGGCCCAAATCACGAAACATTGTACTTTTAGAAGACTGACTCATTAGTTGGTCTAAGAAATGTCTCACTAAGAAAGTTCCCTCATATATGTAGACCGCGACGATTATTCCCATCGTGAGATGTCTAATAAGTTTAATGGTTATTGTTAGATTACTCATTTTATTAAAAGGAATCCGTTCCTATGAACACAAGTGGGTTCGTCTCAATCCTCATAAATACGTTGGATACTATTGTAAGCGGGGGTATTATGCTGTCAGTGTAGTCCACCACTAGCAGTGCTTTACTTACTTCACGCCGTTGGCAAGTACTGTATTTCCTTACAAAGATTACGATTTCATTTCCAACCCCCATTTTGGTTGTTCCGCATTCAGTAACCTTTTCCAGGTTACAATATTTTGGCGATGAGGGTGAGAAATTGACTCTGTGCAGAGTAAATCTAAAATATGGGTGCGTTATATACTGTACCTATGAACACAAATAGGTATGTCTCAATTCTCATAAAGGCATTGGACACTATTGTATGTGGGGGTAATATGTTGTCTAAATTGTTGACCACTAGCAGTGGTTTATGTACTTCACGACGCTGGCGAGTATTTTATTTAGTTATAAAGATTACCATTTAATTTCCAACCTTCATTTTGGTTATCCCTCATTCAGTAACCTTTTCTAGGTTACAATATTTTGGCGATGAGGATGAGAAATTGACTCTGTGCAGAGTAAATATAAAAAGGAGGGAGTCTTATATACCGTACGTATGAACACATATGGGTATGTTTTAACCCTCATAAATACATTGGACACTATTGTATGTAGGGGTAATATGCTAAGTTGTTCACCACTAGCAGTGGTTTACCTACTTCACGCCGCTGGCGAGTATTTTATTTTGTTGATGTTATAAAGATTACCATTTCATTTCCAACCCCCATTTTGGTTATTCGACATTCACTAACCCTTTCTAGGTTACAACATAAATAGTTGGTATTCATTAAACAGTTTTGCAATTGCCGAGTAAAATTTATAAAATATTTATCTTAAAATATTTTTTCAGGAAAATAGATTTCTAAAGTCCATTAACCTCTTACTATTTCTGTTATTGATGGTTGCTACCTTCCATTAATATTGCGTGTGAATTCGTGCGTAATATCAACATCTAGATTATCTTATCATTTACCCTTCATGTTCCATGCGCTATCTTCGTTTTATACAAACATATTGCGCAGCAGAGTTTTTCCTCAGTGATGTCTATTCCGGAGTCATTTAACGTTTCGGTCTTCCATGACATCATATTTTTCTACCATGGGTCCGGTCGAGAGCGACAATTCCGCGACTGGCATTTTGACATAGCTTCCACAAGATTTCAAGAATTGTACAGGCACGATGTAGTAATGGATAGCGCCTTAGATTGAGGAATCGGAGAACCGAGGTCGAATTCCAGTCGAAACCATTACGTTCTCTTTCGTGCTAATACTCTTGGGGAAGTTATGAATCCTCTTCTTCTCCACCCAGCTATGGGTAAATAGCAGTCCAAACCGGACAACTCGTCTACCAAAGAAAGAAATGGCGACCTATTGCGGGAAAAAAAATCTGTCACATCAGTCATGTATCGAAAGATACATGATACTCTAAGCGTGTACGACGCATGGCACATAACTGACTGAAACGATATTTGTGACTACGCAAATGAGATCCTTTTATTCAATCTTATATATGATTTCTGACCAAATGGGATTTATTTAATTTTAAAGTAAATCTCACATTTTACGAATGCCTTTACTTGTGTAAAATATGCGTGAATTTACGTTGTATAATATTATTTTACGAAAAGGCTATGTGGAAAATATGACGTCAATTCAAACCTTTGAGAATTTAACATTTTTGTGGTTGTGTATGTTGGATGGTTTGGGAAAGTAATAATTCTTTCAGGAAATCTGAGATTGGATTGAAAGCTGGGCGTAGATTTATATATTAATAAGATTCCATAGCAACACTTTTGAGAATTTGTCTTGAGAAATTAATTTCTCTTTTGATATGGGTGGCATTTTGTACTTTAAAATTGTATACATAGCAATTTATCAAATGCACTAGTCATACACAGAAATAAATTCACCAAAATTTTTATCTAAATGTGCCACACTTATCAAAATATAATGTAATTTACTCAGAAGTAAAATCCTCGGGAGTGTCTTTGCCGAATCCTCTCACAGTTTCATAACATTTTCCACTGATCATGTTTGTGCAAAGAAAACCAAAAATTCAAGATCATGCACATTTTTACATAGATAAAGCTCTTCGTCATGTGTGAGCTGTACTTGTGCGTACAGTTTTGCGTATTTCTTTAAGACATTCTTCAATGAGCTTATCGGAACATTTTCTAATTAATCCGAGGGCTCCAACTGCAAGTGGAATTATTGATGTCCTCATGTGTCACCTTTCTGAGATTTCCATTTCAAGATCTATGGATTTTGATCTCTTTTTGAAGATCCTCAATCAGTTTTTGTAGTCTTTGATCACTACGCCTGGTTGATTAACATTGATTCTTCTGTCTGTCCGTATTGTAAAATCTCATAAAATTTATTACAAGTCCTAGGTCTATAACGGGGTCTGGGTGACGTTCATAACAATTCCTTGCAGTTTTTTAATTTCCTGTGCAGATATTAGCCCTGTATGTCATGCTGAGTTTTATATTGAGTGGGTGCTAACACTGTGCAAACTGATACAAGATGGTCAATTGTTTATGTATATTTATTACACAATCTGCATTTCGGATTCATAATGTTTGCAATTTTTTTTGCGGTCTCTAATAACGATGTCTGAGCGATTAGCTTTGCTTGTTCTGTCTGTATGTATTGTGTACTCCCATAAAATTATTATTATTATTATTATTATTATTATTATTATTATTATTATTATTATCTGGCGTTTACACATTTTTTGTATTTCATTACGGCTTGGGATACCAAGTACCCCTTTAATGACTCTATTGAACCTGTTTCCAATGAAACCGAGAGCTCCAACTACAACTGGTATTGTCGATGTCCTCACGTGCCGCATTTTTGATATATCGATTTCAAAGTTCTTGTAAATTGATAGTTTATTATTATTATTATTATTATTATTATTATTATTATTATTCCTGATTTGTATCCAGTAGAGCCGGGTCCAATCTCTGGTCCTTAGACCCTGTAGGAGAATTGACATTTAATAGATAGCATTTTTCTTATTATATGTGATGTTCCGATTAGGGGGAGGTCCTTGGCAACTTGTACGTTGATGTTACCTAGTGCACTGCTAGTATGATTGTCCATTCCTTTCCTCAGCAGGCCCGGATCTCCGATTACTATTGTACAGTCTCGGGCTTCATCACCCACATCCTGTTAATCTCGATCTCCAGGTTCTTTTATTTGGACAATTTATCGATAATTTTCATGGAAGTGTTTCTCTCAGATGGTATTGCTATGTCAATAAGCATGCACTTCCTGAATTTCTTCTCTTTTATGATAATATAAGGTCTGTTGTATTTTATTTCTGTGTCAGTTTAAATTGACATATCCCAGAGGATAGTTACATCGTTATTTTGGTTAACTGTGTGTGGTCGGTTCTCGTACCATCTCTCAGTGGTTTCGATTTTGTGCTACTTGCTTGTCTTGCAGGGCACATATTTCGCTACCATGTTATGTCTGTGGGTATATTCATTTATTTAGACAACCTGAGATAATGTGGTCGACAGTTTCATCATATTTTCCACAGATCCCTCATTTCAGGTTAGTTCCATCCTTTATTATGCGATAATGATAGTATCTGGTTAGTAGGCTTTGGTCCTGAGCTGCAGTAATTAGGTCTTCTGTCTCAGCTTTCAAACACGTGCTCCTCAGCCACTGATATGTTTTCTGTTGGTGCACATTTGCTTCTTTCGTTCTTCTTAGGTATTTGCTAAGGAACCCATTGCGTCCCAGCTTGTTTTTTGCAATTTCATTTGTCCAAGTTGTTTAGCGTCTTTTTTTTTGGTGGGTAGGGTTGCAGGTATATTAAACTGTTTCCCGTAGAGTGTAGCTTCTGTGTTGATTGAGCTGATTTCGTGTTTTACTGTTTGTACAAGAGAGCCATTGGTTTTGTGAGAGATGCTTCCAATTAAGTTGTAGCTTTTCTATAGATTATTATTATTATTATTATTATTAGTAGTAGTAGTAGTAGTAGTAGTAGTAGTAGTAGTAGTAGTAGTAGTAGTAGTATTACCAAGCGTTAACATTTCTCACATTTATTTAAGTAATTTTTATTTGTGCTATGGTAATATTTCTTTACTTAGATTGTTTAAATTGTTTTGAAAATCCTTATACAGAACGAATAATTAAAAAATATTAAAAACATTATTCTCTCGAATCACAGTTTAAATAATTTGTTTAATTAATATATATATATATATATATATATATATATATATATATATATATATATATATATATATATATATATATATATTAATATATATAAACATACACATTAATAATTCGCAGCTCTTCAGCGTGGCTAGACGTCCGGGTAAACACACAGTGACTGACAGTGACTCAATTCTGCCGAAGAGTCATGCCATATTAGCTTTAATAGTCAGTTTACAAACCCACGCTTCATTCCCACAGAACTCAACCGAAATTAATTTTCAGGAGCCAATATATATATATATATATATATATATATATATATATATATATATATATATATATATATATATATATTTTTTAATCATATCACCCCAAGCCAGGCCGGAGGCCACCATCACGCAAGGGGTTAAAGAAGGGTTGGAGGAAGAGCAGATAGGAGTGGCAAGGGAGTGGATGTGGAGAAAGAGAAAGACAGTGGGTCGATCAAGGCAAGGGGACCACAAAAGTTCCGGAGCGAGAGCAGATAGGAATGAAAATGAAAGGATGTGGAGAAGGGAAGTTGATAGATCACGGCAACTGGAGATGTCGATTGACGCTACACTTAAACCGTTGGAGATTGTATTTGTCAGGGAAACAATAATAGGGATGGGAGTTCCATAGGCGAGATGTGCGAGACATGAAGCTATTGGAGTAGAAGAGACGTCTATATATACATGAGAAACATTTTCTTTCATTTAACTTTAGCGATTCTTTCTTTTTGACGCGTTTTTATTCTCTTACCAAAAGCGATTTTCATCTCTGTAAATTGTTTTCATGACTCCTATTTGTATCCAGTAATAAAATAATGTTGATGGAAAGGAATCGCCTTCTCGTAATGAAGATGGCAGGACGTAAAATATGTGCTTCGGAAGATAGAAGCAAAGAAATAAAATCAAGTTATGTCTTGGAAAGACGAGCAAATTGAGCTCTAAGTCAATGATAGGTCAGTTTACTCGGCTATATTGTGAACCTGGGCGATAATCTGATTTGCTTGCACATATGCGAGGCGCGTGGCATGTGAGGTAACATATATGCAATTGACATCGTTCGCCTCAGACTCGCCGGCATCTCCTTCGTAGCGCTTCGGCCAGATAACGGTATTCCTTTGAAGGAAAGTCATTTAAGTGATCTGACAAATAGTTAAAAACATCTTTCGTTGCGAAAAAAAAAGTCTAGAAGCAGGGAACAGAGAATCTAGATAGACAATATGCCATATGAAAAAAACACGTGCACACAGCTTCGCAAATATACTGATTGCTAAAGAATCGCTAATGTAAATTATTAATATGCGTTCTGATTTAAGATACGTTTTCGTTTCACCTCATTTTTTGTTGCTTCTTAGCACAATACGGAAGTTATCTCAGATTTTCTGCAGGTGTAAAGTTAATAGCATCACTCTGAAGACTACATATAAAAGAAAAAGTTAATTCGTTGCCTATCATATACTGTCTACGTTTAACTTAGCGTCTGCGTATTTAAAACTGTGTCATTTGTTTCTTTTTACTATAATGATCAAGGCAAAAGAGCCACTCGAGGTAGAGATTTACAGAGTAAGTGGCGCAGATCACTCCGAACTGACATGCTTCTCTCTGTAATTTTTACAAATATTTTCACGTAACTACTCTGACGAGTTTTTTCTCCCTGGTGCCCCGGCCATACGAATTTAAGAGTGAAATTAGATTGAGAAATAAGTTTCACTTTTTTTACTGTCGAACTAGCTACTCCAACATTTCCCTTTCTCACACTTCTCATCTGTGGAACTCGCTCACGATTTATTGTTTACCTGATAACTATAATCCTCAAAACTTATTCTCTTTCACCATCACTTTCTGTAACCCCCCAGCGAACTATTGACATTATCGCTTTGCTTGGGGTGAAACAATAAATAAAAAAAAGTGCTATAGGAACATGTGGGAAAGATAACGGTTAACGGTAGACTTGAACAGTTGAACATTGTAGTAATCGGGAGAGTATCTTCTTGGGAGACGGCTCCACAGGGGCGCGGAGTCACTTTTTGACTATCAAGATTGGAAATTAAAGACTGGACTGCTTCTGCCTATATATGGCAACAGTACTCCATGTTTGGTCTCGTTTGGATCTTGTAAACGAAGAGAGTAGCAGTAGGTGTCAGGTCACACACACACACACACACACACACACACACACACACACAAACAAGTAGACAAATTGCGCACTCAGACCGTACAGCCCCTACCATTGCCTGAACACTTAAATCATAATGGTAAAGACAATAAAAAAGAGAGATAAGAAAAATGTATTAACACATGCTTCCTGCCTATTAAACTCTCTCACTCTGCGAGCGTGTTCTTTCATTGTCTTTTTTCTCTCTCTCTCTTATTCGCTCTCTCCGTTTCTCTCTCTCTCGCTCTCTCTAACTCTCTCTCTCTCTCTCTCTCCCGTTACTTAGATGGTTTGAATTGTTTCGAAAGTTTTATACAGAGCGAATAATTAAAAAAAATAAACAAGCTACTCTTTCTCTTTGTCACTCTTTCTCTTTGTCTCCCTTTCTCTTCGTCTCCTTTACTTTTCGTCTCTCTTTCTCTTCGTCTCCCTTTCTCTTTGTCTCCCTTTCTCTTTGTCTCTCTTTCTCTTTGTCCCCTTTCACTTCGTCTCTCTTTCTCTTTGTCCCCCTTTCTCTTCGTCTCTCTTTCTCTTCGTCTCCTTTACTTTTCGTCTCTCTTTCTCTTCGTCTCTCTTTCTCTTTCTTCCCCTTTCTCTTTTTCTCCCTTTCTTTTTGTCCCCCTTTCTCTTCGTCTCTCTTTCTCTTTGTCCCCCTTTCTCTTTGTCTCCCTTTCTCTTTGTCCCCCTTTATCTTTGTCTCTCTTTCTCTTCGTCTCTCTTTCCCTTTGTATCGCTTTCTCTTTCTCTTTATTTCACTCTCTCTTTCGCCCTATCTTTTCTCTCTCTCTCTCAAAATAAATAGAAATTGACATTTGCATTATCTAACCTACGATGAGATATCTAAAAGATGCTACTCCCAAGTGAAGTGATTTATTGATTTTTTTTCTATGGCTTATCAGAACTTTGCATGTTATTTACAACAAGAAAATATTTTTAGAATGTAAGATTTTTTTTAGATAATACTAATTTAGTGATACAAGTTTTCCTAATTAACCCATAGCTGGGGGAGAAGATGTAGATTCATATATTTCCCAATGATACTTTCGTGTGAATACAACGAACCCAACAACTGTTGGAACTCGGCTCCTCGATTAGCCATTCTGGGATATTATTATCCATTACACTACATTCACATCCAAAACTTACAACACTTGGCATTCCGTATTAGTCACCCATTGACGTTGCTTAACTTCGGTTTCAACACGATGTGACCGTAAGCTAATAGCGTCGTCCATGCTTAGAATATTGCTGACATATACGGTCCAGTGTTCCTGCTATTTATCTAGAGCTCCTTGATAAAATCAAACGAATCAACAATATTATTGACCCTTTTCTGTCGTCACAGTTTCTGTCACATTCCCACCGCCGTAAGATTCCCTCCCTTTGTCTTTTCTATAAATAATTTCATGTTAATTATTCGGATGTGCTCTTAAACTATGGTGCCTAGAATCTTTGATTTAATCGCAGTACTAGACTGGTGATGAGGTCTCAGCAATTTACAGTTGTATTGATGTGACCGTAAATTCTATGCTAACAGTTTCTTTTTTTTATAATTCCAGCTTTAGAACTCCCTTCCATCACTATAATTTCCCGCCAACTTTAATCTACAAAAATTTAAATGCAATCGCTATCTATTGCTCTCCTGATTCTTCTTCTTTTGTTCTTGCTCATTTGCAATGTTTCTTTTCCTAATTCTCCCATATTCTTTTGTCTCAGTGGCGTTACCGGCATGCTTAGGGTGACATCGATTAAAAACCTTCCTAGTGAACGATCAAAATCAGTATGTTTGTAATTAACTGCAATACTAATGTTCATTCAACTAAAATCATAACGTGTGTAAAATATGTTTCTTGTCTAAGGTTTTTAGATATTTAGTTTGAGTTGCTTTGTTTTATGGCATATCAACCACAATGGGTTATTTAATGACGACAAGACTTTTATTGCTGTCAATAATTTTTGTTCAAAAATGTATTGCTGGCAATAATATTTTTTTCTTTTGGCAAAGTATTTCTGGTATTAAAGCCTATTTTTACAGTTTTATAATGTTTTCACCCTAGGTTGGGGGTTAACTATTTACCCATAGCTGTGACCCTAACAGATGCTAACATCCCGAGTTAGGGTGGACCTGGGAACACCAGCAATTAAGAGGTGGTTCCACGCTCATAAAATCCTGATCAGAGGCCTTGATGTTGGATATAGTTTATCGTCTTACCCAGGACGCTTTAGATATTAGTCCACTAATCAAATCACTTCTGCCGTCCGATAGGCTTTACCTAACGAGTCACTCCCATTAAGAATTCGCACTGTGATACACCCACACAAATTAACAGGTGTGGTGTTATGTTGTTCCTCTTCGTTAAAATAAAAGGATTTAAATTAGAGCAGACATGTTTGCAAACATAAACTCTTTTTTGATTCTTTTGAACCCTTTTCTAATTAGAGTTTAATAGGAAGACTTTTTTTCCTTAACGGCAGACGACGAAATTCTTTTTCACAGGGAGATTAATCTTCTGGTTGAGATGACAGGAAATTATTTATTCTCTTTGTGCGGAACATATTTGATTATTTTATCAGTTTTGTTTATTTCTCTTTACTTCTTGTTCCCTCTTATATTTGCCATCATAATGCGAACTGAGTTTTCTTTTAGTCAAGCAAATTATTTCCTTTGTGCGAGACTTGAATGGTGACTGTCAGCTCAATAATTTAGCAAGACATCGCATTTTTTTTATGACGACTGCTACTACTATTATTTTTTCTATGGTGAAGATAGGAACGAATACGTTTTTGTCGGTCTGTTGTGCCACACCATTGTGTGGAGAGTACATATATGACTCAGAGAAAATTAATCAGAACTTAACATATAAAAGAAAACAGTAAACGCCATTTAAAACATAGACGGGTAGGTATATTTAAGCCATGCTAAGAAGTATTCTATTTATTAATGTAATAGTATCGGAAAAGTATTAGGTAGGTATACTCAAACCATGTTTTGGTGCGTTTATTTTCCTACTAGCTTAAAAGCCGCCCGATCAGGCGGCATGCAAGCTAGCTCGTTCTAGCTTACATTGATTAGGCCTTCATCATAATAGGTAGGGAGTAGTAGTGATTTTCCAAGCATAGGTTAGATGTGGCACAAGGCCGAATGTAGGGGCACGTAGTGAGAATCGAACTCACTACTCAAAGGTAATTGTTATAGCGAGACAAGCTTGCTAACCATTACACCGCCTCGAGTTGCCCTAGGTAGGGAGGAGTAGATGCGATAGGCAACAATAAACTACAGAAGAACTCAGAATTCATCGCTGCATTTAAGTATTGCATTAATATTTAAACTTAATTTTTCAAAGTTAAAGGATAATTCTTCAGAGGCTACTTAATTTAAAGACAGTTTGATGTACGTAGGTCCTTACTTTCCGAACAATTATTTGTATTTCATGAGTAACTTTCGCTGGGTTTCGAAATTGATCACTGGATTATTCCCAAATTTATTTCGAATATATAAAAATTGTTATCGGACAAAAACATTCGTCGCAAAAAATCAGGTAAAGAAATCGCCGGAAAAACGGGATTGTTCATTATTTGTCTGAGGTAGTGGTAGGGTGTGGCGCACTTTATTCTAATTTTCATTCGTAAAACATCCTATTTCGATACAAGGGAAATAGCCAGGTAAAACTCACAAATTAAAACAAAATACAGAGTGTTCAAGAAAAACTGATATCATTTCGTAACCTAATGTCTTGACCCATTCTCTTTCAAATAGAACTGAGGTTTTTTTCTTTTTGTCAAGCAAATACATATGTAACATATGTGTAACTGAAATAAATGTTAAGTTTAAGGGCACGTAGTTTAAGGTTATTTGTAGCAGTGCTGTTTATACAGCATGTGCAGAAACACTATTCTCTTTTAAAAGTTTTTTATCTTTTCGGGTATAGAAACTGCCATGCACTCGAAAGGAAAATGCACTTTTTCTGTTAGAGTATGCACGTACACGATTGAACAAGTCTGTACAGCGTGCATTTGTGAGAGAATTCACTAAAAAGCACCAAATGCAATGCAGATTTGTTCATGGTAAAGAGCATGGTTAGAAAGAGCAGAAGTACCTACTTGCCGTGTGCCGTGTTACAGTCGGTTTGTATGCTGAAAACTTGTTAAATCCTTCATGAAATCCACATAGCATTGATATTCTCTTTTTTGATTAATAAAGCTTATTTTGTTATAAAATAAACCTATTTCATTTGTCTAGACTATGAGATCAATCAGACGTTTGCATCTCAAATGACATCAATTTTTAACAACCTTCTATAACGTGTTTATTTTCGCAAAATGCCTCAAAATAATCGCTTACATTTTCTTTAAATGAAAGAATACGGAAAAGTGTCCGAATATTTTTAATTAAGCCCTCTATAACAATGTAACTGAAATAAATCGTTGGAAAATTATAGGCAAATGTGAGGCCGGCGTGAAATCATCAAGAAAGCGTCTAACCAACAGACAGTGGCGAAATCGAAAAGAAAAGGCGATTGTGTATAATGGCATATAAGAAGGAGCAAAATGGAGTGATTGAGAGTGATTATTGTAGGCAATCAAAGTGATGTTGCTGTTTCCACCAGCAGATAAAAATAGGGATTTAATTTGCTATCGCTATAAATATGCTTTCTTTTTCCAGTGTCTTAGAACAGGGGATTCGAAATTGCAGAAGAAATTTAAATGAAATTTTCCACTTGTTCTTGAATTTTTATGCCTTACTTAAATTTCTATTGCAAAAAACTCTATATATAAAATATGCAATAAAATTCATAAAGTTTTCGATTAGAGCCTTTACCAGGAAACTATCTATTTTTATAATCATTTCAATCCAAGCAAGGTGATAAACGCAACTGAGAGACAAGAGGTTAATGTATGTGGAAGAAAATGAGAAAAAAAGTTTGAGAAGAAAGGTCAAATGAGGAACAAGGTCAAAGAGACATAAGATGACGATTAACGATATATTTGATGTTTTTATGTTAAAAGGAAAGCAAGATGACGGAAGAATGTTCCAAAACTGAGAAATGCGAAGGAAGAATGTGTTAGCACAAATCGTAAGGTTATTTGTAGCAGTGAAATTGCGGAAGCTAGTTACCTATCTAGTACTGCGTTTAAATTGTTGAAGACGGAAAAAAAACTCATCTGAAAAACCGAAAATAGTTATGGAAATGGCACACAGTATATAGTATCTCACGTAAGAGGGATCTTAACCGGTAACACGGGTTAATTTGGGCGGGAATTCTGGCACATAATCATCAAGAAAACTCAAACAGCGCCACAACGTACAAGTGTCAAAAGTGAAAATACAACAAAATCTAATTCGACATAACGAACCGCTGAGGCACAGAATATAAAGAATGTTTATACGAATTAAAAAGAATCTATTAACAAAGTACACAAAAGAAATTACACACACACACACACACACACACACACACACACACACACACACACACATATATATATATATATATATATATATATATATATATATATATATAACTGAACAATTATTGTTGAATCTCAGAAAATTTAAAAGAACAATCATGACTATATTTACAGTTATTAGTCGAAAATACATCAGTGCTCAATCAAGATAATAATAAGCAAGAACTTAAAATACTGAAAGCCCTATATATAAGAGAACTACGGACAAAAATAAATAAAGTCAACTCCTAGCATAACAAGAAAGTTCTTAAATGTTTGTAGTAGTAATGTCTTATATAAAAAAACATACTAAATTAAAATACTACAATTAAAAATCTTTTAGCAATTTCGTTAAAATTCATTTTACAAAAAGTCACATAATTTACATCGCTTGCATCAGGTTAAAATAAATATCAGGCAAGTTTATGGAGGACATCAAGTTATATATATATATATATATATATATATATATATATATATATATATATATGTATATGTATATATATATATGATAGTCTCTACCGTCGAACTCGACGTATGAGGGTCAGACAGATCAGTTCCCAGAAATATGACGAAGTTTACTTGAAATCCCAAAACACTCCACCCAGCAATAAATTATTGGAGCCCTTTGAACACGACTTAATTAATTTAATCAAAAAAATATATTTTAGAAAGAAATACAACCTATTCCAATCCAAATTTAAAAGGGGCATTACAAATATCAAAAATTCAAAAAATCAGAGCTGATAAATCCAAAGCTATCTACCACCTTCATCCATCTGAATACCACCATCTGATTCTGAATAAAGACTCTACCACTCATAAAAAAGATAATAACTCTAGTCACCTATCCTCCATGCACAAAGAAACTGCTAAATTCGCATTTAAATATAATATTGTTGATAGAATGGGTACACCTCATCTAAAAACCGCCTACCTACTTTGTAAAGGCCATAAACCTAACTTTCAGAATAATCTACATACCAGACTAATAAATCCCTCCAAATCAGAATTAGCAATAATTTCTTAAAACATCCTAAAAAGAATAAATAAATCTATATTAGAAAAATACCCCTTAAAACTTTGGAAAGATTCGTCGGACGCCATTAACTGGTTCCAAAATCTAAAATGTTAAACTAAAGCCTCTTTTATTCAATTACATATTATCGACTTCTACCCCTCCATTTCTAAGGTTTTATTAGAAAATAGCTTAAATTTTGCTAAAAATTATACTAAAATTACTGATGAAGAAATAAAAATCATAATGGTCTTTAAACAGTCTATACTAAGACTTAATGACACTACATGGATGAAAAAAAATATAATAGATAATTTCGATGTCCAAATGGGAGCATTTGATTCAGCTCAAATAGCAGATTTAATAGGTATATACATTTTAGATATCCTAAGCAGATTCCGTAACCCCCAGAATGTAGGGCTGTACAGGGATGATGGACTTATTGTTATACCTAATACCAATGGTCCTCTAACATCCCAACTACAGAAGAAAATAATTAAGGCCTTCAAATGTCTGGGATTTAAGATAGAAATATCATCCAACCTAAAAATCGTAAATTTTTGAGACGTTACATTTAATCTCGACAATAACACCTACAAACACTTCCAAAAGGAAAACCAATCGCCCATATACATAAATATCTACTCAAACCACCCGAAAGCAATTATAAACCAAATTCCAAATACAGTAAATACAAGAATAACAAACTGTCTTCTAGTAAAACAATTTTTAACCAAAATAAATAGACATATAATCAAGCCCTATTAAAAAGTAAATTTAAACAAACATTAAATTATATAGATAAATCAATTAATAACACATCCACTAAGTCCCAAAATAGGAAAAGGAAGATTATATGGTTCAACCCTCCTTTCTGTAAACTACCTAGTATCAATATATGAAAATACTTCCTAAAACTAATAGACAAACATTTTAGTAAAAATGAACTATTGAAAAAGATGTTTAATAAAATGAATTTAAAAATTAGTTATTCATGCAGGAGCAATGTAGAAAAAATTATAAGCTCTCACAATAGCAGAATTATTAGAGAATTTCATAATCATTTACAAAGAGATCTTAATGCAAACCAAAAGAAAACATCTACCTTTAATTGCAGGGCAGGTTCAAATTGTCCATTAGAGGGAATATGCATGACAGAAAACGTGATATACTAAGCTACAATTTTCAAAAAGGAAAATATAAAACAGAAAAGGAAATATATAGGAATATCTGAGGGAAATTGGAAGCAACGGTTTTATAACCATCGCCAGTCCTTCACAAATCGATCTAAAAAACACCAAACAGCACTATCAAAACATTATTAGAATTTGTTGGAGAACGGCTTAACCCCACAAGTAAATTGGAAAATCGTCTCTAGTTCTCGAACTCCAATAAATTTCAGAAACCGATGCGACATGTGCATAAAAGAGAAGATCCTCATGATAAAGCATAAAGATCCTGATATATTATTGAACCAACATAACGAGTTAATGCTTAAATGTAGACATAAAAACCATCTCAACATAACTCAATATATTTAGAAAAAGCTATATACGAAGGTAAATATTGTGTTATTTTTGGATTTGGAAATGTTTGTATGCACACATGGATACATAATTGTATATATACAGATGTGTAGATGAACTTGGAAATAGATATGTGGATTTATGTGTATTTTTATATGCATTTGTATTTTTTTAAGCATTTCACCCCAGGCAAGGCTGGAAGCCACTAGCACGCAAGGGGTTACAGAGGATTTGGAGCGAGAGCAGATAGGTGTGTTAGAGGAAAGGATGGATGTGGAGAAGGATAGAGGATAGATCAAGGCAACTGGAGATGTCGATTGACGTTACACTTGAATATTAGGAGATTATAGTTGTCAGGGAAACAGGAATGAGGAAGGGAGTTCCATAGGCGTGAGGTGCGAGATATGAAGTTATTGGAGTAGAAGAGACGTCTACACTTAACAGTTTGAACAGTGAAAGGGTTCGAACGGGATGCCAGCCTCGTAGGACGCTTGAATTCATGGAGCCATGGAACCAGCGATAGCAGCTCATCGGAGCAATTACCATGGAAGTATTTATAAACGAGACAGAGAGAGGCGACGGTGCGTCTGTGAGAGAGAGACTGCAGACGAGAAGCCAGATCAGGGCCAATTACATTGCATACCCGTCTCTAGATCTTATCAAGAACCTTGAGGCAAACAGAAGTATATATATACATATATAAGTGTATATATATTGTAGGCGCATATGTAAAAATATATATATATATATATATGTGTAAATGTGTATTCGTAATTTTAGGTAGGTATATATATATATATATATATATATATATATATATATCGAGTCATGTATATAGGATTTCTTGTGGTCTGTATATATATGTGTATGTAGATATTTGTGATATTATGTGTATGTAAATATTTGTGAGATCGTATATGTAATATGCGTGAATATATATGTGGCATATAATAATATTAATATATATGCATATTTAGGTATATATGGGTATAGATTTGTCTTTATATATATATAAAGATAATTCTAATAGAAGGACACAGAATTATTATATTAGTAATGTTTAATCTTACTTTCTCTTTAAATATTTTCTAATTAGAACTTAGAATTGAAATTTCTAATCATCTGGAGATAATTTCATTTTAAATTGATGATTTAATTTAAATTTAAAGATATTACTCTTTAACTATTAGTCTTGATAGTATAAGTATTAAAATTAGAAATAACATTTTTTTTCTCTTTCTTTTTGAAATTTAAACACAGAAGTCACCACCTAACGCTAAACGTTAAATGAAAATTTAAAGAAAAATTTAAATAAATATAAATATGAATATGTGTAAATATTTGTAAATGTATGTGTAAGTATTTATATATGCATAGGTACCTGTGCATTTCGATACATATGTGTGTGCTTATGTATGTAATTGCACATGTAAATGAACGTATGTATCTGAGAGATTTACATAAGTGTATATGTGGTATATATATGAAAAACAAAATTTCTTTAATATTACCTTTAAATATTACTCCATCTTAATTTGAAATCTAAACTTTAAGTAAGAAAGATTACCCATCTAAAAATAGTTACAAATTACATTCATGAATTAGACTCAAACTGCTAAAGCTGTTACCTTAACAGTCATTTACAATATTAAAAGATTACTATTAGAAAATTTTATATTTTAATTTTTAGTTTTTTTTATTAATGTGTTTTAAATATAGTATTTAACTCATATTAAATCCCTCATTTATTTGTAAAGGAGTTAAATATTTAACTTGCTAACAATCATTAAATTAAATACTTTGTGGAATTTTTGAACATTTAAATTACTATCAAACGTTAAAATCGCTAAAACTATACCACCCCTCTCCTTCCTACGTAAACCCTAAATACATCTTTTTCTTTACTCCCCCCTTTTTTTTTCCTTTTTCTTTTTCTTTTTCTCTCTTCTCTCCTTCCCTTTCAACATATCATTTCCGTCGACTCATTTAATAGGTCAATGTCTGATCCTTACCCCCTCCTTCCTCAATATTAAGTATGATAGAAAGAAATATAAAAATAAACCCCCTCTAAACTCGACCATGTCTCTCACACCACTCCTCACTACCTTCTCTGTTAAATTACATAAACTTAATACTAAGCGTCAAAAGTGTAAATTTTCATTTCATCTTTCGTTGCACCGTTTGAAAGTGATGTCTGATGATCCAAAATCTGATGATCTAAATATTACAATGGAGTCTTAATGTAGTCTGTTTTTCTTAACTCATATATATATATAGGTACCTCTACGATATCGCTAAAAAAATGGCATAAGCATGATTTAAAAGACGCCAAACTTGATGAAAAGAAAATTTTATCTTTTAAATGCTTATATTATGTGGAAGAGGAAAGAACAAAGTTTTTTTTCATTATTTTTAAAAAATTTTTCCTTCTTTTTAGAATATTCTAAATTTTGATTAAAAAACTTTGTTTATCTTTGTGTCACGGTCAAAAGTGAAATAACATATACAATTTTTATCACTTTTTTTTTGTATGACACACATTATTTTTGGAAATCTTGCAAAAATGAAAATAATTGTCGGATCTTAATGAAACTTTCAGAAAGTATTCACAGATGATCGAAATTATTATAAATATGTTTTTTTTTATTATAGTCATGGCAGAAATATTTTTTTTATATTTATTATCCCCCCACCATAACTAATTTTATGAAAACTCTAGAAATTCGCTCGCATCGGATTTAGTTATTACAATAGTTAAAATCACAAGGCTTTGAAGAATGCAAATCACGTTTTGTTTTTTTTGTAATAACTACACTTGTACCTGAAAAATAGCTTTGAACTGTAATATACAAAACTCAATAAAACAAATATATTATTTAATTTCAAATGCTTTTATTTGCTTTTAGTTGTTTGTATTAATATGGACAATATTTTCTGAAAGCAAAAAATTTTTCCGATGAATAATAAATTTTTTATTCAGTTATTTCTTAATTATTTAACTATAATACATTTTTTACATTAAGTTGGTAAAATATTTTAAAATTACTTACAAGCCGCGTCGGATTTTCTAAATGCCCTTATGATATAGATCTTGTTTTAGTGCTTTATAAATTGTATCGTTTTGACTACTCCGAACTCCACACGTACTTAAAAAATGTAATTTTGTCTTAAAAAAAAAAGTTAAAACGGTTGTTATTAAAATGTATGAGAGGTAACAAAAGTATAAAAGGTCATGTGACTTGAGTTTAAATGGCGTTAAAAATTCTTAGCGAGACAAATGTTGTGCATTTTGAATTAGCGGTTTTTACTCATTACAAAAATTTGAACATCATCCTAAGCCATTTTCACCATCAACATTACTACATTTTTAAAAATACCATTTATTTCATTTATCATTTTACATATTTCATTGCAATTTCAATGTTTTGAAGTTGTTTTACAGCTTTCACTTTTTTTCTTTCAGTGAGCCGTCTGTCAATTTTTCAATTACGATTCATTTTCATACTGTACCATTTGATTTATTTTTAATTTTTTTATATAGCTACTTTTTCAATATATTTCTTGAATTTGTGAAATTCTTTTTATAGATTTTTTAATTCATGTATATTTTTTTTTGTTATGAAATAAGAAAGATAACATATCCAACCGAGCACTGAAATTTGGCGCACTCAGATATTTTTCGACAATTTTTTTTTTCTTTTTCGTTTTTTATATTTTTTGATTTAGTTTTAATAGTCTTCATTGAGATTTTAATTCATTTCATTTACATATTTTTCATATAAATAAGAAAAAGAAAAGAAAATTACCTAGCAATAGCTGATATTATTTAATTTTTGTCATCATCATTTATTTATCAAAATACTATATAAATTTACAATTTTTTTTTTTTTTTTTTTGCTCCTTATTAGTTTGTTTCATTTCTAGACATAAAGAACAACATATAACTATCTCGGTGATCATTGTGAATTCAAACAAACTATCCAGTATTGCCTCCGAGTCCTTGGTACATTCTGTCTACAGCTCATAAAAATTCATTGTCATCACCCTGCTCAAAATGAGTTAAAAAACAAAAATACATCAAGCCATTTCTCAAACTTAAATTATAAAAAGAAAAAAAGAAAAAATTGGGTTTTTTTACAAGGTGGTGACAACTTGTTATTGTTGGCTGGCTGGCCCTTGACCCAGCAATGT
Organism: Acanthosepion esculentum; assembly: GCA_964036315.1. Taxonomy (NCBI): domain Eukaryota; kingdom Metazoa; phylum Mollusca; class Cephalopoda; order Sepiida; family Sepiidae; genus Acanthosepion; species Acanthosepion esculentum. Next base: position 96,174,873 of record OZ038484.1, read on the forward strand.
TGAAGTCATTTTTTGGGGCTTAATTTCAACACTGTTTTCCTCAATGCTGATTTCAAATAAAAAACATGCAAAAAAAAAAAAAAACTGGTTTCTAATGTTCAGATATAGTAATTTTAACTATTTTTTTTTCATATTTTATGCCCAGAAAAAAATTTTTATAATCATTTTCATTTCACCAACCAATTTCACTCAGAAATGAAAGAGCATTCTTTGCTTTCAGGAAATACTTAGTTTCATGGAGTGCAGATCAAAAGTTTCCTTGATATTTTGTTCAGATGATGACATAAGTTATTTTTCAATATTTATTTCAGGGCAAATAGGCTGCAGTGTAACAAAATAACTATTGATATGTTTGTGATGATTTTTACTTAGGATAGAAATGTTTTACCAAGCAGATATGTATTGACTTTAGGAGGCTACCGTGACGTCATTTACGTCCTTCCGTATGATCATTCGGATCTCACGTTAGCTGACGATATGTGATGACAACACATCACTCATTGCCTGTCAATAGCGAAAGATGTTAAGATCGCCTCCCTTTATTTTAAACCACATTTTTTTTCGAAGAAAGTAAGTAAAAGTTTCCTTAGAAATATATTAAATAATCTTTAAATTAGATAATTTTCGTTAAAAAAATTTTGAACAACCTATAATTTATTTTTAAAAGAAATTTAAACTCGGATTTTAACTTAGTTTAAAAAATTTTAAAAATATGGCTGATATCGATTTTTTTTCGATAATTTTGCTGAAAAAAAAAAAACAAGATTTTTAACTAAAATTTCGGACATGCTAAGAATGAGTAAAAAAAATTTAAAAATACTCAAAAAATATTTCGGTATTTCTTCTTAATAATGATATATATCCTTAAGCAGATAAAAAATTTTTTCTTCAAATTTAAGGCCTTTCTTGTCAAGCTATACTGATTTGTTTACATTTCGTGGAGGTACCTATATATATATATATATATATATATATATATATATATATATATATATATTAGCAGAAAATATATATATATAAATATATTAGCAGAAAATGTGTATAGGTGTATTAACAGAAATATCTATAACAGAAAATTGATATATATATATATATATATATATATATATATATATATATATATATATATATATATATATATACATATATATATATACATATATATATATATATATATATATACATATATATATATATATATATATATATATATATATATATATATATATATATATATATATATATATATATATATATAGCCAGAAGTTTTATTTTTCGATTGTAATCAATTTTTGAAGGTAATAATATTCTACTGATAAAGGTTCTTCTAATCAATCCCCAGCTGCGGGAGAAACCGAAGCTTCATACTTTTTCCAAGGTCATTTGATCTTAATTACATATAATGAACTTGGCTAGATTTGGAACACGACTCTCAAATATCTCTTTCTGCGGTGTTAGGCATAACACAACACAGGCATTTAAGCTTACACTACTTGTTATTCCCAAGCGGTCACCTATCGAGATATTGACCCGACACCACATTGCTTACCTTTGGTGATCGTACGAGAAACGGTGTTTTAACGTGATATGTCCGCCAGCTTGCACAATAGTAAAGTCTTCTATTATATTTTATTTGGGACTCAAAACAAAATACGCATGTGCCATCTGGGCAACATTCGTTACGAGGTCAATGCAACGATTTCGATTGCTAATATTTTTACGGTTTAGAAAACCTTCCACAATCTTTTTTCCTACTATTCAAGTCTTATAGAATACTCCCCTGCTTTCGTATAAAAAATAAACATGAAAAAATTAAATAGGAAGTCACGTCGAGCAGACAGCTCAAATTAAACAAGAACTCCCAATTCAATCTTCTATGTTCAAGACGCTGCAGAAATCAGTTTTGCAACACTTATTTAGTGGGTTCTGGGATTTGGCATTTGATAGCAGATCAATAGAGCATTATTGATTTTACTATTTAATCTCAGCCTCCAGACGTTTCGTACAATAAAGAGTAAGCACAAGAGATATTTCAACAAATATTTTATTCTCTGAAGAAACAAATGTCACTATACCACCCCTTTCCTTCCCAGCTGTAGTTAAAACAGGAGGTTGTTTTCGTTCTGCTTATAGACGCTTCAATATTTGCTTATTTTACTGTTTAGAATGAAGATTATATAATGGAAGAAATGTAATTCTAATATCAAGCTTATTGCTTTTGCTGGGCTGCTTGCAGTGAAACACAGAAAGTCTTGTCAATAGATGTTTGCAATAAGAATCGTGGCATGAAATAATAATTTGTATATATTATATTATATTATATTATATTACTATCTTTTATTTTAATCCAGATCAAGAATAAAGATTTTTTAATAAAATTTACGAAAGTTAATTGTGTACCTATGATTTTAGCTAAATTGTAATTTGATCAATGTACGGAGACTTGATGATAGGCTCATATCAAGGTCATTCTTACAATGAATAAAAGGGAACAAAAAGAACATTGTAATCTGGCATTTTTTTTTCATATATTACTATCGATTGAGCACTACAAATTACGAATTTCAATTATTTAAATATATATATATATATATATATATATATATATATATATATATATATATATATAATTATTTTGTTCTTGCTTCCCTAGGGGAATCAATTTACAAGGAATTTACATAGCAAACTGGAAAAAATAACATTTCTTTTTTTATATTCACGATATGGAATGTTTAATCTACAGAAAGGGCACTTATACTTAACATCAGAAAAAAAAGAGCTGAAATTTCTAGGGTATATAATGAGAAAAAAAGATTTTGAAATGTTGACACTCAGAGGGTATATTGATGGAAAGAGGCAAAGAGGAAAACGGCGCATGACATACCTAACGGTAAATGAATGGCAGAAAAATATGTTTAGAACAGATAAGAAAAACAAAATTTACGAAGAGATACAAAGGACAGGAAATGGCGGAGGGCCATGATCGCTAAGATTCTTAAGGAACAAGTCACATAGAAAAAGAAAACAATTATGAAAAAATATGAAAAATGATTGGTGCCTTCTGTATAAATCAACTATCTTGAGTTTAGTACGTGCGCTTGCATTGATATCGCCTTACTCCCTGGTTGTCCGGGGCTGTTTCTTGAGCATTTAGATGTTTCGGTGATTTTTCATAGTCACCGACATTTTCGTTTAGATCAAATACTAAACTTGACGACACTTTCAATTTCTATTATGATAAAAATATAATAAAACAGTTCTCCTGAGTATACCATAGACAAAGTATTAGCTACAATTTTAACGAAAGTATAAAGAAAAATCACACATTTGCTAAGGATGAGGGTGAAATGCAAATATAACTTCTGGGTCAGCTAATGAGGAAAGAAGATCTGGATAATTGCTGTAGCACACCTACGAACGATAATGGGTATGTCCCTATTTGCATAAATACAGTAGTAAATGCTGTATGTTTGTCTGAATTTGGACATTCATTGTGTAATTCACATGACTCACTTCTAGCAGTTGTCTAATTCTTCTACGCGCCGCTGGCGAATCTTATATGTGTTGTTCTTGTCCTAAGTTTTATCGTGCATTACCAACCTTCGTTTGATTATTCTATTCGGTAATCTTCCCTAGGTTGCAACAATAATTTTAACTTCATAGTATATATTAAATGCAAGAGAGACGGAAAGAAAAGTTAAATAATATACCAAGAAAAGTTGGTTCCCTGTGCCGAGCCAGGAAATTCTTTTCCCCAGAATCGATCCTCCAAGTCTATAAATCTACCATTCGCCCTTGCATGGAGTATTGCTGCTATTTATGGTCTGGGGCCCCTGCTGGTTGCCTCAGGGTTCTTGATAAGATCCAGAGACAGATATGCAATGTGATTGGCCCTGATCTGTCATCTTGTCTGCAGTCGCTCTCTCACAGACGCGATGTTGCATCGCTCTGGCATTTCACGTTAATTGCTCCGAGGAGTTGCTTTCACTTGTCCCTAGGCCTCGTGAATTTAAAGGTCCTACGAGGCTGGCATCCCGGTCCCACCCCTTCACCGTTGAAACTGTTAGATGTAGAGGTCTCTTCTACTCCAATAGCTTCATGTCTCGCACATCTCGCCTATGGAACTCCCTTCCCTATTACTGTTTCCCTGACAAATACAATCTCCAACGGTTTAAGTGTAGCGTCAAGCGTCATCTCCAGTTCCCTTGATCTATCCACTTCCCTTCTCCACTTCCTTTCATCTTTCATTCCTATCTGCTCTCGCTGCAAAACTTCTGTAACCCCCTTGCCTTGATCGACCCTCCGTCCTTCTCTATCTCCACATCCTCTCCTTTACCACTCGTATCTGCTCTTCCTCCAACCCTTCTGTAACCCCATGCGTGATAGTGGCCACCAGCCTTGCTTGGGGTGATACGCTTAAAAAAGAAAAAATACCAAATGAACTTTCACAAATAGATCGAAGAACAAAATCTGGGAATTTTAGTAAGGAGTCAAATGGTAGCTTTTTGTGGAGAGACGCCGCTCATAAAAGAATAGTTCATGCAAGAATTTCTACGATGTTTAGCAAAAATAAATGCTATTTAGGGACTAGCACAAAGGCTAGGATCGACATTTCACGATGACTGCAGATGTTTTTTAATCGAGAAGAAGGATAAAAAAAAGAAGAGGATTCAGGAAGACAGATGGGGATTGATCTTGCATTTAAATCTTTGAAAATCGTAGGTAGCATAGAAGCAAGAAACCGGAAGAGAGTTCCATAGGTGAGAAGTACGAGAGAAGAAACTATTAGAATAGAACTTACGGTTGCATCTACCAAGTTCAACATTACAACGATGACACCGAGTTGCCAATCTAGTAGTACGCTTGCATGCATGCGATTGACGAAGCAATGAGAAGAATACTTTAGTAGAATTATCATGAAAATATTTATAGAAAAGACCGTTGCACAGACAAAAGGTAGCCGTCACCACTAGTTGGTGACATCTCTGAGGCGGGTAAAAAAAAAACAAAAAAAAAGCATTGGCGGTCACCTTCTAAAAAAATATTAGCATGAAATCTTTTACTGATACCTAACATATTCTTTTACAAAGTATATTTTTTTAATTAGGGACCACACATGACCCTAAACTGAGTTGGGGTTGACAGGAAACGTGTTAAGAGATGGACAATACATAACGCCATGATGCTTTGAATCTGCATCCTATTAATATAGGATCATATTCTCTAATGAAAGCTTCTAAAGTTATGAACGAATTATTATTTGCCAATATTGGCATCTTCTTGATCATGCGCGGGGGATATTATAATGTACATGCGCCTCGCTTTTGTTTGTGGAGTCATGTGCCTAAGCGTAATTTGATAGCGACAGGATCATGGGAATATTTCTGGAGAATATCAAGATGAAATCATTTTTACTTTACACACCGTGGAAAAGCGCTTGATACGGGTTGTAATTACCGCATTCCGTCGGCCGGCTATGCGTCGTTCAGATGTGCAATTTTAATCATTTGGCCACCATTCCGTTCATCCAACACAATTATCTCTACACAATAGAACAGATTTTGAAAATCACTGAACGCTTCAACACGGGCGGAGTTGTCCGTTTTATCACGCTTCGTCCCGCTGACTCTCGCTAGAGGAAGTCAGTTCACGCGGTCTGTGATTAATCAATCGAAAATGCGTGGCCGAAAAAAAAAAAACCCTGTTGCTTAATAAAAGAACACGGCAAATTAAAAAAAAAGTGGATCTCGCTCGATCTTTGCAGAGATTCGTTCTATTCTAAAAAAAAAACAATAAAAACAACGAAATGAGTTCTATATTATCTATTCATTTTACAGGCTTGAGACCTTCAGTGATCCTACATCCAATGGCAGTGGGATAATTTGGTTATCACTGCTAATTAACAAACTGCTATATTAAATTGTTTTATAACGTTTATCTGCTGTATATTTTATTTTTATTTTTAAAGAATAAAAGAGTTAAGAGAAAAAAATCAGTATTTAAATCGAGCAGTGATAAAGAAAAGTCCCTATTTTATTTTACTTTGGTATCATCATCATATATGTGGCGTGTCATTTCAGAGCGAAGGCGATCGTGTCTCTCCACAACTTCCACAACCTTGAAACTCTTAGCAATGTGTGAATCTTTACGATGCATCCATGTAATCACTGCAATGCTATCAATCTAATAAATAACAGCATCACCGTTTCACGGTATCCATGCATTCCTCAATACGTGAGTATTAAACTTTCTTAGGCGTCACTCCTCGTAAAGTATCCCAAAATTTTCAACGGTTTCTGATTTTAAGTATGTTTTTCCGCGTTCCCTTTTTAGAAATTCATCGATTTTCACTTGTTTTATTCCTCTTAAATTGCTCCCTGTTTTAACATTTCCCCTATTTTCCAAAATACATCCAGTGGGTATTCATTTTTCCCAGACTTTCTTCCGGAAATTGTGTTCCAGTAATTTCCACAATTTGTTTCTGGTTTTAGTATGAGCGTCATTCGAGTTGACATTTTATTTAGGACTTCCTCATTATTCAAGTGTCGCGTCCATCGTATTCTTAGTAAACGTATGTAAAACCGCATCTCTGTCGTTTTCCGTATTTTCCTTTATATGTAAGGAAATTGTCCAGATATCTTCCATATAGGATGAATAGTATCAGACTCTTTTCTTTGCCCTATTTAAATATTTCTGTCGAATCCATTACATTAATTTACGTGTTAATACCCTTGGGAAAGGTATAAAACCTGTTCTTCTCCCCATCCTCAGCTATGATTAAATAGCAGGACAGACAGTGTTCTATAGCTTTGGATGACAACTAGTCTACCACAGAAAGAAATAGCAACCTACTGCGGGAAGATCTGCCTCATCAGTCATGTATCGAAAGATACATGATCACCTAAGTGTATATCACGCATGGCACATCGCTGTCTAATGACTAAATATTTTAATGTTTATTTTCTGGAAGTTCTTTTTCGCTATTCCGATGCGTCTTAAGATCACACATTCCGACAAAGAGGGCACCTTAAAAAATATGTGCCGTGTCAATTCAAGACATTGACGATCATAGCTCTCTACAAGTTCCTCTCCTTTGAAGCACTTAACAAATTTTGTCTATTTGTTACATTTCCTAAAACTTGCTCCGCCTCCCATTTACTCAAGTTTTCTGTTTTCGTCTATCTCTCTTGCTTACAATCTATCCTGTGAGTTTCATATTTTCTAAGCCCTCTTTCCTTATTATGTCCTCTGGAATCTTCAACTTTCACTTCCTAACTGGCTTTTTTGTTTCCATTTTCGGTATCCTTCTGTCAAACAATTTTTCTGTGGCTTCAAGTCTCTTCATCTGCGAGGAGATTTCCAGTATTTACTGGCATATATAGTCGGACTGATATTATATGAAAGTTCAGTACTCTTGGCTTTGTTTCTATCGATTGTTTTCTGTGTCTTAATACTTAGCTTTTGGAAGGCACCTTCAGACTGCCATAAAAACTTTTCAGCGATTTGCAAGTCAAAGACTGAAAGAATACATGTTTTTTTGTTTTTCTTTACATTTGTAATGGAATAATATATTTGTAGGTTATTCCGTTTCTCTTTTCAAAGCACAACCTAAAGCAGAAACACCACATAGTGATGTAAACGTAAATGTTTTATTTTCTAAAATATGGGTTTTGAGGATATGGTGTTATTTAAAAGTAATGCATATTTTAGTGGCAACCTTTCTTTCAAACAAGTTTCATTGACTACGGCCGAGAAGGAAGATTTAATTAATTTTTTTATTCATTTTTTTCCGGCATCCTGATATTTTTCTGTTTTGTGGGAGTTAAGGAAGATACAAATTGTCCACAATTTTTATTGTCCTAAGCGCTTTCGTCCAATTTACTAGCCACTCCCAAGGGTATTTTGTCTCTGGTGATGTTATTTTTACCTCGCGTTTTGACTGTTACGTTGTAAATTCTGTTTGTTGTTTTTTGAAAAAGGAGCGTTCATTCTAAGCTCTCATGGGCCACACGGGACTTAAAGTCGCGTATGCATCTTTCCGTTTTTTTATTTTTAAAGAACTTTCAACATTCCATTCCCACTACTGAAAATATATGTTTGGCATTTCCACTATTAAATAATGTAAGTTAGGACTGAATTGTTTGATATAAAGAGCCTCTCGATTAGCGAGATGTTTCTGATTATGTGATTAATATAGAATTCTTGTTTTCGACGAAAATTCTCCTTAAGGCTTCTTTTAGATTATGGATTAGTAAATATTGCACTTTGGGCAGATAAGGCGTCTACTCAAGGAGGTGGTATCGTGTCCGATATAGGCACTTGATTTGTGACTTGAAACAGTCTTGTACGGGGCTTTGAAATTATGTACTATATTATTAAACCATAGTTTAGATTTAATGGGATTATTTTGATTAGTGACCACAAAAACTACATAAACTTAATTTACAACGTAACAATAAAACATCAGAAAAACACAATACCAGACACAAAACACCCTTGGACATCTCTATAGAAGTGGAAGAAAGCGCTTGGGAGAATAAAAATTATGGACAAGTTTTATATTCCTTAGATTTTGCTAAATATCTTTCAATGGAAGATTGAATCTATCAAGGTAAAGGGTTCTATTTGAAATTAACTGATGCCTTACAAATAAAGAGTACGGCAAAAATACCTTCCACAAATACCTCCCACATATTGGAAAAAATAGTGCAATGTTCTCGTCATCTAGCTAATGGTTCACCATTATATGGGAGATATTTCTGTGAGCATTTGATCTGAGATATTTCTGCCGCACACGGTATAATCAGATGCAAGACACGTAAGCCCATCAAGGTAGAGGATTACTGGAGAAATTGTAATGGGGTGTGTTATATAAATTAATTCAAGGTAGTATGAATTGGAAATTATGAGGATGGTAAGATCGATAACGATTGATCATTGATTTGTGTAGGTTAAATATGTACTGTTTACAGAATCAGTCGCACGGAATTCAGTTCCCTAAAGTAACTTGGTATGGTTTATTTTGCTTAACGGCATATCAAATTCAAAAGGGTTATTTATTGACAACCATTTTTTTAGAATAGGTTCGTATGAATAGAATATGCATTCTTTATAAGAAATCAGTTTGTAAATTAAGTTACTTTGACGTATTTTTGTAAAGAGGATTTTTGTCTAGAGTCGAACTATTTCTGGTTATTATTTTCAAAAATGTATTGCTGGTAATATTTTTTTAAAGATGTATTGCTGGTATATTTACAATAAAAAATCTATTTTTATAGGTTTGTAGTGTTTTGACCCCAATTAGGTGGAAGGGTAACTATTTTCCCATAGGTGGTTCCCATAACAGGTGTTATCACCGCTGGTCAGGGTAGAACTGGGAACAACAGCAATTAAGAGGTGGTTCCACACTCCTCAAAACCTCTCTCAAAATATCAGAGGCTGCCGAATATAGTTTAGTCATACCCAAGACGGCGTAAAGTGGCAATTTTTGAAAAGGGACAATTTTGAAAAGGGGGAATATCTGGAACTTAATTCTGATTTTTTTCTATAAGTGTTTAATTGCTGATAGCACTAATTCAAAAGACATTCTTCTACAGCTGGATGTCGTAGCAATGTTGTTATTACTGGAGGTTGTTCCAGTGTTGTTATTACTGGAGGTTGTGCCAATGCTGTTATTACTGGAGGTTGTGCCAATGCTGTTATTAATGGAGGTTGTGCCAATGTTTTCTGGAGATCAACTCAAATTCTTCTAAGATATAACGTCTCTTTTCATGTCTTCAGCAGCTTTTTGACGGCTGTCTATATTTCTGAACTGAGGTATTGTAATTATTTACGTTATTAACATTGCTCGGATTGTTGTTCTCGTCTTTATTGTCATATTCACGATGTTTCGGATGCTGTACGCTCCGGCCTTCTTCGGGAGATTGGAATTTCAAACTGAACCCAATATTTCGTCCACCGAGGTTGAGTGCTCTAGTTCTACGAGCGTCTTCCTGATGTCGCTGTGATCTCTTTTTAACTCAACTCTCCAAGTTTCTACTGCAGTAGCCAAATATTAAACTCACAACCGTTTGGGTCAAGTCACTGTATCCACCCAACAATTTTATCCAGTGTGGCATGTGTTCTCAACGAGCTTTTTGACGTTTGGCCATCATTGAATGAAGAGAAATAACGTAATTCTGCGACCTATGTACATCCGTAATTTTTTGTACAGAAACAGGCGTGCATTAACATGAATAGAACTTTGCGATGCGCCATTGCCTTAAATTTCCGTATTTTGATTCACAAATACTCACAGGTGAAGCAGATTATCGTAAGTGGGACTTAATGCATGCCTATTATTTTTTGTTTTCTTTTTAACCACAGTTTCTCTTTAAAGTTAATGTGTCGAAAGTAGAATTCTCTTCATTCGCTCTTGGAAAATCGTGGGAAAAATAAAAGATTAAAAGAAGAAATAACAAGTTATTTCTAAAAAGGAAAGAAAGTAAGTCAGATGGACGTAATGGCCGGTCTTAGACAACTGGATGCGTCACGTGATTACTTACGCTGAAAGATCAGAAGATCGCAGCCGAACGAGATGTGCCATGTAGAAAATGGCACTTTTGCCTTGGAAAAAAAAATCGCGGAATGATTAAATGGAGATAGAATAAATAAATAAAGGAGAAGTGTCCCAAATTTGTGAGGCGTTCTTCGCTTTATTACTCTTAAACGGGTCTACAGAAATAAAAAACCGATGAACGAATGGCAAGAGAAAAAAACAATAAGAATTAATAGGCGCAGTATGTAAATTTTTTGTAGGTAAAGATCCAACTATAAAAAACACCAAAAAAAATAAAGAAAATAATCAATTGTTAAAAAAAAAGTCAATGTTTAAATCTTAAAATAATGTGTCAGAAGGACGGTTATTCTATTAAATCAAATCTTTTTTTTTTATTTCTGGGTGTGGAAGAATTACAAAACAAACTTTATTAAGGAACGAGAACAACAGAAGAGTAATCAGGAAGACATTAGATAACGATTGTGATTGGATTTAAATTTTTAAGATGAATGTTGGCTGGAAAAGCATCGAGCCAGGAGAGAGTTACAGAACTGGCAAGTGCGAAAAAAGAGACTGTTAACATAGACCTTACGGTTACCTCTATCCAATCCAAATGTAAATCGAGAAGACCTTCTTGCTAATCCATGCTTAAATTCATAAAGTCTAGGCAACATAGCGTAGAGATAATCCGAACAATTGCCATGAAAGTATTTATAGAAAAGACACAGGGAATATACTTTAGGCGGTGGTAATGTGAGTGGCAGAGACGCTACATCAGGACCAATAATATTGCTGATACAAGGTTTGTATTCTATCAAGAATCTCTAAATATTCACCGCTTTTGATTCTCTCTCTTTATTTATTTTAAAAAGTGATTAGAATTTTAATAAACCCAAACATATGAAAAGGGATTTATACATATTTTTATTCTTGAGAAATGACAACAAAGATGTTAAACACTATTAATTGGATTGCTTAGAATAGATAACTTTATGTATTACAACATTATAAAAATACGAGAACCAACTATAATGAAATATTTATTATTTTACAAAGAAATAAATATTGATATAATTTTTTTAATCATAAATTTATGAAAATATCTATGAACAAGAAAAATTTATTAAGCACTTTACGATCAGTAACTATAATGATATATTTTGGAAATGCATTTTCCGGATTTTTCTTTCATTTGATCACGACATATAAATTCAATAAAATCAGCTGAGAGAATTTCTTCCTCTTGACCAAACATTCTTTTAATTTTAGATTTTGGTCCAGACCACAAATAATCAATATTTTGAGTGTGTTTCTCCCGATTCATCGGAAGGACAACGTTTTCCTTCTGTTTAATTACAGAATGTCTGTGATTATTACTGCACATATTGCGTTGTTGTTGATTCAACTTTTGATAATTTTGTAATTTTTTTATAAATGTTTGAATGAGTTAGGATCAAATATGGGTCTAACATTTTTCTCTAACATGTTTCAATAAGGAAACTGTTGTGAGACCGATACTTCCCTACATCATGGACTCTTCCAGTACTATATTATTATGGGAGTAGCACCAGTAATGCGCAGCCGCGTACGATTCCAATATCGGACACCACTGGATAGTAAACTCTGCTTACACTATTCTTTGTAACTTTTCTGTTTAATATATCTTTCTTACCTCTAACCCGTGTTCCGTGTTTTCCTTCCGTGGCCCTACTTCCGGTCCACATCAGAAACTTTAATAAAAATGAAACATGTTAGACTGATAAATGTTTACGATTTGTTTTTTGTCTTATCAAACGTTTGAATGTAAATAATTCTTTTCAAATTTGTATCTTTATTATATACTAAATAAAAATATTTTTTAATGATAAATATTAAATATGGCGTTGTACTTTTTCACATTTTTATAATGTTGTAGATAAACATTTCCGAGGGAGTAAAAAAAAAAAGAATTAAGTGTCAAGGGAATAACCGTCCTTTTGACATAATGCTTCGTTAATAATCTATACAATAGGATCCATTAATAATGATTGTTAATCTAAGAGAGTATACATTTTACTGCTCTTGTGGGTGATGGATCATTTCCATCCCTCTTCAGTCCATTATGCGCTATGCGAGACGCACGCTTAGGCGATCATCTATCGAAAGGCACATGACTCACGAGGCAGATTTTTTCTCCGGCAGTAGGTTGCCATTTCTTTCTGCTGTAGACCATTTGCCATCCAAATCTATAAAACCCGGTCTGTCCTGTTATTTACCCATAGCTAGGGGGAGAAGGAGAGCATTCATAGTTTTCCCATGGGTATTAGCACTTAAGTGAAAGTAATGGAATCGATTGAATTTCATTGGAATTCGAACTCAGCTTTCCGATTCCTCAATCCCCAGCAACTATACATTCCCCACCATGTCTCCCCCTTATAACCCCTTTTTCCCACAAACGAAACGTTGTATGCCTCTCACTACTTTATTGCTATTTCATGGAAATTATACAGTGGAGCAATATCAAACCATCTCATTTAAGACCGGCCACGGCGCGTATACTGAAGCGAACCATCCTCGTTCCCTTTCTATTTTTTGGTAATGTCCAAGAACTGTTGTTTTGTGGAACAGGATCTCAAGTGGATGCTTTCCCGGCCACTATAGTCTTAACATCTTGAAGACTATGGTTAACTGTTATTTTTTATTCTGGCGAGTATTTCACAATAACATTTCTTTGTTCTGAATCTCGTATTGAAAAAAAGAGTTGATTTAAAATTATTTATAGAATATCACCTTATCATGTAATATCCAACAATTAGCCATTTGCTTGTGAGTTCCATATTTAAAAGATGTTCCATACCGAAACTACGTTAAATATATAAAATACAACTGATTAGATACAAAGAATATGCAGTATTATTGGTCCTGACCTAGCATCTCGCCTTCAGTCATTTTCCCGCCGCCGTAACGTAGTTTTCATGTGTCTATTATATAAATACAGGGTGCGATGGAATTATGCGTCTACATGACGCAAAAATGAACGGAACATTGACATCTCCTTTTCACAGTTAAATTTACAAAAATTTCACAAAAACAGCTTGAAATACTAAAGAGTTGATTTCTTCAATAAAATCGCCATTGGCTTCAACCATGGCATTCAGACAACTTCGAAATATCCTGCAAATCTTGTCGACGGCCTCATTGTTTAAGTTGGTGAATACTGCCATAATTCTTGCCTTTGGTTCATCGTTGGTGTTACAAGGTGTTTTGTTGGTCTCACGCTCAAATAAGCCCCACACGTATTAAATTAAATTTCTGGGGAGTTAGGTGACCAGATATAAGGGAATGATGTGGCCACAGAAATTTTCTGACAACCATGAGTGCGTTCTCCTGGTTTTATGGCATGTTGAAGAGTCAATTTCCCAGACAGCCATCCGCTTGACGCAGGGCAGCACCACCTCACAAAGACACTTGATGTAGGCTTCCGTGTTGAGACTGAGGACCTCACCAACAAGTTCTGGGTTTCTTTTCTTATCAGAACGATCAGAGTGAATTTTCCGAGCTGTCGTACCTTTGTAATCACCATTAGACACATCCCACTCTTTCCGAATCCTGTGCATTGTCCTCAGATTGACAGACAAACATGCTGAAATTTTCGTATTGGACCTTCCGGGTAGTCAGTACAGCATGCCGTTTCCAAATTTCGGGCGGAGTGAATTGAGACATGATGCTAATTTTTTTTTTCACAGGCGGTTCCCAACTGATCATACGATACTGTGCAGTCCCCAGCAAGCACAGTAAGTTTCCTTGAAATCTATCATGTTTTCGTTCAGCAGAAATAATATATGCATCTCAGGTCTAACCATCTTTTTGCTGCTTACGTGAACTTTCTTCTAGACTAGTTGCCAAATATGGATGAAAAGCCCAATTTTTTCCTGCTATTTATCACATAGCTGAGCAGGTGGTTTGTGAACGGATTAATATTTTTCCCCAGGGAAAAGATGTTATATTACATTGTACAAAATTGAATTTGACGAATTCGATCGTGATTCGAACTCGTCTCTATGATTTCTAGTTCTGTATAATATGGCATGCATATTTCTAAACTAAAAATGCTGCAAAGTTCCGAAAAGATGATAATCAGATGAATAAAGTCAGGAGAGTAAGGTGGACGAGGAAAACTATTCATATTTAATATTATAATCTTTTCTCGTGGGTATATATATATCTATATCTATATCTATATCTATATATATATATATATATATATATATATATATATATATATATATATATATATATATATATATATATATATATATTCAAACTGGGATTTTAGAAACTGATTATACAACTAGAAATAATCAGTATAAAAAAAGTTGATACATTTCTGTATTATTCAATGAATGTATGCTGCCTAAATGCACACACACGGACACACAAACGTATATATATATATATATATATATATATATATATATATATATATATATATATATATATATATATATATATATATATATATATATATATATATATTGGTTAGATAAGTGTCACGTGTAATGAAGTAACAGATAATATTCGCATATGTGTGAAAAACATTCTGGGTGCTAAAATTTGTAAAAGTTAGTGAAACCCAGCAGGATGTTTAGAAAAAAATTGTTCTGGTTTGATTTTTCATTAAAGCATATCTCGTGCGTATTTTGCATATTTCTTGGTGATGTAACGTAGGTTTTAGACTTGTGTTAATCGATGATAATATTGTTATTAACACATTTTCATAAT
Organism: Acanthosepion esculentum; assembly: GCA_964036315.1. Classification (NCBI taxonomy): domain Eukaryota; kingdom Metazoa; phylum Mollusca; class Cephalopoda; order Sepiida; family Sepiidae; genus Acanthosepion; species Acanthosepion esculentum. The sequence continues at coordinate 96,190,171 of OZ038484.1, forward strand.
ATTTTCATTTTAAAGCGTAATGCTTATTTTTTTTTCAATAAACATAACATTGGTGAAATTAAAGTTATATCCTATGTCGTTGCCGCTACTCTTTTTCGTGTTCCTTGATGCGGGATTTTTAGATCATGTGACGCCTCCCCAATATATATGTTGTTGCCCTGTTGACTTTCGATTTAATAAACTACGGCATTTGAAATGGAGATTTTTTTTCATCTTGATTATGTCTCAGATATGTGGTAACGATCATCGTCTCAATTTAATTGACGTGTTGAAGGGTATGATTATTTTTGTTAGAGGGTTTTCGATAAAATTTAAAATCTTTTAGGATATCGAGGAAATACATACATAATATATATATATATATATATATATATATATATATATATATATATATATATATATATATATATATATATATGTATGTATATATATATATATATATATTTATATATATATATATACATATATATATATATATATATATATATATATATAGAGAGAGAGAGAGAGAGAGAGAGAGGCCGAAAGCGTGGGGGACACAGTGAGCGTCGAACTCACTATTCTATATATAGTGAGTTCGACGCTCACTGTGTACCCCACACTTTCGGCCTTGTATCACATTTGAGCTACGCTTGGATAATCAATTGGCACCTCGAGGCGGTGTAAACGTTAGCCAGCTTGCCTCGCTAAAACAATTACGACTGAGTAATGAGTTCGATCCTCACTGGGTACTGCGTACTTTCGGCCTTGTGCCACATCTAAGCTACGCTTGGAAAATCACTATATATATATATATATATATATATATATATATATATATATATATATATATATATATATATATATATATATCGAGAGAGAGAGAGAGATATGAACATATATATATATGTTCATATCTCTCTCTCTATATATATATATATATGAGTATTACGTATCTAACTCGTGAATGTAGGAGCATATAGTGATTCAAAGCATATCTTAGATGTGGCACAAGGCCGAAAGTAGGGAGCACCCAGTGAGGATTCAACTCACTACTCAGTCATAATTGTTCTAGCGAGACAAGCTTGCTAACAATTACACTGTCTGGAGGTGCCCCAAGTAGAAGCATATATATCGTAGAAAAGAAAGTTAACAACCGTGGATTAAAGTATTTGGTTCCAGATGCAAAAAGAAAGAGAAGTGTCGAAAGAGGAGAAATATTTAAGTTACACATGCTTGTCTTGTATGAATCGTTTCACCAACTTTAAGCTAAAGTAACATAATGAAAAGACGCTTTTTTTTTTTTTACCGAAATCGTTCTTCGGCAGAGATCTGTCTGAAACGCTTAGCCCTCTACGTTTTATTAATGATGACAGTTTGACGTTGAGATTTTCTCTTCTTAAGAATACACTACAACAATAGAATAAAACAATATTTGCATTTATGTACATATTTTTCTTTCTTATTTTGCTAGTGATTGAGAAAAAAACAATCAGTTAAAATGCGAGAAATACTGAAGGAAGAGAAACATTTAAAAGAAATCTATCGTTGGAATCCGGGCGTCACCTCTTGAAACAAAGTGCATAATCAATTTTGAAAGAGGATGAAATAATGTCTTATTATTTTCTTGAAAGTTTCTTTTATACTTCATTTTGTTTTTTGTTTTTTTGTTTTACTTTAACGTTGAAGAAGATTGAATGTGTTCAATGGGAGGATGTCCACAGGGAATGAAGTATAGCGCCGGGCGTCAATTATCGATATTAACAATGCCAGATAAAACAACAAAAAAAAACTAAATGGAAATCGCAGGCTTATATCTGCTGATGAAACACTCTTTGCTTCCTAAGGTTATCCTTTGTGCACAAATCTGATTCTCTTTTGAATATGTGAAGCGCCATTTTGACAGAAAGTTCATCTCGTTTGTCATCGTATAACAAAGATTTGAAAAATATGCGCTTACATGTCATAGCAAAAAAAATATATGCTGATTGCATATCATAATTCCTATATTTGATAGGAATTAGAAAACTACTGATATATGAAGCGAGCCGAGCTGTCTGAGACGTACCAGCACCAAAGATGCTTTAAAATAAACATTTAACATTTTCCATTTATGAAGGAACAACTCTTGATTTTCTTTTGTTTTTCCTCTCTTTCCGTTAAACATGCATTTACATTATTTTGGGGAATATTATTGGCTTTTAAATATTTTTCTAATAAGATGTTATACGACATTTGGCCCGGATTGAAATTACAATCCATAAATATTGCCTTGTTGCGTGCCATAACTTACTATCAGTTAGTGACGATTTCTATTTCAATATAATGCAGTAATATATATTTTTCTCTAGTTGACCAATTAGGGAAAGACCCATTCTTTTCATTCGATTTCAAAGATATTCAGGGATAGTTAAGCTGACAGAAATTATTTACAAAACCTGCCATTTTCGAAACAAAGCGACTGAATATATATCATAACTAAATTAAAAAAATGACGAATGAAGCCGAGATAGTTGATAAAATATGAATTAAATATAGCACAAAAACAAAATGCATATATATATATATATATATATATATATATATATATATATATATATATATATATATATATATATAGTTATAAAAAAGAATGGACCGTATTCATTACGCAATAATTTTTTTTTTACCTTATCACCCCAAGCAAGGATGCCACTAGCACGCAAGGGGTTACAGAAGGTTTGGAGGAAGAGCAGATAGGAGTGGTAAAGGAGAGGATGTGGAGAGAGATAGTGGATCGATCAAGGCAAGGGGGTTACAGAAGATTTGGAGCGAGAGGTTCGTTTCGCATCGTCTATGTCCGCGTCACTTCAGGACGTGGGTGATCATGATTCTCCATAACTTCCTATCTTTTGTAGCTCTTAGTAAGATTTGCCTTTTTACAATCCCTTCATTTCGCCATTCATTCGTATAAATTCGTCAGGTCGGTAGCCAGTTACTTCCCCACTGTACATTTGGCCTTGGATATGGCGTGTGTGTGTGTGTGGGGGGGTCGACGTGGTGTAATGGCTAACAAGATTTTCTTTTTCTTTTTCTTTTTTTAAGCGTATCACCCCAAGCAAGGCTGGAGGCCACTATCACGCAAGGGGTTATAGAAGAGTTGGAGGAAGAGCAGATAGGAGTGGTAAAGAAGAGGATGTGGAGAAAGAGAAAGACAGTGGGTCGATCAAGGCAAGGGGGTTACAGAAGATTTGGAGCGAGAGCAGATAGGAATGAAAGGTGAAAGGATGTGGAGAAGGGGAGTGGATAGATCAAGGCAACTGGAGATGTCGATTGACGTTACACTTAAATGGTTGGAGATTGTATTTGTCAGGGAAACAGGAATAAGGAAGGGAGTTCCACAGGCGAGATGTGCGAGACATGAAGCTATTGGAGTAGAAGATACGTCTACATCTAACTGTTTCAACGGTGAAGGAAACGGAACAGTAAACTCCAGCCAAGTCACAAGTATTCTACACACAATTAACTTTTATTTGCTGTCTTACAAGTGTTCAATGTGTCCACCACCTGCACCAAGGCTAACATCGATGGGATAGAAGAATTCCTCCCAGACGTGTATCAGCATATCACGATCCACTGAGTTGATCGCCGTTATGCGATATTTAAGATCATCGAGGTTATTAAGTAACGGTGGAACATAAAGACGATCTTTTATGGATCTCCACAAGAAAAAAAATTCACACACAGTGAAGTCCGAGGATTTCGCATGACAAGCACAAACGGCAATATCTTGGTAAGTGCCAGAACGAGGCGTAGTCGCTAACGTTTCAAATGTAGGCGTCTCCAGATAGTGGATCGAGAGATCGTAAGCGCACGACTAGCTCGATTTGTGTACTTCCGTGGACTCCCCTCAGACGCAGTACGGATTCTCGTCACCTGCTCCTATGAAACTTGTGGTCGTCCTGGACATTTCATTTTACATACACACCCACTTTCTTGAAACGGTTTAAACCAACGTCAAATGTTCTTAGGAGAAGGCGGAGTAATATCGAATTGCCTTCGAAAAGCTCGCTGCACCGTGACTACCGTATTTGTTTGCTCGATTTCGAAACGTCTTTCGGTGAGGATTCGCCAATCCGGGGGTAA
>OZ038484.1:96199274-96204274 GCA_964036315.1 Acanthosepion esculentum
GGTTGAGGCCGAGAGAAGGTACAAGTTGAGAGCTGCAAGGGATAGAGCGGAGTGGAGATACATGATCGCCTATGTCCTGAAAATACAAGGCACATAAAAAAAGGAAAAAAAGAAAGTGAGTTCGATCTTTATTGGGTGCTCCTAATATCAGTCTTTCGATTTATCTAAGTAATAGCAATTCGTTATACGGGACCACCATTTGCTTCCATGGCTGCAAATATTTTTTCCGTCTTAGCCCAAGATATCTTGCATTCTGTACCCATTTTCTGGTTTATTCATTCTGGAGATGGTCGTAACTGCTTCTTCCGTCGAATTTCCACCTTTTTTTATTATTTCATTACAATTTGATCTAAATTACATGGCGAACCCTGTAATATTTATTATTTATACATTCGAAACGAAATCAGATAATGGAGACAATTCTTTCAAAATACTTCAATATCTTTATAAGCGTTTTTGTACAAGGAGAATGTACTTACATGAATGCAGTTTATGCCTTTGAATACATTTCCAAATTATGCTAATTTTCTTTCAGTTGCTGCTGTACGATGTATTAGTACTTGTTGACATGACTTTGTTTCTTACATCCAAAGCTTTTTTTTGTACTGGAAAGAACCTTTGAAAACAAGGCCTTTCTCTCCCTTAATTTTTGTAATACAACGAATACATCAATAATGGAGATATTATTACTTTTTTTTATGATTATATTTTAGTTACATTTTTTTTCTTTTCGGTGTTGGCACGGTTTATCTGAATTTATTTCTTTGATACTAACTGATTACGAGAAAATTATTTTGCGTCTGATGAAAGGGCGATAAGAAGGAAACGTCTGTGGGAGTTGGCGTGTAAGCTTATGCTAGAAATTCGAGATAATAATATTTTTATCATTATTTTTTTATTTCTATTAATCATGCATATTTGGTTAATGTTTGTAAACTATCGAAAGAAGAAACTTAATAAACCACTTTTCCCAATTATCTCTGGAATTCCCACTTTAAACATCAAATTTGTTTGAATACTACTTTATTTCTAGTTCCGTGAAGTAGTGTTCCAATTCAGCTAATATAGTACAAACAGAACCGCGTTATTTTCATCTTCCAATAATAAAATTATTATTATTACTACTAGCGCGGCATTTACACAGGTTCATGATGTTTTTAAAACTCTGCTCTCTGTACTTTCAACTTGATTATTCCCAGATAGATATAGAAAAACATTGGCATAGTCTTTCTTTAAGTCTTCCAATCAAATCCATTACATTGACTTTCGTGTTAATACCATTGGGAAATGTATGAATTCTTCTCTCCCCATCTATGGGTAAATAACAGAATAGAACGGGTTCTATAGCCATCGATGGCAACTGGTCTATCGCAGTAAGAAATGGCAACCTACTGCGGGAAAAAATCTGCCTCGTCAGTCATGTATCGAAAGATATATGATCGCCTAAGCATGTATCACGCATGGCACATAACTGACTCTCTTAAAATATACAAAAATGTCTTCAACAGATCGTTGGGTCAAACATATGATTTAAGGCTTCAATCAAAAAACAACTACATTTATCTAAAAATAGCCCCTCCCCTCCGATGTCTCTCTGTGTTGCACACACTTTATTTATTTCTCTCTCTTACTGTTTTGTCCGCTATGTCATTCTCTCTTTCTGTTTACCTCTCGGATGCTCAGCACTTTGTGAGTTCCCTTAAGCTGTAATAAATTCGCGAAGATTAAAAAAAGGTTTTAATTTCTAAAAGCCACTTCAATTTCAAGGGCGAATTTGTCCCTACCAGATTGTTAAGCCAGGAAATATGTTTTAAACCCTTCCTACAAAAAATGATTTTATCTACCATGACCCCGATTAATCTGTTTCTCTCTCTCTCTCTCTCTCTCTCTCTCTCTCTCTCTCTCTCTCTCTCTCTCTCTCTCTCTCTCTCTCTCTCTCTATGTCCTTCCTATCTCTCTTATGTCTGTCAATTTCTTCCTGTAGCACTCTGCTTGTTTTCTTGCTTCCCTTCTCCCTCTCGAACGCATAAGACAGTCTGTGACTAGTAGGTATATTTTAATTTAATGATGTTTCTTTTTTTTATCATGCCCACAAACACTTTAAATCTATTCATCTTTAGTTTTATTTAATTTATTGTCTAAATATTGTCGTTTAGGAGTTTAACCCGGACACACATACATATGCAACCTGTGTCCTTGTGTTATTCATAACATATGAACATGATACCCAGAGAAGTAAATTAGGCTGTGGGTTAGGCACATAAGACTATTATTTGAGTTTTATTTTAAGATAATGTAAATTTTATTTAAATATATATTTTAAGAATAATTAATAAATTTTAATAATGAAAAGTTCATTTAAAATAAAATAAAAAAAGCACAAGGTAAATTAATAATAAATTTATGACCGTGTGAACTGAATTTTGCAGAACGGACAAATCGTACTATAAAAGATAAACATGAATCCAACAATGAAATAAAAACAAATTCCAGAATATAGGTTTAAAAAAAGAAAAGAGAAATATTGATTATAAAATCACTTTAAGTTGAGGGGCGAATTTGGGATCTGTTAATCAAAGAACATAATTGAAACCATCACTACAAATAACAGACTTTATCTAAGATAACTTTACAAATCCAATCCCTCTCTGTATGGCACTAATTTTTTTTGTATGTCTATCCGTCTTTCTCTATCTTTCTGTTTTACTTCCTCTGTGTGTCTCTCTCTTTCTGTTTCCCTCCCAGGATCTGTGATACCAATTGTGGTACTCACGTACAAGCGTATTAGTACATTATAACACATCCAATCCCTTTCAGTGTGGCACTAAATTTTTGTATGTCTATCTCTCTTACTCTCTATGTCTCTCTCTTTCTGTTTCCTTTCCAGTATCTGTGATACCAAGCGGGACACACACTATACATAGGTACAAGCTTATTAATACATTGATCATTATTATTATTATTATTATTATTATTATTATTATTATTATTATTATTATTATTATTGCTGCTGCTGCTGTTGAGGAAGCAGCAAGCCAAGAAACTGACGCAAACGTACGTGTATACGAAGTCCAATACGCTCGTCATGACCTGCAGTCTGACAGGAGTAAACCAATGGTACTCATTAACGCCGTATGTGCGCGATAAGCTGACAGGCATTGATAAAATTAGCGAATATCTTTGCAGATGGGTCCCGATTTAGGGAGATTCAGAAATAGACTTACTTGCTTCGTCTATCAAACTTAAAAAGAAACAGCTATTGTCAAACGTCTCTGATGACCTGCGACTATTCCCTCTCATGTACAGAAATGCACACTACGTCAAACCCTAGATGAAATTTTTAAAGGATAGGTAACTGACAAACAAGTTCGTGTTACGCAACGGAATATGTGGTTGGGGGCGTCATATGCGGGGCCCCGTGAAGTGCTTTGCAACTATTGCTATCTTATCCACATTTGCTTCTTTCTACGTGTATTCATATAGGCTGGAAATTAAAATAAGCCCAACTCACTATTAAAGGATAAAAATTGTCGTGGATTTTAACATTATCCTGGGACGTTTTTTTGTCCAAATCCGTGACATTGATTTGCTCGGGCTAAGTCGTGAGAAAACACTCTATAAAATTCACTATTTTTTATACATAATGTTGAATGTGTTAAAATTCTTCAACTTTTTAACAAGAATAATCTCAAGTTGATGATAGAAAATGCCGTGTGTGCGTGTGTAGAAAGTCACATCTAACTGAACATATAAAAGGACTACTTTATTAAACGTTGATATTTTTAAAAAAAAATTGTCCACCCACCTGTAATTAAAATTTTTACATTGATACCAATTGCACATGTACGTACAGACACACAAATTAGTTTTATGCATACATACTGTATATCCAACGTATGTCTTAACAGGCATTATCATTAACACTCTCACTCAGACACACTAGAAAACAATCCACTATTAATAACTCATTCTCGAATTGCCCCCTTATTCTATTGGTATAGTAAGCCTAAAGGTGCACATTCTACACATGCCATAACAAAATATTACCGGCCCACTTTGGATATCATTGGATTAAAGACAAAAGGAAAATTATCATTGGCGACGCGTTTCGTCCTCTGATAAATTACATGAGAGAATGAAACACATCGATATAGATAAGGTGCCGTTTTTCCTGTAGTCACACACAGACACACACACTATATATATATATATATATATATATATATATATATATATATATATATATATATATATATATATATATATATATATATATATATATATATATATATATATACATACATATATATACATACATATGAATCATTCTGCCAAGAACTATGTTAGTAGATTGTTTAGATGTTGGATCTTTCGTGGGAAAGATGCGATGACACCCTAACACTCATGTCTTTCCTTAACGATTAACATTCTTTTTACTAAAGATATTTTTTGTCTATTGTTTTTGGGATTAAAATAATTTTTAATCTTACGAATATAAAAACCCTTCCCGACCACCCACCTAGGAAAAAGTTTATTCACCCCAAGGTATTCTACTGATAATTATAAATTTGGATATAAATGAGATTCAGGAAAAATCTCTTTGCAAAAAAGTGACTAAGATATCGCATTCTAATGATTAAACTGGTAAATTTAAAGAGGTTTTGACAAATAATTGAAAACTATTTTACAATACACTCAGAACAATATTGAAGAGAATCCTAGAACAGCTTAAATTAAATCTAGAGTATTCCAGAATATTCCAAAAAGCCTCAAACTTTATAGAACAGCTTGAAACAGCCACGCAAGTCACTAACCAGATGAAAGGGTACAAACACGCATCAGAACCACTTCTATTATTGCCCTCTCAAAAGCAGGTAAGTCTACGAGGGAAATTGCAGAAAATCCTATAACCTCGCAATCAACTGTCTCTCCAGAGCTTAGGGCACATAATGATGCAACCCCTGCTCCAAGGAAGGAAAGAAGGGGACGAAAGAAAAAGA
>OZ038484.1:96206774-96236774 GCA_964036315.1 Acanthosepion esculentum
GATAGATATGAAAATCTTTAAAGACAAAGCCTTCCGTTATTTTATAAAAGCTAGCTTGCGGCAAAGTCTAGTGTAGACAAAAACACGAAATAAAATATTAGGAAACTGTCATTGCGTCTTTCTTTTTTCTTTAGTCTTACACAAAAGCTTTCTTATTTATTCAACTGTTACAAAAGACGTTGAAATTAGAACCAGACATGAATTTCTTCAGTCAATCAAATATATATATATATATATATATATATATATTTGTTTTTAGTTAAACAAATTAAGGCCATATATAAGAGAAATTTGACACTAAAGAGAATAAGGAATATTTCAGAATATATATTGACTCCTAAAATAAAATAAAAGTACACGACAGAGAATGTTTTTCCATTTTTTTAAATTTTCTTTGTGAGATATATGATTTTCTAAAAGAATTACAGCCGTTCTGTAAAATTAAAAATAACAACTTTATATTATATTTTCTTTAGGACTTCTATCAATAACGCATAGAATTTCAAATATCTGAGAAGTCTCTTATCAAAATGAGGTAAATGTGACACGGAAATCCAAAGAAACACTGGAATATCAAACTATGACTTCCAAACCAGGAAACTGTTGTGAGACCGATACTTCCCTGCATCATGGACACTCCCAATTCTATATTATTATGTGAATGGTAGTATCATGGGAGTAGTAGCACCAGTTATGCTCTACTGTCGAACTCTCTGTTTGGCAGAGAGGAACTCGGACGAGGCTTTGCCGCAGGGCAAATTTTCGTCCGGGGATGTAGACAGTCCCTAAACTCGTGTATACGGGTTGTAAATGGGCATATTTTGGCCGAGCCTACGGGCTCGGTAAGCCCACGTTAAACCGGCCTTGTGGCACATTCGACCCGTGTGGGAGGGTTGTTATATGTCGTAGTAGCACCAGTAATGCGCAGCCGCGTACGATATCAATATCGGACCCCACTGGATAGTAAGCTCTGCTTACACTATTCTTTGCAACTTTTCTGTTTAGTATATCTTTCTTACCTCTAACCCGTGTTCCGTGTTTTCCTTCCGTGGCCCCTGCTTCGGGTCCACATCAGAAACTATCGTCATAAACTGCTTAACTGCTGCATGACCGATACCTCTCTACGTTTTATCACATCTCGACGCGTTGTAATGTTTTGCAATCTTGTCTCGCTAGAGCAATTTCGACTGAGTAGGGGATTCGATCGTCACTGGGTGCCCCGTATATTTGCACTGTTGTCACATTTGAGCTACTCTTAGAATATCGTCATATGATTTTGGTTGTTTTTGTTTAGCGGCATATCAACTCCCGTGCGTTATTTATTGCCGGAATCTTAATATTTTTTTACGCAATTTAAATTCGGGGAATAATAATGGGTTCAGAGATAAATATTTTACTATTTAACCCATAGATGGGGAGAGAAGTATTCATAACTTTTCCCAAAGATACTTGCGCGTTGGTGAAACTGGAATTTGAACTCGGCTCTGCGAGTAACAATTCCGAGCCGTAAACATTCCGAAATATTATCCAGTACATCACCCGCAAATCCAAGATAATATTTGGTATTACCAAGTGGTCACATACCTAGATACTGACTCGGCTCGATGTCACTTACCTTCGGTGATTGTAGGGGAATCGACGTTTCAACGGGATGTGGTCATAGACACATGCGAAGCGAAAAGTTGAGACACCAGGGATGCGGTTCGACAGAAGAATGCTAAGAATTCCATGGACTGAACAGTAAATATTTTTTATATAAATGGGAACATAAAAGTCACGTAGACTTTGAAAGAGACGGTTGAAACCTTTGGAACACATAATAAGGAAAGTTGGCCTTGGAGGATTTGATGCTCACAGGTCATAGTGAAGGCAAGAGGAAAGGAAGAATAATGCGTTTGCATAAATTGATATTAGGTTAGAGAACTGAAAGTTAAATAAAATTGGAAACAATGTTATGAGCTACAAATGAAACGTACGTGTGGAAAGACATCATTATCCATGACCCGAAGGCTTAGGGCACATAAAAGAAGAAGGAATGTATGTCCGTGTCGCCTCTTATGGTCAATATTTATGGCTAGCACTTCACTTCTCCCTTAATGTCGATGCTCGGTTTTATAAAATTATTCATTCCCTATCTTCTTGACAAGTAGAGCTGCCGTATGTTTCGAATATTACATACACAAATAGAAAAAAATATCACGAAAGATAGAGGCAAAAAGGAAATATCAATAATTCTCTTCCAGATTTAAAATTAGACATATAGTCTACGACTGTTGTTGCATAATGAAATATACTGTCTTGCACATGCGCGGTTATGTAAGAAACGTTATTTGTCTAAGTGAGATTTTGAACATGGCAGCCGTCTCACCTATACGTTAAAATGAGCTAATGTTTCCAATTTGATAAAGCTATGCATGAGATAATATTTTCTGGGAAAATTCTGTAGGTAAATTGGTTAATACTTGAAAGTCGAAGATGTATTCTGAAGCAGAGATATGAACTAAAGAAAAAAACAAATGCAAAACCTTTGCCCAGATAGCAGTTACGGGAAACGATTTTTCCCAATACAGAGTAGAGAAAATACATAGTAACGGGATTCTAAGATAGGGTTCTAGATTCCTAGATTCGTACATAGGCGAAAGATTAATGACCACCGCAAAATCCGTTATTAATCCTAAAAATTAATATAAGAAGCAGATAATGATTATAGGCTCATATGAAGCTCGTATTAATTTTAGCTTCATAAGATCCAAATTTAATTATAGATTTTATCTAATTTGAATTTTAGCGTTTCCAAATACGAAACCTTCTTTTACATTCTCGTTGTATACCCTGAGTGACTTTATCAACGTAAATGCAAGAATTTTAATTTGCTACATTTATTTATAAACAGAAGTAAATTTGAGGAATTTTTTTAATTTAAAAACGCTCTAAAATATACTTAAAGCGAAATATGGAGGAATCTAAGTGATGTAATTTAATGCCTAATTAACGAAATTGAGTAGTGTTGTTGTTGGTGGTGTTGTCGAGGTTGAATTTGTATGTGTTTATATTAATTTATTGTTTTAAATGTAATTAATATTTATTATTTTATTTTAATTTCATAAATAATTCATGTAATATGCTTATTTTAAGTTAAATAAACAGAAGTTTAGTAAAGAAAATTCGTTTTGTCTTTATTCTTATTGTTTATGTATAGATATATCTATCTAAACTTGATTTCTTACTCGCACATACAGTTTAAATTTTATACAATATATATATATATATATATATATATATATATATATATATATATATATGTGTGTGTGTGTGTGTGTGTGTGTGTGTGTGTGTGTGTGTGTGTGTGTGTGTTTCCTGTATTCGGCGGAGATTATTGTGTTCTTCGTTATAGACATCATATTTATTACACACAGACTCACAGACGCACACAAACATATACATACATACATACATACACACACACACACACACACATATATATATATATATATATCTATATATATATATATATATATATATATATATATATATATATATATATTCACGCATATAGTGCCAGTGCTAATGAAATAGTGCTCGATGTAATAAATCAGCTATTAACTAGATATTAATAAATGTGCATATAACCCCTCACAGATAGCACGGCTCGGAATTTCAGGCACAAGCCCATCTATATATTTATGTATCAGCCACACTCACAATTTCACTATGCTCATACACACCCTTGGTAATGTCTAGAAAAGTAGCCGAAAGCACTGAAAACAATTATACCTATGGACAATTCCTTTAAAAATATTTAGACTACTGGAAAAACTCAATAAAAGATAAATTAATTCTTCTTTGTCGTCCGTTTTCAACTAAAAATGCACACACACACACACACACACACACACACACACACACACACATATATATATATATATATATATATATATATATATATATATATATATATATATACACACAGAGAGAGAGAGAGAATGTGTGTATTTTTTGTTATATGTAGGAGTTAATTTTTTCATAGTTATAGACATCATTGACGTAACAACCAAAATGTTATCGCGACTGTTATGTACACGCTTCAAAACGATCTTAAAAAAATATTTTATCAGACTTTCTCACCGAATTATGGAACCGTGTGTCACCTGCAGCATTGATCCCTATGTCCACACCGTCAGATTCTCTTTGCGATTTCAATTATTATAAAAAATACTTCTGGAAACTTCTTTATTGCATCGTTCGATATTTGACCTTAACAATTTTAACAAAATATGACAATAAGAATCATAAATATGAATGCACCACATTATTTAAAAAGGTCAGTAGGCACAAATGAAATGAGTCAAAATTAACATTTTTTTCTTTACACTGAAGCAGACATTAGACACGTTTGTGTGTTATCGCCTTCTTTAACATCTATTTATTTACTTTTTCTTTCAGTCTTAATATCTTGCTTTTCACTTCGTTACTCTGAAACAAAAACAGCACATTTGATACATGCTGTTTTCCTTCTATACTCCAAGTCAAAATGAAATGCACAAGGCCTAGTTTAAAGTGGTAATATCAGCCGCTTCGGCATTTCTATATATTTATTTATATTTGTACAATATGTGACACAAGGCCAAAGGAGGAATAGGGAAACGGACGGTCTTCTTCTCTTTTAACTTAGCTAGCCACAAATGCTGACCCAAACATACAACAATATTCCTAACACCAAAACAACGCATTCTTACTTATCATTCTTACTACATTCACCATAATACCGCTATGTCTCTATGAAAGTCCTAACAAATCGCCATATGTACAATTCATTGTCAGTGTGGAGAGGGGAATAAAATAACAATTTAAAAAAACTAAACCCCAATGAATATTTACAAGAATGAATAAAAAACTATATACAAAGGATCTAAACAAAATAGTGTTAGTTCACTGGACGAAATCAAGACGGGACTTTGATAATATAAGACATTCATTCATCCCAAGCACTCACTCAGACACAATAAAAAATGAAAAACACACCCGAAACGAAAGGCGCCTCGCGTACACCAGAGAACTGACAAGATTGACCACCTAAAGAGGGCGGAAATAGGAAATAAAATAAAATAAAATATATGGACTCGGCATTTCTAGTTTAGAAACGTCTCAAGCATCAGTATGTAACTCTTAGCCTTTCTTGATGTAATGTACTGCCAGGCGGGCGGGCGGGTGGTGAATTGGTACTTATATAATTTTGTACTTAAATACTGAATGGCTGTAAAGCAGCGACCATCTTCCTCGGGTTACACTTTAGTTCAATCAAGGGCAAATAATATAGGCCATTACTCTCGTAGGTTCTCGTACTTTCACAGCGAATTCAAGTCAGTAATGAATGATAATCAAAATGTTTTGATTTTGTAAAATTACAATCTACAATATGTTAATAAATGGAGCAACGACTAGCTTGTTAATTTTAACGCCTCCAAAACGAAATCTGCTCACTTTAAATCGTCTGAGTGGACGCATTTCATCTTCCATCAGCTGAGCTGATTCTAACCGCCAGGCGAATGACTCAGTGCGCCTTGTCAGGCTAACATTTTCCGCTGACATGAAGTGGAAATATTATATTGAATTCATTGCTATGTATACAACTAAGAAAGTTGGTTCACTGTGTCGAGCTAGACAATTTTTCTCGTCTGACACTATCTCATGTATTTATAAGACTACAATTCGTCCTTGCTTTGAATATTGTTGCCACGTCTGGTCTGGTCTGGTCTGGTGCGTCTGCTATACAGCCATGTAAAAAATTAAGGACAGGTGTATGAAAGTTAGAAATATAACCGAAACGCATTTATCATTTAAAGAAAACGAACAAAGCGTTTAAAGTTAGCTTAACCTATATTTAATACTTGGTGTGGGATACTTTTACTCTTATAACTGCCTTTATGCATTTTTCCATATTAGAAACCAGCTTAGCGCAAGTAGTTTTCTCGATTTACTGCCATTCTTCATGAAGTTTGGCTTCTAATTCACATTTTGAAGAATATCTGTGCAACCTCACTCTTGTACCTAAGCATGGCCACAAATGTTCAATAGGATTCAGGTCAGGGAATTGAGAAGGGCGCTTCATTACTCTCACTTATTTCTTTTCAAACCAACCCTTCGAAGCCCTGGATGTGTGTAATTGCCTTGTTGGAAGATTACTCCATCTGGCATGTTCTTGTTAAAAATTTTCTCTAATGAACTTTGGTAACGTTTCTCTAACATGCTTGTGTGAGAATCTTAGAATTAATTCTATCTTCACATTTGAATAAAATTCCTGCCATCTTCAAAAGAGGACATGCAGCCCCAGACCACTATTCTCCCATATCCAAATTTTGCAGTTGGGAGCATTATATGATTCCCAACTCTTCAACGAGCATAAACGAAATCAGGGGTCCCAAAACTCAGGTAAAAGTAAGTTCATTATTTACATTATTCGGACGATTATCCTAATTTTGTCGCCATATTTATTACAAGTTTCGGCCGTTGTACGCTCCGGTCTTCTTCAGGGGGTTCGAATGTCGAACTGAACCCTTTATTTCGCTCACTGGGTTTGACTGTTGTAGAAATTTCAGAGGGAAGCATTAACAGGCGATAACTGATAACTGACATCCATTAAACATGGCACGTGGAACTAGAACAGTCTACCCCATTGAGCGAAATAAAAGGTTCAGTTCGACATTCCAACCACCTGAAGAAGACCGGAGCGTACAACGGCCGAAACTTTGTAATAAATATGGCGACAAAGATGAGGACAATAGTCCGAATAATGTAAATTATATACATAACACCTCATCTCAGAAATACAGACAGACAAAAATTAGTTTTAGGGAGAATTTTCTATTCAATAAAAATACAGTGTTAATAGGCGTGATAAAATCAATTAGGCTCAATAAATTAGTTTCAAGTAATAAAGGAACTTATTGCAAATTTGCTTTTATCAAACCAGGCACTTTAACCTAATCCTCAGCCTTCCAATTTTCATGCTCTTTTGCTAAAGTAAGTCTCTTTTTCATATTAATCTTAGACAACATATTTTTTTAAGCTGTACATCCTTTGAGGCCAGCTTCTACTAATCTTCTCACAGTGCGAGTAGATAGAACTTTGTTTACGGCCTCTCGAAATTCATCAGTCACGTTAGAAGAGTTTTTCTTATCACTTAGAAACATCGGCCTCCCTTGAGTTTGTAAAAGTTTTCCAGCTTTAACCAGCACTATTTTTGAAAGAATTGATTTCGTTATATCATTTAAGGGTTTGTTTGTACACCATTTCTTGAGCATTTCACTTACCTCGCAATTTTGAGTTGGCATAACCCTTCTTTAAAGAATGCAATAATTTCAGCCCTTTTAGTTTCGGGCGTGTTTTTATTCGCAGACATTTTCAGCAAAGAAGAAGCACTTATAAATTGATACTGATCTCGTTACTAAAAAATTAGAATTGATTTAGCACTACATATTAAATTTCAAATAAATTATTTTGGCACTTATGCTAAATAACTAGAAATGAAGACAAATCATTATTTCTACCCATAAATGCCAGTGAAACGTTAATTCAAGTGTTTTTCAGCTAATATATGTACAAGTTCCAATCACATTTCTAACGTTTCTACACCTGCCCCATAATTTTGTTCATGAGTGAACTTGTGATTGAAATATATGCCATTTTTATTGTTATTTTTAATACAGTGTGCATTATATCTGTCAACTTACAAACTTGAGGAAATGTCCTCTCCAGCAAAGTTATAGCACTAAAATCGCTAAAACTATACCCTATACTGGGTTTTATTCAAAGGTATCTGGCTGCATAATTTTTCTTCAATTGCTTTAGACTATCAGTGATTGCCTCTTAGCCCAACATCATAACACTGTAATATTAAATCCACATGGAGAGAGATATCTTAAGATGTGTGAATCCAATGACAACTATTGTAATGATAATATTAGCCGTTTTCCCTAAATGGAAACATTTGGAATTTATTGACTGAGAAGCCAGTACTGCTTTTGGTTGAAGTTTATAAAATCTTCCTCTTAAAACTATTTTTGAGAAAAATATATTTTTCAAGTCAAATAACTGTTTCCAGTATTGACTGGTATCCGTAAATATCAGTAAAAGATCATTTCAAGAATGCTTATTATAGTTTTTTCAGCTAATGTATGTACGGGTTTCAATCATATGTCTAACATTTCTACATCTGCCCCATAATTCTGTCCATGTCTGTATATTTAGAGATCCTAAATATAATCCAGAGAAGAATTTCCATTGTTATTTGTCATGGCCTGACATCTCGTCTTCAGTAATTTTCCCAGCGCCGTAACGTAGGTTCCCTGTGCCTTTTCTATAAATACTTTCATGGTAATTGTTCTGATGAACTTTCCTCTATCGTACCTAGACTTTATGGCTTTAACCGCAGTACTAGATTGGCGACATGTTCTCATCATTTTGCATATGAAATGCATAGATTCAACCGTAAGTTCTATGTAAAATGTTTCTTCTATTGTATTTTCTCTTGTAGAACTATCTTCCGTCTTCTTGCTACCTGCCAAATTTGATCTTCAAAAATTTAAATGCAATGTCAATCGTTATCTTCTGTTTACTTAATTGTTGTTCTTTTATAGTCTTCCTTCTTTAATTGTATATTTTCTCATATGCATTCACACAGAGTAACCTTTGGCGTTTTAGTGGCTTATTGCATTGCTTGGCTTGATTTTTAAAAAAATGAAAATAAAGAAGGCTTAAAAATGAATAATTAATACAAACGCTAGTCCAACTAATTAACTGGAAATTTGGGGTCAGATTTCATCAATACAGCTCTCTTTTACGTATATTTCTATATCGAGCTCGTTCCCTGGGAGCATGTGCTTCCTCTCACATGCAAATCATATCTGTGTTTTATCATTCGTAGATATTAGACTTATCACCGCCAGAGACATTCATGAGCACATGTCACTTCAGTTTTGCTACTTTTATCAGCATACCTGCCATTGAGATTTCGGCACGAATGCCAGTCCGTACAGTATGCCGTTTCCAAATTCCTGGCAGAGTGAATTTTGTCATGGTGATCTTTTTCTCATAGATGTTGCCCAGCTGACCCTACTATATTATGCAATCGACAAAATCAAAAACAAATAAAGCGCATGCGCGAAATTTAAACTATAAGATGACGACAGTTTATCCATCACACCCTGTATCTATCGATTTTTTTCTTTTGCAACGAATATTATTGTTTTTGAAAATAGGTCTAAAAATCCAGGCTTGAAATAATGTGATATTGCCTATTCTCTTCTGAGGAAGCCGTTTTCTTTCTTGAACAACTTACGCGGAGTTGTTTAACCGCCGAGAGATTTTCTTTTCTTTTGGTACAGTTTAATTATTATTTTTTTCATTATTTTCGACACATAACTCAAGAGACACTGCCATAACCGACAGTTATTGTTCTATTGACACTTACAATCAATCAATATTATTCATAAGTTTTGTTCTGAACTCATAATGGGTCAATTTGACATTAACAATATCGTACAAACCCCACCATCACCATGTTTCCAAGTAGCTTGTCCAGAAAGATATCAGTTACCCTAAACCATTCGCTGAACTGTACGTTCATGAAAACTCGGAAGTAATCGGGGAATTCCGTGGGCACATAGATAAACCATGTACTTAAATTAAGAGAAAAGACAAGCTTTTATTTTAAATAACTTATTGTTATATAGAGTCGATATTCAGTATCAAAATTGAATGTAACAGATTTTATGTTTATCCAAGTCTTTGCAATTGCATTATTTGCACGATTTTAGATAAATCGTATTTTTTTCAAAATTAACCCCTCACTTGAATCTTCTTCGATGTGTGCCACACCCCTCATGACGTAGACGACCATGACCCTCCACAAATTCCTGTCTCTTGTAGCTCTTAATAAACGTTTTATTTTTGTTATTTCTCCTTATCCCTGTTTTACCATCCATTTACTCAAGCACACTAAGTATGTTATGTGTTACCCTTCTCTGTCCCTTTTTTCCTCTATCTGTCCCGTGAGTATCAGATTTTCCAAGCCCTCCTTCCCAGTTATTTGCCCCGGGAACCTCAACTCCACCTTCCTGATGCTAAGTAATAGTTTTCTTTTGTTTCCATTTTCTCCAAAACTTCGTCTCTACTCGTATGTTTGGTCCACGGTATCGTCATCATCCTTCTGTAGAACCACATCTTAGTTGCTTCAAGTCTTCTATTAAACTTTGAGGAGACCGTGCAGCACTCACTGTCATAGGTATCCCCTAACATTTTCGTACCGTTTCCTTTGTTTCTAGCGACATTTTCCTATTTCTTAGTATACTGCTTAGCCTTTGAAATGCTTTCTTGGCTATCCCAATACACCTTCAGATCTCAGTATCGCTCTTTCCGGACTCTGTTCAAACACTTCTCAGATATTTAAATTTCCGAACTTGTTTGATTTTGGTAGCTCCGATTTGCAGTTCTCGTTTTGAACTCATCCTTTTGCTAACAACCTGTCTTCTTAGTACGTTTATGATAAGGGAAACATAATATTATTTTATTTTTTCGGAAGTTAGAAAATGCCTTTCACATGAACTTACGGAAAGAAGATGACGCAATTTTTAACCCGCTTTTTTATTTCTTTGAAGAAAAATATCGATGAAATATAGATGACGTAAAAGTTACACACACGTATCTTTACTGTATTTTTTTTTCGTTCAGATTCAGACTAACACTGTCTCACTCCATATAATATTCATCATCAGAACAGTCTTTCCAAAAGGTTTAAAATGATTGAAAGTTAAATGAAACACAAGTTGATAGCGCAGATGCATAAGTAAATATATCAAATAATGAATAATGTATCAGATTGCAGTGTTTGATAAAGCCTAAAATGCTTAGATATTATGTAGTATTTCCATTGAACCATGCATTGGAAGCATGTTTAAATAAGTACATGAAGATATCTGTTATATTAATGGACTATCCCGTCCACCCATTTCTATACTAACCTCTTTGTATAAAAGGCTGTTTAAAAACTAATGATCAGAATAAAGCTTCCAAAGTTGATATTCGGCGTTGTCTATTCATTACAATATCTTAAATAAGAAAGAAAGAATTAGACCACGTTTTAGCATCACTGACATCATATTTCTTACAGTAAGTGTTTGTGTGTTTGTGGGAGGGTGTCTCAACAGGAAGGAGAAAGCAGGTCATCGAAATTCTCTCATATCTTAATGATGTGTCATATCATTTTTGAAGTGTGTTGAGGTCAGGGAGGAAGACAGCATTTTAAGAATTCGACGTGACTATTACATTAACATCTACCATAATTACTTTAACGACACTTGCATAACGTCGTGTTACCTGACTACATATCCAGAAAAGTGGCGTACCCATCACTCATCTTATAGTCCAAACAAAAAAAATATATTCGATCAAAATATACTAGGATTTTGAATCAATGTAACCTATTTTAAATAAAATATAGTATTTCAATAAATTTACTAATATCATTCTGCTGAGTGGACATACTTTACATAAATCTTTATCTGTCTATAAAGCCATCTGTCCAGAAAGCTGTAACACGAGAGGAAGTGGAAAAATCAGGCGCGGCTGACCACATATGGAGAGAGAAGGGAGATCACCGCCCTCTGTGCAATCAGGTTGAGATCATAGTTAAGGAACACCATTGGAAAATTCGTAAACTTAAGGAATCAGCACATATGATAGGCCACAAAAATCTCCTGAGCCGACCAAGCATAGAAATGAA
This sequence comes from Acanthosepion esculentum, assembly GCA_964036315.1. NCBI lineage: Eukaryota > Metazoa > Mollusca > Cephalopoda > Sepiida > Sepiidae > Acanthosepion > Acanthosepion esculentum. The sequence goes on from OZ038484.1 coordinate 96,218,554, forward strand.
TACAATATGGGAACCAGTAATAAGGAGTGCCAGAGAAAAGCGATAATAACAAAAAGTTGCAATATGAACTCTGGTAAAAACATGTAATGATAACAGCAAAAAAATTGCAATATGAGCACTGGTAAAAATGGTTGCTGAAGACATTAGGTTTATAATACCCATATGTCGTCAAGGACACATGGCACATTGGATAAAGTCATTGGTTAGATCCAGTGACAGGACCCAAAGAGTGTGAGTTCAATACCCGGTTAAGGCAGTGGTGAACTTTCAGAGGGAAATTAACAGGAGATAGCTGATAACTGACATCCATTAAACATGGCACGTGGAACTAGAACAGTCTACGCCAGTGAGCCAAATAAGGGGTTCATTTCGACATTCCAACCGCCTGAAGAAGGCCGGAGCGTACAACGGCCGAAACGTTGTGATAAACATGGCGACAAAGATGAGGACAATAGTCCGAATAATATAAATTTTTATTTATTACCATTTAGTATGTTTGTTTAGTGGCATCTCAACACCTTATGTTTCATTTAATGTCAAAATTTAATTTTCTTAGGAGCATTAGTAATTACTTTTACAAAAATATATTGCTGGTAATATGTTTTTGCTGCAAAAATGTATTGCTGGTAATGTTTTTCCTTAAAGGAATGTATTGCTGGTATATTTTTTTTTAGTGTTTTGACCCTAGTTGACTATTTGCCAATAGCTGAGAACCTAACAGCTGCTGTCACCCAGGGTCATGGTGGAAGTGGAAACAACAACAATTAAGAGTTATTTCCACGTTCCTCAAAACCTACTAATCAGCTTACCATTTAGAACAGTCCAAATTAAATTGTCAATTAATTAAAAAAGAAAAACATTTTTATTTTCATTTAACCGGATGAATCCATTGCAAATTTTTGTTAATTCCGGATCTCTCATCTCCTTCTATATGCTGTGTCCATACAGAACGTTTGGGGATCACGACGCTCCACACTTTCCTGTCCTTTGTAGCTCTTAATAAATATTCTCATTTTGTTATCTCTTCTCAACGTCGTTTCACCATTCATTTACTCAAATTTGTTAGGTAGGTAATGTGTTATTTTCCTATGTCACTCTTGCTTTTAATCTGTCTTGTTAGTATCATTTTTCCAAAACCTTTCCCTCATTAACTTCTCTAGAAATCTCAACTCTCTTCTCCAGTATAAATGTCTATTTTTCTTATACTTTCACTAAAACCTCGCCGTTGATCTCATATTCCGTCCATGGTATTCTAAGTATACTCTTGTAAAACCAGATTTCTGTTGCATCAAGTCACTTCTTGATCTGCTAGGATATTATTCAGCATTCACTACCATATAGGAGGACTGATATTACATGATATACTATTTGTTTGTTTTTAACGAATTTTAATAATCTGCTTCGATTTTTGAAGGCATCTTTAGTTATGTCAATCAGCATTTGGATTTCTGTCCTCTGTTAAATCTCTTCCCAGATATTTAAATTGTTGAACTTCCTTAATTTTGCTATCTTTCATTTTTAATTGATAAGTTAGGCAGTTTCTTTTGCGACGAACCAAATATTCAATCTTCTTACAATTGATGTTTTTACACTTTATTGCCACTTTTTTCGCCAAATCCTGAAGGAGTTTTTGTAGATTCTTTTCTGTGTCTGCTAACAACTTCGTGGTAAAAGACTGAAAACAATATCCTGATTTAAATAAATACACTCAAATTCAGAGAGATTAAAACAAGATTAGTTTTTTTTTATATCATAAATTAGCTTACAATCTGCGCTTCGTCACGACTTTTAATTTGGCTCCTCCGATGCAAAACGAAAGGAACCTTAAAGTCCAGCTTAGAAAACAGCAATGATAATTTTCAATAAATAAACTTGCATTCCTAAATTCAAACCATGGGACTTCGAAACCTCACTTTAATTCCGGCTATAAGACGAATTCCGTTCAAAAGAGCGATTTGGGCCGAAAATCCGATTCAGGCCTAAAAATGCGTTCTTCAAATGACAAGCTCTGTGAAACTTCAACTGAGTTGAAATCTTCAAATCTTAAACGCTGCGGAACTTCAAAACCATAAGACACGAAACCTTTCACTTTAACTCTAATTCCTTGGCATCTTCAAGAAATAAAATTGATTTCCTCACATCAGAAAGTTTTGAAGATATTTTCAACAGAATATAAATCATTTTTTTTTAAATTCACAAAGTTTGTGTGTTACTTTAGACTAGGTATCACCACGAGATCGCTGAAAAATGAGCATAGCAGGATAATAAAGGCCTTAAACTTGACGAAAATAATTTTATATGTCTAACTGTTTATGTTATTATGAAGAGGAATGCTCAAAGTATTTTTGATTATTTTTTGATATTTTTAATCATTTCGAGCCCGTCCAAAATTGTCGATTAAATTCATGTTTTTTTAAAAATCGATCGTCAGATATTTTTTCCAATTTGTAAACAAAAGTTAATTTTTCTGTTTAAAATTCTGCCAAAAAACAGTTTATTTTTACAAAATTAGAAATTTAAATATTTATTTAATATATTTTAAAACAAAACATTACTTGCTTTATGCGCTGAAAAGTGTACTTTAAAAAAAGAGATAGCGGGTCTTAGCAGCAGTGACGCATGACGAAATGTCGATTGATCCTGTCATCATGTATTGACAGCTTTCGAAACCTTAATTCATCATAGGGATGGACGAAAGTGATATAATTTAGATTTTTATTTAACCAACTTATGTAACCACTTATTAATGAAAAATTTCAGCGTTCTAATTTTTTATTGTTTCTTAGCTTTCCACCTTTACGCTTACGATGCTTTTTATGAAAATTTTTAAACAAAGACTGTTGAGAGTGAGAAAATAATTTCATAAGAAAGGTGCATATAAACTAATTTTTTTATTAGGTACCTTTCTTATGAAAGGCTAAGTGTAAAAATAATTTAATATGCATATATTATATTTTACGGTGTTATTTGTATTTCCAGTCATTTTATTAATTTTGATATTTCATATAGAAAGATATTATGACTGAGATAATATAAAAATACAAAATTCATAAGATAATACTATAGTACCCTTAGGTAATTTATTACTTTTATGTACCCTTATCATTTGAAATATTACAATTTTTTTTCTCTTATATTAACTTTTTCAAATTTCTTTAATCTTATTCTTAAGTAATATGACTATAGAAAATGCAATTTTTTTCTCATAATTACATAATCATATACACTTTTTATTTTATTTATCCATAGCCAAGTAAGAAGAGAGGTTTAGAAATGCAATGCAATGTAATTCGTATCAGACAATCGCAAAATATTTGTCGCCCTGAAAAGGGCCTTTTTTGCTATTTTATCCACAAATTTTTTGTTTTAAATAAAATAAAACTACAAAAATGTCTCCACACGTGTTTCGCACGAACACTGTATTGAAATGAAAACCACGTAAACCACGTCACGGACTATGTTTTTCATGATACTTCCGGTCTTCCGTATATTTGAATTTAAGCTATTTTTGGACACAAAAAAAAACGAAGTTATATTAGATTTTTAGCTAGAAGCAATTTTCTAATTGTAACCAGCTTTATTTTATAATCTGTAAATGATATTTATCTACTTAATAACACCATTGAATAACGGGTACTAGATTTTCATTATTTGTTTAAATATTTAACAACTTTAAGCAATAAATATAAATTTAACAATAAAATAATTTAAGAAATAACAAATAATTGTTGTACAAATTTATTTTTCATCGAAAACGTTTCTTGCTTTCAGAAAATATTATCCATATTCATATAAACAAGTAAAAGCAACTAAAAGCTTTTGAAATTAAATAACATCTTTGTTTTATTGAGTTTTGTATGTTACAATTCAGAGACGATTTTAAGGTAGACGGGTGTCAACTAAAAAAAAAAAGAAAAAATGATTTGCTTTCCTCAAAGCCTTGTGCTTTTAACTAATTAATCGCTATTGTGTACGTTTTAAAAATTCATGAGTTTTCATGAAATTAATTATGGGGGTGGGTAATAAATATAAAAAACATTACTCTGACTTTAAAACAAAATTAACATATTTATAATAATTTCCATCACTTGTGAATAGTTTTTGAAAGTTTCATGAAAATCCGACAATGATTTTTATTTTTGCATGATTTTCAAAATTGATGACAAAATCCACAAAAATCCACAAAAATACGCAATGTTATTTAGTAGGACACCTGCTGATGCTGAGAAACGAGGTTTTTCAAGCAAAATAAAAACAGAAAAATTTTGAAAAATAATTAAAAATTACTTTGTTCTTGAAAACATAAACATTTTGACGATAAATCTTTGTTTTCGTCAAGTTGAAGGCTTTTATTATCCTACTATGCTCATTTTTCAGCGACCACGTGGTCTTAGCTACTTTAGACTCAATATAAATTTACAAAAATATTAAAACTCTAAGTATTTTCAGTTACTTTAAAATTTGATTTTTAACTGTTCCTTCCTCATCCGGACCCAAATCCCTATGTTGGATGTTCAAGCACCAGATAAAGGGCAGATTTTCAATTCAGGGATCATCCTGATTCCCAAAAGATATAACATATCTATGGAGAACAAGTGTGTCCCGAGGTAGAAAGGTTTCAGGCACACGGATGGACAGACAGAATTTGCCTTTATCTATTTAGATCGATGTAGATGTAAACTGATATTTCAACACATTATAATAACTTGGACTATAAGGTGTCGGTTCTCATTTCGCCGGCAAATCAACTATTAGCTTTTTATTAAAGGTTTCATAGGAAATTTAGTGCGAACAAGTTAACTGCCGTAAATTGGTGCATAGCAAATACATAGTAAATGAATTGGTTGTTTCAATGGATAAAATAAGAGAACAATGAAGTATTTTTTATACTCATTAACTATATAACTCCACTCAGATTCGATATCTCGTTTAAAATGATTTTTTTAAGTGAACATTTTGAAGCATTCTTGTTAGCTTTAACTGAAAGGTAAATGATTACATTTACTATTTCCAGTAAGCAAACTACTCTGGTGTATTTCAAATAGAACATATATTGTTTAAAATCACAACCTTTTCTCGCTTTCAGAAATCGTTTAAATTCAGCAATTTTTTTAGACATTTGTAAAAAAAAATTTAATTCTTGGTTTTAAGAATCTTCCAAAAATAAAATATATTTTTCTGAAACGTCATTTGAGAAATATTAGCTGGTTTAAGTTTAATAAACCTGATTTTCTTTAAAAATATATTTATTTTTCGTTTAAAATAACAGAGAAATGGATTTTAAAACAAACAATAGCGCGATTAAGTGCTTGTCAACACCTCATAAATCACTTGACGAGATGCTGGCATTTGTATTTTTTTCTAAGGAGACATTATCTGCTAAAATATAATTTAAGAAAATGGTGGGTGAACGCTTTTATATATAAATTTTTAAGTACTCAATAGTCTTTAAAATGTAGGAAAATGTTCTTTGTAAATCTAATTTTAGGAACGTTGAATTTAAATTTACTAAAGGTCATCGCTCTTATTTTCTGACTATGTCGTTTATGATCACCCTACTTTCAAACAGGGACGCGTTACGTATACAAAAAAAATAACTAAAAAAAATATTGGGTTTAAGTACTTTTAATGAGCTTTTCAATTTTTGGTTCGTAAATTTAGTTTTCACGTAATAACAATATAAGCTAACTGACTAGAAGTACTGCAGAAACTTTAACGGTTTTATGATACAAATAATTTAATTAATTTTTTTTAAAAATGCAAACAATTCTTGTAAAAATTAAATATCCATCAAAAGTAAAGTTCTTAAGAAAATAATGTCCTGAATAAATTTTATTTATAAAAGCAATAAAAATATTTCTTAATTAAGTAATTTCAGATTTTTATTGCATTTTTATTTTTACTATTCAGAGCAAATTTTCGGTGACTGGGTTAAATGTTTTCCAAACAATAGATGCTTTACCTTCTCCGCAGAGTCCTACTTTTAAATAAGAAAACAAATTTTGGAAAAAAAAATGAATTTCTTGAAATTTTATGAAATTAAGTAAGTGGGTTACGAGGATTTTCTAAAAAAAAAATTAAAAAAATAATTTCATTCATTTGTGAATATTTCCCGAAACTTTCACTAAAATCCGACAATTATTTGATTTTTGCAAGAATTTCCAAATCAATGTCTTTTCACTGGAACAAAAAGCACAAAATATTAATCGTAATTCTTACACCGAATATATATATATTTAACCAATATTTCGAACGTATTAGAAATTATTAAAATAAATTTTAAAAAATAATTAGAAAATGCTTCGGCCTTTCCTCTTAATAATAACAAATATTTTGATGATAAAATTTTATTTTGGGTCTTCAATGTAGGTAACTATATTAAGTATTGGGTCTTCAGTGTAGGTAACTATATTAAACCAATCCAGAGAATTTGTACGTTTTGACAGAGCGCTTTTTTTTTCAGATGCTTATCGTTTCCATCGAGGAGAAATATTGCCATATATGGTCGGCTGCCCCACTGTTCATCTCAAGATCCTCGACAATATCCAGAGAAGGATATGCAATGTGATATGTCCTGATCTGGCATCTCGTCTACAGTCACTTTCTCACAAACGTCATGTGGCTTCCATCTGATTTTCAACAAATATTTTCATGTAAACTCCTCTGACGAGCAACTTTCAGTGGTAACCCAACTACATGAATTTAAGCTTGCTACTAGATTGGCACCTCGGTCCCACGCTTTCTCTATCGAAATGTAACCTGCCACATCTACTCCTACAACTTCGTCTCTCGAACCTCCAGACAGTGAAACTCCATTCCTCTTACTTGCTTCATTGATAACTATATTCAAATATTTAAATGTATTGTCCTTCGATATCTTCTGATGCTTTGATCTTGATCACCGTTCTTCTCTATCCTTTCATCAAACAACACTCTTTACTGTTACTTTCACTCACTGTAACCCCTTGCGTGCTAGTGGTACACCCGCCTTGCTTGGGGTGGAATTCTTAAAAATAGTTCTTCCCCATGCGGTCCTCTGTTCAAAAATGGTTGCCCATACCTGCTATAGGATATACTCTACGTGAGCGAGAACGCCGAGAACACACCAGTAGAAATCTACGCAAAGAATCACACAGGCAACGTAATAGTAGATGGTTTTGTACAGAACATTTTGGTCGCATCGATTTCCTAAGGATATATTTAACCAAACATCATCATATTTCATAAGAAAGCAAAACGAAACGAAAAAAATAAAGTTCTTCACTTGTTTCTGTGTAGAGTTCCAAGTCGTATTCAAAGATAAACATTGATTAACATGGCCAATATAAAAGGACATCGGCTATGCAACCCATTGACACAAGTAAATCAATATATTTTGTGTTTGTGCTCATTTCTTTTTATTGGTAACTTGATTGAATCTATCGGCATTTTGTATCAGAATATCCGATAAGGTTCTAGTGGGCAAAACAAAACTACTAATTTTATTGCAACGATATGTCCTGGCTGTCCAATGCCTTTTTAGCAGTTGTTGATAAGCGTTCTTGAGACAACTACCACTACATCTATCTATCTATCTATCTATCTATCTATCTATCTATCTATCTATCTATCTAAGCCTTGTCCTTTATCTGTCTCCCTGAATCTGCCCCTTATTGTTATGGTGTAGAACCATAGAAACATAACACGGACTCGTCTATAGGTTAAATAGTATATTCTCGGAAACGTAGTACAAATGTAAATGTGGACTGGAGAGTATTTTCTCTCACTGGTGTCCCGACTCACTCATTTACTCAACTCTGTGGCTACTACTCGGTGACCCACACTTGGTGACTGACCTTACTCAGAGTTGGTAGCCATATTATATTGGTGTGGAAGAGTCCATTTGTAGGTAGGTCCCACAATACCCCCCTCCCAAGCCTTTTACTCGGTAAAAAGGTTTATTACTTTCCAGGAATTTAATACCTTTTCTTTTTGGGGTTGATTGTTAAAGGCTCGGTAAATTTCCTCTTTCTCCCCGACCTTCGTTGTTCATGCTGCGGGGGCTCGAGGTCAAATGTGTCGTAAATGATCTCGATGGGTTCTTCCACTTCATCCTGTGTGCTGTTAGAATATATTTCATGCCGTTTTTTAATTTGATTAATATATCTTTTGTGGGTGTCTTCGTCCTTGTATTATATACACCATCTCGCCGATCCTTCTAGTGATCGTGCCCTCCTCCAAGTACGGCATATTCTGAAAACTTTTTTTTTTAATTTTCTGACCTGGAAGAAATCGTTTTTTGGGTCCTTTTTCGGTCTTACATATTTTTGACTGTTTGGGAATTAATTTGTCAAAAACGGATCTCACCTTTCTGGCAAACATGACTTCTGGCGGTGAGCCAGTTGATGGTGTATTCGGGTTCGGCGTAATGCGATAAACTTGCAGAAACTGCTCTAATGCTATGTCGGTAGGAGTTCCTTGAGATTTTTTAAATGCTCTTTTTAGCGTGTTTACGAACCTCTCTGCCAGCCCATTTGATCTAGGGTGGTATTGAGGCGTAGTTATGTGCTTGACTTGGAAAATATCGCAAAAAGTCTTAAATTCTGCTGACGTAAACAGTGTACCATTGTCGCTGACCACGCAGTCCACTACTCCAAATCTCGCAAACAGCTCATGTAGGAAACTGATTGTTACAGCCGTTGTCAGCCTCTTGCATTTTAAAACATCCGGCCACTTGGAGTAACTGTCAACAACGATTACGTAATAATAATCGTCAATCGGCCCATCAAAGTCAATATGTATACGTGACCAAGGCCAGGGTTTGAAAGTGGTAGTTGGAGTTTTGGCCGCAAAGGCGCATCCTCTGCATGTGTTAATCATTTCCATTATGTCCTTGTTCATCGCCGGCCAGTAGACATAGCTCCGCATGAGACTCTTCATACGGTTTCTACCGGGGTGTCCACCGTGGAAGTCTTTTAAAATTCGCTTCTGTAATTCTTCCGGAATTATAACTCTTTCGCTGTATAATAAGACATTGTCGCATAGTGAGTAGACGTCTGACATACTATTATCTTTTGTTGTGATTTTACGTTTTATCTCGCAAATAAAGTCATCTTCTAGTGCTTCGTTTTTGATTTCCGACAACGTTACAGGTAGATCCCGGGCGATATTCGCTATTATTGATTTTATTTCACAGTCTGAACGAAGAGCTGCAATAACTGAGTCTTCAAGTGGTTGATTTTGATTAGTCTGGATAGACCATATGCATGGCCAATTTTATTAGATGGTAAATAATTTAATTTAAAATTATAGTTGAGAAGGATGGTAACCCATCTCAAAAGTCTATTCGCCGTATAAACCGGTAAACCCTTTTTAGAGCCAAATATCTTTAATAATGCTTTCTGATTGGTATGTAGATTGAAATACCTTCCATGCAGTTATCTGTGATATATTGTTACCGCGAAAATGATACTGGGGGCTTCTTTTTCAATTAGGCCCTACGATTTTTCTGCGGGTAGAAGCGTTCTTGATGCGTGTGCTATGGTTTTCAGTGTACCGTCTGGCATAATATATAGGATACACGCACCGATGCCGTACGAACTAGCATCGCAGACCACAACGATATCTAATTGAGGCCTTGAAGTGAGTCAGAAATAATTCTGATGTTAATATATTTGTTATTTTTTCAAAAGCTGACTGACACTCCGTTGTCCAATTCATTTAGAGGAGCGCGTAGCACGTACATATTTTTTATGAATACTTGGTAATAGTTGGCAAGTCCCAGAAAACTTTTGAGCTCGTTGACAATTTTGGAGTAGGCATATTTTTGAAAGCTTATGCCCGCCGTGGGTCAAGCCGTCTTCCCTTCTTATCAATGATATGCTCGAGATATCTTATTCATATAAAAATCACATTTCGATTCTTTTACCTTGAGACCGAAATCCTGATATTCTCTCAAAAACCTTGTGGATATGTTTGCGATGTACCTCAGTAGATTTGCTTGCTATTACAATGTCATCCAGGTAGGCTGCTGAAATATTGCAGGTGAAACTTTGACCCCGAAAGCCAATCTATCAAACTTGTATAAACCCCTGTGGGTGTTGATACATAGAAGTTTTGCGCACTCCTCCTCAACAGGGATTTGAAGGTATGCATCGCTTATGTCCAATTTGGAGAATATTTCCCCGCCATTCAGTTTATTAAATACCTCCTCCGGTGTGGGGAGAGGGTAATGGTAATCTTTTAGAGCCGCATTGAGGCCCGCTGAGAGATCCGCACAGACGCGAATTTGGTTGGACTTTTTTCTTACGTATACAGCGGGGGCAGCCCATTCGCTAAAACTCACTTTGGACAGTATACCGTCATTTTCTAGTCGGACTAATTCTTCGCTGATATTTTCAACTGATGCAAATGGGACATTTCTTTTACTTTTGAAAACTGGTTGAACATTTTCTTTCAGCTCAAATTTGGCTTTTGTTTTATTACATTTTCCTAGTCCCGCCGAGAAAACTTCGGGATTTTTTTCTTTTAATTCGTCTTTCAAGTCTTGGATATCTATTGTCATATTTTCCACCTTTTGGCAAAAATTGTTGATTGGTTGATCCCACAACTTAAACCCGCTCCATCCAATCCGTTCCAAATAAATTCTCAGAGTTTTTATGGACGAAAACTTTTAGTTTCTTTGTGATGCCATTTAGTGTTTACAAGTAGCGTTAGCTCACCTTCAAATTTGATTTTGTCACCTGTTACTGCACGGGCTGTTTGCTTTGAATTTTTCATCGTTTTTTTTAAACTTTTCTCCAAGTATGAAGATTAATGATTGAGAGATTCGAGCCAGAATCTAATTGCAGCTTAACTGTTTTGTTTAGAATGTTAACTACAACGTATTTTCGTAGATTCTTACCTACTTTTTATTTGATACAGTTTCTCTGACTATGTTTCTGTTGTTCCTTTTGTTTCTACAGTGCGCCCCCTTCTGGCCAATTTTGCCACAATAATTACATGTCTTGTTTCGGCAAAAACAGTTTGCTCCCCAATGCTGTCCACCACAACGTCCGCATGGCCTTGGGGGTAAGTTTTATTTCACACATGGTCGTCTACTCTTAGAGTGTGAATGGGCATACTCTTTGCTTTCTTTACCTTTTCCAGGGGAGTAATTTTTTGGCTTGTACTTAATTCTCCTAACATACGATATGCCTGATTCCTCTATGTTTTTGGAATCGCTTTTAACATTGATTACTTGCTGGCAATCTTCAGCTAATTTTTGAAATGTGAGACCTGGTTCGCTTTCTAGTATTGATAGAACTCTCCGTCTAATCTCCGAGTTTTTTTGCAGAGACTAAACCTTGGGCAAATATTAAACATTTGAAATAGTCAGCTGACAATTCTGCCAAACGAAAATCGTCACAGTGCTTATTTACAATGGATGCAAATATAAGATAACCCTCGTCATCCCGTTTTGACAAATTAAAACACTTCCATCTTTTGTGAAATAGTGTTGTATTAGGGCTAAATAACTCAGACGAAAGTTTTACTGCTTCATCGAACCTAAACGCACTTGTTTTTTCGGAAGAATCTAATCGACGAACTTACTATGTTCTGCTGTTCACAAGTTTCTCAAAATAGGCGAACTTTTTTAGCGTTCGGCCAATCCTCACAATCAACCGCAAAAAAGATCTTCATATCTTCTATAGAAAGCTTCAAATGTTTTATCTTCTTCGGGAAGATAATTGAATGTCTCCATAGAATTCCAAATTGAGTTGTGAGAAAATGCAATGTTGATTTCTCTTACATCCTTTTTACTTAATGTTTTTAGAATTCTTCTTGTTGTTTTTGGCATTCAAAAAAAAACTGTTGTTGTTCTCTCTGCTGTAGAAGCAACTTTTCTTCCAGTTCTTATAGCTTTTCTTCCTGTTCTTTTTGTTGTAGGAGCAATTTTTCTTCCAACATTTGTTGCCGTTCATCAGACTTCTGTTGCTACTGTAGTATACGTTCCTCAGTCTTCTGTTGATGATCAAGTTGTGCCTTCATCATCTGAACAATGATTGCTTTAAAGTCCTCCATAATGACTTCAAATACGTGTTTTCAGAGAGAAAGAAAAAAAAACGGAATTTAGACGATTTTTCTTCTATAAGAGAGGGAAAGAAAGTAATTACTTTCCTTAATATTTCTCAGCTCTGGTAAATGTAAATGGAAATTTTTTTTTTTTCTAATACTTTCTAAGTGCTTCTATTTTTCTCTAAGAGGAAAAAACATTTTGGCATAACGAACCACGCTGCCAACAGAAAATATATTATTTCTTCCTTTTTTCCCTGTGTGGTCAAGAGAAGCGAAGAACAATGCAATGCTTTATATTATAGCAACGAGGGGGAAGGAAAAAGAAATATTACTTACAATTTTACAGTAGTAAGTATTTTCAAGATGTTGGTTTTAATTAGATTGAGTTAATATTTCTTTTATACTTTTTCCCTTCTTCCTAAATATATCCGACGTCCGCATCTGTGTCTCTTTTCGTATTTACGTTGCCTGTTATTCGTTTGGTGTCCGTTTTTTTTTCATCAGTTGTATATACCATACAACTGTTTTATGTGTAACTTTCTTTTGTGAAAATTTCTCTTTGGTTCGCCAGACTTAAGGTTAACACACTGTGATCTTTAGACGTCTTTAGAGTTATGGCGTGACCTTTACTTTTTCTTTTAGGTAGAGGTTTCTCTTTGTGGTTCGAATATTCTTCGTCGCCAGTTGTTATGGTGTAGAACCATAGAAAGGTAACACGGACTCGGATATAGGTTAAATAGTACAAAGGTAAATGTGGACTGGAGAGTACTTTCTCTCACTGGTGTTCCGACTCACTCATTCACTCACTCTGTGGTTACTACTCGGTGACCCTCACTTGGTAACTGGATATTTAGCCCCCCCCACGTGGGTCGCATGTGGCACAAGGCCAGCTTAATGTGGGTTCTCCGAGCCCGTAGGCTCGGTCAAAAATATGCCCGTTAGAACCCGCATAAACGGGTTCAGGGACTGTCTACCTCCCCGAACGAAAATTTGCCCAGCTGCAAAGGCTCGTCCGAGTTCCTCTCTGGCGAGGCAGAGAGTTTGACAGTTGTAAAGACAGCCAGCGTCACTTGGTGACTGGATATTTAACAACCCTCCCACATGGGTCGTATGTGGAACAAGGCAGATTTAATGTGGGTTCTCCGAGCCCGTAGGCTCGTCCAAAAATATGCTCATTACAACCCGCAAAAACGGGTTCAGGGACTGTCTACCTCCCCGGACAAAAGTTCTCCCTGCGGCAAGGCCTCGTCCGAGTTCCTCTCTGACGAGGCAGAGAGTTCGACAGCTGAAAAGACAGCCAGCGTGACTGGGTGACTGGATATTTAACAACACTCCTACGTGGGTCGCATGTGGCACAAGGCCGGTTTAACGTGGCTCTCCGAACCAGTAGGCTCAGGCAAAAATATGCCCATTAGAAGCCGCATAATCGCTTTCAGTGATGGTCTACCTCTCCGGACAAAATTGTGGCAAAGCCCAGTCCGAGTTCCTCTCTGCCGAGGCAGAAAGTTCGACAGTTAAAAAGACAGCCAGCCGCAATTGGGTGACTGAATATTTAACAACTCCCGCACGTGGGTGGCATGTGGCACAAGTTCGGTTTAATGCGGGTACTCCGAGACCGTAGGCTCGGCCAAGAATATGTCCATTAGAACCAGTATAAACGGGTTCAGGGACTGTCTACCTCCCCGGACGAAACCTTGCTCTGGGGCAAAGCCTGGTCCGAGTACTCTCTGCCGAGTCAGAGAGTTCGACAGCTGAAAAGACAACCAACCGCAATTGGGTTACTGGATATTTAACAACCCTCCCACGCGTTTCACATGTAGGTGAAGGCCGGTTTCATGGGGGTTCTCCGAGCCCGTAGGCTCGGCCAAAAATATGCCCGTTAGAACCCGCATAAACGGGTTCAGGGACTGTCTACCTCCCCGGACGAAACTTTGACCTGTGGCAAAGCCTCGTCCGAGTTCCACTCCGCCGAGGCAGAGAGTTCAACAGTTGAAAAGACGGCCAACCGCAATTGGGTTACTGACCTTACTCAGAGTTGGTAGCCATATTATATAGGTGTGGAAAAGTCCATTTGTAGGTAGGTCCCCACAATACTTATCTTTCTCCCTGCACCGGTTCTTTATCTATCTACACCTGTTCACTTTCTATCTACACCTGTTCATTTTCTATCTACTCTTGTTCCTTTTATTTCTATCTATCTATCTATCTATCTATCTATCTATCTATCTATCCTAATTTGTCAAGCGTTGTGCCATATTAACAGTATTTATAGGTATTCACGATATACAATCTTTTATCACACGTTGTGTAACTTGATATTTTCTAATAGATTTCCCCCTTTATACGGATGCCTTCTGCACTTGTTTCCTTTTATTCAATGTTAAAAAATCGACGTTTCAGTATTAATTACACTCTATCTACTCAAATAATGATCTTGTTGTCGTTGAATATGCAAACAAAACAACGCATTTTATGGAATACCTAATCCAATCACGTCAACTATAAACATTTTATGGTACAGTTTCATGCAGCGGGATATTGAAGAAATATATCAGCATGAAACAGCAGTAATTTTAAAATCTAAAATTATTGTTTTAATGATATTTAGGTGGGGAAATAATCAGTTTGAACAAAAGCGAAAGCAAATCAAATTATATTTTATCAAATGGAATGGGAAGCAGAGCACAAATCGATAATCGATTTTTGCATATAATTAAATCAACCAAGAACTTAGGTGTGATTTATGAGAATAAAAATATATCCTGTTGGTTGGCAAACATGTATTTAGCAAATAACACGAGCGACCAATAAACTACACCTACCACCCCAGCTTTCTGTCTTAGTCCGTTCATTATCTATTTTCGTTAATAGACTATATCTCAATCTATTTATCATAGCTACCTAGTTCTATATGTTCGCGCATTATCTATCCTATTCTCTTCACTATCTATCTATCTATCTATCTATATATATATATATATATATATATATATCTGCGTTCATATATATATCAATTAATCAGTTCATATCTATCTATCTATTTACCTATGTCTCACTCTCTCTTTCATCTATGTATATATGTGTGTGTGTCTGTGTGTGTTGCAATGGATAAATTGTCTAGTAAATTACGCAGAAATGAAAATAATACTGACATCTTATTTTAACAGATATATTTACAAAAATTACCCAAAAATATCTTGAAATATTAAAGACGAAGTTTATGCAATAAAATAGCCATTGGCTTTAACCACTGCCTTGAAAAACAAATTCGGAAGTTCTTTTTCTTATCAGATCGATCAGAGTCATTTTTTCCTAATCCTCTACACTGTCCTCAGATTGACAGCCAAACACTCTGAAATGTATGTATTGAAGCTTCCGTCGGTAATGACAAGCAGTACAGAATGCCTTTTGCAAATTTTTGGCGGAGTGAATTGCGTCATCGTGCCCTGTTTCTCACAGACGGAGTCCAATAAAAAAAACGAAAAAAAAAAACAAATAAACAAAAAATAAACGCCCTTGCGTGTTATTAAATATATGAAACTGCGACAATTTACTAATCGCATCATATGTGTGTGTGTGTGTATGTGTGTGTTTGTGTGTGCGCGCGCGCGCAAAATATATTTAACATAGGCCGGAAAACAATCGTGCCAATAAAAGATATATTGCTTAATAGATAGTTCAGTTAATTGAACATGCAGGCAGTTTAATATTATAAAACAAAATCACTTTACCGTTCCGTATTACTCAGGTTTCAACCGTGTGGTCTCATCAGGTCGTTAGGTGTCACACACATATTATATATATATATATATGTATGTATGTATGTATGTATATAATATTATTTGAGAATCCGTATGGATAATTCCAAAGAGGATATAAACCCAAAGAGAGGTCAGTGTAAGAATAGAGCAAATGGCAAATGATAGTTATGAAAGCGGAGACTTTATAAATCCATGGTAATATTTTATTTCGCAAAACCGATACTGCGGTTTCATCTCATCAGACCAAGATATATATATATATATATATATATATATATATATATATATATATATATATATATATATATTATAAATTAATTGATTTAGAATATGGATTTTTCGCTACACAGTGATAACCATAATTTACATTGAGCACTATTGTGTAAAAATAAAAATATCTATAAGAACACCGGATTTTATATCTTACTGTTCTTTCTTTTTATTTACACACACACACACACACACACACACACACACACACACACACACACACACACACACACATATATATATATATATATATATATATATATATATATATATATATATAAATGTATAACTACCTACCTCTATCTGTTTATATCTATCTTCATTTGTCCGTATCTATCTATCTATATTGGTTCAGCTAGCTTCGTCAGCTCGAGACTTTTATATGGATATCATGCATCGCACCAAAACCCTTTATGAATCTAAACTGTCTTCTATATACAAAGGCTTTCTAAGATCAATGGTTAAAAATTCCTTTGAGCGCGTGAAGCCTCACCCTTTTGGTGAGACCCACACTTCGAACATTGTTGCCTGTCACTACAGAATCATAAAGCACTTTACCAAAATGCATCACTTGAGGACTTTCAACTGCAGCAACAACTAAAATGGATATCACATGTAACACGAAGTGAAACTCATGACATAATCATTAAGATAAATGTTTAGAAAGGAAACTTAAGTCAAGACTTGAGAAACTCATTTTCCTTGATAATGTTTTGGAGATAAATATCTTATAAATTTTAAAGGTGATTACTACAAACTGCGCTGTTAAGGAATATGTAATATTTCATTATAAGGAAACTGTTACTACCATTACCATTCAGGTATTAAATCAGCAGTGAATTTTGGTCTGATTTAAAGAATAATAAGATATTTCTTCCGTTATTAACATAACCAACCAACCACCACACTTTAAATTCTGATGGCGTTTATCTACTTAAAGGTTGATAATAATCCCGTTTAAAATTGACAGGTAAATGATTTTATGCGTATGGACGAGATAGAAATACATGCAGATTTGGGATTTAAGTGATTCGTAACAAGTCGTATGAAACGTTTAGATATTACAAAAGTTAGCTTCATTTATTTGGTCGTTGTTTTATTTAAAACAACCATAAAATTAAGGCTATAAGAGCAGATAACCAGTTCTTAATATCATAGACAAAAGATTGAAAAAAAGAGATTCAGTTCCCCAAAAGATTATATAACTCCATTTTACCCCATCACTGTTTAGTATGCAATCTGATAGGCAATGGATAGTTGGGTCATCCGGAGGGTTATAGATGTTGCCCAGAAAATAATCGGTCGTTTCTTGCCCTCCTTGGAGGACGTTTCCAATTCCCTATAACGCAACAGTGCAGAAAACAATGAAAGCTAACACGCCATTCGGTTAAAACTTGTTTGATCTTTTACCCTCAGGGTGACGTTTATATCTATTACTTCTCGGGGAAAATCGCTGGGGGACAGTATTTATCGTTGGGCCATGCTTAAAAATAAACGCTGCAGCATACTGACGATTTTAAACGTATTAATATACTTTAAATATTTTCCTTATTACATGTGTGTGTGTGTGTGTGTGTGTGTGTGTGTGTTTGCGTGTGCGTGTGTGTGTGTTGCGTGTTTGTGTACATATATGTTTTATTCATTTTTTTTGTGTTGGTGCACAAGGGGACTGCAGTCCAATTTCATTGCGCATTGCACAATGGCAAGTAAAGCAAATAAATATGGCGAATAAATTGGTCGCAGAATAAGAATATCAGCGGAATCCATCTTGAAATTGGGAGATAAATGAAAAGAGACCTGGTTTTTAAAAAGATTGAATTATTTCTTCTTATCATTATTATTATTACTATTATTATTATTATTAGTAGTAGTATTCTAATTATCATTCTTTTTCATCTTCTTCTCTTTCTTGTTCTTATTATTCTTGCTCTTCTTCTTCTTCTTCTTCTTCTTCTTCTTCTTCTTCTTCTTTTTCTTCTTCTCCTTCTTCGGAAATTATGATCAAGTCTCTCTAAAACTTCTTGTCTTGTATAGCTTTTAGCAAGCTTTATCTTTTTGCTATCCTCTTTCTACCTGTTTTGTGTTGTTTTGTTTTGTTTTTACCCAAGCTCGTTAGGCGGATTATTCACTGCTGACTACTGTCCCTCTTGCCTT
>OZ038484.1:96241774-96256774 GCA_964036315.1 Acanthosepion esculentum
TTGGATACTTTTTTGTTCAATTGTTATTGATATTTTTCACCTGTTTTTATTTCCTTTTCTAAGACTAAGCTGCTTTTAAAAATTTTAATTTATTTTTTATTTTTTCCGTCTCGGAGGAAAATACTTTTTTGAAGTCTTTTTTAGCGCCGATAATGCCAGGAGTCATCTTCTTCTTTAATGTGGGAAATAAAACGTGAAAACAAATTTATAATGTCCGGAAATGAACTCACGCTTAACATCTCTTTACGTGAAAAAAAAATCAAAAACAAAAACAATGCATTTTATTTGTTATTCATATCTTGATGAAATAATTTGAAAAGATCGATATATATATATATATATATATATATATATATATATATATATATATATATATATATATGAGAAATTGATTTAGTATATATATATATATGTGTGTGTGTGTGTGTATGTGTGTAGCTTTATTTGTTATTCATATCTTGAAACAATTTGAAAAGATCTATATATATCAGGCTACGACTCGACTCCATTTCGAGTAAAGTAGTCGCTTGATTTATTCTCAAATATGGGCAGCGCAGATGTGTCTTTTATTCCGGCTAGAAGCTTAATTTCTTGGGAGCAGAGGTGGCAATATTGGGCGTCCTTAGCAGTAGTCGTTATATTAATATTTTGGTGAAACCTCAATGTGTGTTGTCGTTGATGATTTATGACTCCTATCCTATTTAAACAGACCCGACCATATTCATTACAAGTTAGATAAAATTATGGGCCTATATCCGCAGGGAACGGTAGCATCTTTCATTTAGTTTTTCATGTTCGAAATTATTCTGTTCAATATCTCTTATGAGTGTGACTTATGTCCAAATCACGTTGAAACACCGGTTCCTGTACGATCACCGAAGTTAAGCAACGTCACGCTTAGTCTTTACCTAAAAGGGCGACGGCTTGGGAATACTAGGTGCTGTAACCCTGAATGTGTGTGTGGTGTACTAGATACTATTTCGGAATTTTTAATCGGTGAGCCGTGTTCCTATTCATGTTCTCTAGCGCAAATACGTATCTATTGGTTAATAAGTAAAACCTGTATCACTAAAACATTATCTCACCTGACAATTATTACACTCTAAAGGTATTCCCTGGCCTTAAAAAAACCGCACAGTGTTAATAATCCGTAGAAAATCAATCGATGAATCAGTTTTATATTTTTGTATTGTTTTCGTTCAGGGTGTGGAACATGAGGACATCAATAATTCCAGTTCTAGTAGGATTTCTCGGATTGATTGGAAAAGATTCCGATAACCTCATTGTAGGGATTACTGGTTGCCTATGTCTTTAAATGAATACAAAACATTTTACTCACATGCATAGCTCTGACATTACGAAGAACTTCGTCTATCTGTATGCGTGGGATCTTCTTTTTTTTTCAAAAATATCAGTGGAAAAAGTCATTAAGCAATTTCTAACTTTAGGTCTAGTATTGGGACCCAGAAGAAAATGTATAGACAACACAAATCCATGATAATAATAATAATAATAATAATAATAATAATAATAATAATAATAATAATAATAATAATAATAATAATAAACTGGGAGGACAAAGCGCTGAATAGCAAATATCTAAAAAGAAGGGAAGAAGCAGATGTAGGCCAACAGTAAACACATCAGTGGCTGAAGAGCACTATGTTGAAAGCTGAGACACAAGATATCGCAGCTCAGGACCAGACCCTCTCAGCCGGATCCTGTCACTGTCACATAATCAAGGATGGAACTAAACTGAAATGCAGGCTCTTCGGAAAATATGGCGAAACAGTTGACCATATTATCTCAGATGTCCGGAACTGGAAAAAAAAAGGAATATGTCCGCATACATGGCATGGTAGCAACATATGTGCACTGGGAGATATCCAAGAATCACAAAATCGAAACCACTGACAGATGATATGGGCACTAATCAAACACAGTTACCGAATATAGCGATGTAACTATCTTCTGTGACTTGCCAATTCAAACTGACACGGAAATAAAAAGCAACATACCTGATATTATCATAAAAGACAACAAATTCAGGAAGTATGTTTATAGCAATAAGTGTATAGTATAGCCGTACCATCTGAGAGAAACGACTCTATAAAAATTATCGAGAAATTGTCGAAATTCAAGAAACTGGAGATCGAGATTAACAGGATGTGGGGAATAAATGAGACTGTATTAATAATAATCGGATCTCTGGGACTTGTGATAAATGGAATGGACAATTTTACTAAGTGTCCAAGGTAACATCGACAGACATGTTGCCAAGAAGATCGCCCTACTAGGAACATCCATTATACTAAGAAAAGTGTTATCAATAAAATGACAGTTCTATAGGGCCTAAGGATACAAAGCAGGAAGCAACATACATAAATAATAATAATAATAATAATAATAATAATAATAATAATAATAATAATAATAATAATAATAATGAAAACGTGTATAAAATTGTGAAAATCATATGGAGTAATATATTTTACTCTTTCACATAATTTGACAATTTCGTTGTTCCAAAAAAGAATACATTTTAACTCAGTTAATTATGACTTTATGATAGTGTTTTAGTGTACGATTGAGAAATCTTACTTTTGTATCTAAGAAGAAAAAACCTTTTTTGCCAGTGAGTCTTTTACGGCGGCAAGTAGGAAAATATTGCGAATTATCACCTACTAAAATATTTAAGAAAGTGATTCTATCATTAATGTTAATCTTATGAGTGTATTTTACAGCAGATTTTTCTTCAACGCTATTTTTTTTAGTTGTGTTTCCGACATCATACGCCTGGCAACGGTATTAAAGATTATCTCTACGCGAGTCAGATGTTATACGAGTTAGATGAATTTGGAGCTCATTAGTACGCCCTCACACCGTGTTTAAATCTTGCCTTGATGATGAAAAAGTCGTGCTTGTGTCTTTCAGCGTGGAATTTTACATGCAATTATTGGTTTAATATTAGGATATTAGTATTACAAATACACTTATATTCTTTGTAAACCGGAGTGAGTTGTGATGCATTGAGGTCTATAAGATTACTCCGAGTTCTACAGTGTTTTTCTTAAATACGTAGAAAGAGAGAGAGAGAGAGAGAGAGAGAGAGACGGGAAAAGACAATGTGCATGATTTATGATGTATCACCTGTGCTCATTCAACATTTACTGGAATGTTCTGATCTGTTTATTATTGCAGTGATCTTATTGATGGTAAGCGTTTGTGTTACTTTGTCAAATGCGGAAAACACATATACACAAAGCATAGGTAAATAACAGGTGATGGATAGATATGAAAAGGCTGATATAAATAGAGAGATAAGCAGAATGGTATGTTTCTGTATATATATATATATATATATATATATATATATATATATATATATATATATGAAGAAATATAGTTATATGTTGTGCTATATTTATGGGCTAAAGGGCTCAATTATAAGAGATAGAGCGTATGTAATTATCAATATAAAAGTGAACATTGACGTCAACACTCAGAGGCGACAGGCTCTTTCATGGTATTCGGCTAAGTTTGGTTACATTGGCTGTTATAGACTGATATATACATATATATATACGTACAGAGAGAGAGAGACCGAGAGATCATGACAAGAATGTTATATATAGGGAGAGAGATGAAGAATCTCACGTAGATAGGCAGATAGATCAGTATATATTTATATATATATATATATATATATATATATATATATATATGTGTGTGTGTGTGTGTGTGTGTGTGTATTTAGGCAGCAATCCTTCTTTCATATACATTTCCTTAAAAACGACTGACAAGGTGTTTTAAGAAAGAAATAATATATATATATATATATATATATATATATATATATATATATATATATATATATATACATTGATTTATAACAAAGAAATAATATATATATATTTAAATAATTCATTTAGTCTGAAGAAACCTAAACAGAATGCAGAAAGCACTGGACGGCCGTTTCGGCCTATATTTTGGACCCATCAGTAGTGCGCATCCACTACCGAGAATTGAAACCCTGACAGTTAGGTTATCAAGCAAACTTCATACCAACTGTTCCAACGGGCCTCGATGACGAAGCTTCTAATGCTTCAGTTTGAGCGGCTTGGTGATAGTAGTCGTGGCTCCGTGAGGGCAGAGTCCTATGGTGACAGAGAATTTCAGTTGAGTTCTACCAGGGAATATGTGAGCGAGCGTCGCTATATTGAGTCTGATTTGCTAACTCTTTGTCACGGAGGCCCGTTGGAACAGTTGGTATAACGTTTGTTTGACAACCTAACTGTCAGGGTTTCAATTCTCGGTAGTGGATGCGCACTGCTGATGAGTCCCAAATATAGGACGAAACGGCCGTCCAGTGATTTCTGCATTCTGTTGAGGTTTCCTTCAGACTCAATCAATTACTTAATTATAATTATCAAATCCTCCTAACAATTTCTATCATGTATATATATATATATATATATATATATATATATATATATATATATATATATATATATATATATATATATATATATATAGATTGATTTATGAGAAAAAAAAATGATATATATAGATTGATTTATAAGAAGAAAAAAAAAATATATATATATATATAAGAAAGAGAATAATATATGTGTTTGTGAAAGATAGAGGGAGATAGCCAATAAATAATTCGGGTAATTAAGTCTGTTATAGACACGAAGATAAGGGCTAGAATGGATGGAATAATGCATCAGTGTAAGCAACATGAACAACTCAAAATGTAATGCACCTACAAGGTTTTTACTAAATAGAAATGAGACAGAATAATTCTGTGTATATTTATATAATAATAATCGTATAATATGTATTCAAATAATTATTTATGGTTTTATAGACGTGCGTAAAATCGGTGAACGGATTTCAGATCCTAGCCTTATTTCTTGGCATTTCCCTGCACACTAATGTCTCGAAAGTAACAGAATCCGTTCCTTCCTTCTATGTATAAAATAGCAGTGCAGTCTGGGTTGTCTCACTTTGGTAACAGCCATTTTAGGAAACGAACAGTTCCGAAAGGAAAACATCTACATCAACATTGCAGGAAGTAAATTTCATGTCTTCCTTACAAAGTCATGACAATTCATACACAATATGAAAACAAATAGACTTATAATGATCTTCATCTATGTCCTGAAGTGAGTTGGTATCCGAAAATACTCGGTGCGATGAGTAAATTTTCGCCATTTTACATTTTTAATTTTGCGCATGCGCTTTCTTTGTTTTTGATTTGTCGACTGTGCACTATAAAAGGGTCAGTTGGGCACTGTCTGTGAGGGTGAAAAATGAGCACAATGACGCAATTCACTGCCCTAGAAATTTAGAAACGGCATACTGTACTGCTTGGGATTCGCACCGGAGTCTTGAATACGAACATTTCAGATTGTTTGACTCTCAGCCTGAGGGATGTGCAGAGGATTCAGAAAGCTTTGGATGATATATGCAGTCAACCATAGTGTTTGAAGGGATCACTGGTGGTGCCTCCATTCATCTTCCCACAAGGCTTCAGACTCATCACAGAGACTTACATCAAGTGCCTTGGTGAGGTTGTGCTGAACTGGGTCGAGCGGATAGCTACTGGAAGACCCTATGCCTGGCAACATGACTCTGCACCGTGCTACACAAGTAGGAGAACCAAGTCAGGGCTGTCAGACAATTTCTGCGACCATTATTACCCCTTATATCTGGCCACCTATCTCCCCAGACTGCAATACCCTTTATTATTATGTGTGGGGCGCAGATGAGCGAGAGATCAACAAAGCTCATTGTAACACCGAAGATGAACTGAAGGCAAGTATCAAGGGAGCATTCAACAACTTAAACAAGAAGACCACCAAGAAGAGATGCAGGAGATTCCGAAGTCGTCTGAATGTCGTGGTTGAAGTCAATGTCGATTTCATTCAATACATTTACTCCTTAGTATTTCAAGATATCTTCGTGCAATTTTAGTAAATATATCTGTTAAAATGAGATGTCAGTGTTATTTTTATACTTTCGTCATGTAGACGACAATTTATCCATCGCACCCTGTATGTGCGTGTAATTCTCTTGACAGTTTCTAGGCGAATTCCGAACGTTAAGTACACATAAATAGACTTAACATTTTATTCACTACTGTGTGTGTATGTGATTTTTTTTATTCTACAAGGTAACCAAAATGTTCTGTCCGTTTTTTGATTAGTCATTGAATGAAGTTGAAATATATACGAAATGCGTGTAGCGATTGTTTTCAAATTCGGACAGCCTGAAGTAGGAACATCAGACGTTATAAAAAAAACACGCGCACCGTGCCCGATTATCAGTTATAAACCGGACAGCTGTGAGAAGGATGGAAGTGTCTAGAGATCTCGTTCGGGGCTGTTTGCTTTAAGACTTCAAAGTGGGCTTATCAGCAGCTGCATCAAGTCGCCACATATGTCAAGCGTTTGGGGATAGTGCTGTGGATGAACGTACTGCAAGGTGTTGGTTTCGAAAATTCAAGTCGGGAGATTTGTCTCTCCATGATGAGCCTCGCAGTGGACGACCACTGGTCTTGAATGACGGAGTCGTGAAGGCGGCCATTGAAGAGGACAGTAGTCTAACGTGTGGTGAACTTGCAAGACAGTTCAACGTTTCCGATGAAACAGTTAGACTTCACCTGCACCGCCTAGGTAAGACGTACAAACTGAGCAAGTGGGTTCCGCAAACACTGTTGCAGGTCCACAAAGGACAATGAGTGGCAGCCTGCGTATCGCTCCTTTCTCGCCACCTTACCGCATTCTTATTCAATCGAGTGCTTACCAGTGATGTAAATTGGGTTCTGTACGAAACTCCCAAGCGTTCCAGACATTGGTTATCTCCTCAGGATGCTGTCCCTCACACCGCAAGACCGCCTAGACACCCACGCATGATTATGCTTTGTGTCTGGTGGACAGGTCGTCAAGTGGCTCATTATGAACTGTTACCAACGTGCCAAACGGTCACTGGAGACCTATACTCGCAACAATTGAAACGTGTGCAACAGGCATTGCGCCCAAAGGAGCCAGCACTGGTGAATCACAAAGGTGTGCTTTTCCTCCATGACAACGCCAGGCCGCATGTCGCGCGAGTGGTCAGCGATACCATACAGCAACTTGGGTGGGAGACATTGTGCCATCCACCTTATTCACTTGACCTTGCGCCATCCGATTAGCATCTCTTCCACTCCGTGGATAATCATCTTCGTGGAAAATCCTTCACCAATGAAGCAGACTTGCGTAAAGCCCTCACGGACTTCTTTGCGTCACCCCCACCCCCACCCCCGAGTTCTACCGCAAAGACATTGAACAGCTGGAGACACGTTGGCATAAGTTGCTGGATGCCGATGGCGATTACTTCGAAGACTAAATATAAGTTACACATACTGTGAAGCGTTTTTTTTTTCTTTTGAAAACGGACAGAACATTTTTGGTTACCTTGTATTAAGTGTGAACTTAGTTTTATTAAAATAACTGACCTGAACTTGACATCAACATTCTTAATTCTTTTCTGTTGCTTGAGCATATTCAATGATGAAAAGTGTATTTCAGAAGTACTTACCTGAAAAGAGAAAAGAAAAATACATGTAAAAATTTATATTATCTTTAAAATTCGAGAAAGATTTTATAACTAATGTATGCTGTATCGAAAGGTATATTCCACGAACCGAATTTAAATCCATATCCTCGCTGTATTAGAATAAATGTATACCTTTTTTATTTTTCAATTATTTCAAATATAAGTAAAACTATAATTGTAAAAATACGATAATAATAATAATAATCATAATAATAATAATAACAATAATAATTGTGTGGTATCTAAAAACTCGGATATTACCAATTGATATTGGTGCACTAGGAACCATACCAAAGTTATAGAACCAAATTCTTTTTCTTAACTACCTTGTGAACCAATGTTGGCTGAAATACAAAATGTTACACCCCTGGATATTTGTCAAATCTTCGGAAAGTTTTTGGGTCTATATTACTGGAAATTGCGTGTATAATTGCATATAATCACAAAATCCTACACATTTGATTTCTTTTTCATAATTTGAAGGTTATTCTATGATTTTACGAATTTTTACAACTGTGATAACTGTGACATAATTGTAGGTATTTCAGACTCTCCATTTAATCTGCTGTCAAATATTAACTGATATTAAATTGTATCAGTTCATGCACGCACAAATTTAATCTAATTTTATGATACCGCTACGAATCGTTGCGATCCGACTACATGGAAAATAGGTGGACATGCTATATGATACCTATTGCGGTCGGCTGGATTCCTTGTAAAGTCAATCGTTTCCTTTCTTTTGATGGTGAGCATCACTGGTCGGTGCCTGAAGAGTGCTTCGTATTGTCTTCAGATCACAGCTCAACAGGCATCGAGTTGGATCTGGTCAAAATCCCAGATAAACAAAGTTAATTAATATTATGCTCTCAACACAATACAGTTTCCGACGTGAAGCACACATGTTTACCTTTCATTGATATCGGTTGCTAAGAGCGCGTTGTGTTTTGAACAAAAGCAAACGCTTTGAAACCAACGTTGAAATTATGACTTGCAGTTGTATGAAAATAGCAGAGACTGACACGTCTTCACAAAAAATATCATGTCCGGTGGCAAACGCTACTGGTGACGCCAGGAGTGGCAGTACCGGTTTAGCCACCGAAACTGTGTTACCTCCCATGATTGACGGGTGACGAGGGTAGGGTATTGCACTTGATTTCACACGTTGTATGTAGAAAATTGCTATAGACATTCCAGCGGCGTCACACTAATCCGTAAAATAATGCGCGGAATGACATTTCCGTGGCTGTGCCAAAAATCATGATGTAGTGATTTGAAATCTCTTGTTGCTTTTGCTTGAGACATCAAACCGAAAGTTCATAAAACAGATTGAAAGCATAATCTCTTCGTCCACACGCGCTCGCATCCGAGTATCGGGATCTTCATCCTCTCGCCTTTTTCCTTTTTTCCACTATGATGTCGGTGGCTGAGATGACTTCGAAGACGCAGCCTACACCTGAAGAGTAACGAAAGCGTGTCTGACGAGGCCACTCGGGTCATTTTCATTTTGGTGAACTACTCTGCGCGACGGCGAAGCCTACACACTTGGTCAGAAACGCCTCCCTCGCCACTCGAAGGGGATTTAGACAGGCGTGGTCTCGGAAAGATGGTTGCATGAGGCTCTCTAGGAAGAGCATAATGATAATTATAAAAACAACATCAAAAACAACAATAATAATAATAATAATAATATTAATGAACTGTTAATTTTAAAAAAAAAACAACACTTCCTATCTATAATAATTGGAATGCTGGCTTCTATCAAGAGGTTACTGCCAAACACATTAACAAGATCCAGGTTAGCTAGTGTTTAAAATATATTTAAGATTTGAAGTGGATACAATTTCTCATCTACTCAAGTGAATATTAACAATGTGAAAGAAATGGCAAATGTTGTCCGCGTTTGTTATCACATAAAGTTAGTCCTTAGTTCTTACTTTGCCTTACATTAAGTATCAGGGAGTTTACTACACAAGTAATTTAAATAATAGGAACAATGATAAAAGTAAGATGAACAAAGTAAAGAAGCAAAAATAAGGAAAAATTAAATGAAGAGAATGGAAATTAAAGTTAAGGCTTATTGTGAAAGACCAATTATTATATTTTTGTTTTGATTCTAATTTGAAAAGAGACACACTTCAGCATCACAGTACAAAAAAACAACGCCCCCAAAACATCGATATGAAATGTCTATCATTTCGTTTTGATGATATGTAATTGTTGTGACCAAATAAATGGTTAAAGAAATAACCAAAAAAAAGTGTTGCAGATATATCATATATTAAACAGTAAGTACAAGAGAAGAGTATTACACGATTAGTAAGTGTGTGTCAGTTGACCCAGTGTTCAATCTATTCGACTGTTCCGCCAAGGCTTTCTCTCCTACTAATTTTATAGTATGCGGATGAGTCAAAAACAGACACTTTAGAGGGAGGGTACCACCACAGTAACAAATCTATTCTACTGATAACGCTGAACATGGACCTTAAGACTAGTTCCGTATCTAACAAAAGCAAAGGTTAAAATAATTTAGTGGAGAAAAATTGGCCGAGAGAAAAGAAAAAAACAAAAAATAGAAACTGAAGGAAAAAAAGACTAAGATGGACACACGAGAAGAAAATAAATAGACGATTATCTAGAAAACGGAAATTGTCTGCTGAAACCCGTCTGAAGCTGAGTTTACTACGTAAAATATCATATATATTTATAGATTCACGTGGGGACATCAAAAGTTTCGTTATCTTTAAGCGATTGATTATTTAGTCTTTTTTAAAGGCTTATCATTATTTAAAGCCGAAAATATCGTTATTGTTAAAATTATTTCGTTTGTTTTGTTTTCTTTTCTTTTATTATGAGTACAATTCCATTCAATAGTTATTCAACGCAATTAATTTGTATTTCAACGTCGTTAAATTTCAAATTGTGCAAATCATAAAGTTACATAGATTCATTCAAGTGAAACAAAAATTTATGAATACTAACTATTTTATATATATATATATATATGTTTAACATTGTTTTTATGGATACAAGTATTTAAGAAAACGCTCTGTTTATAATAAACAGTATTAAATAACATTTACTGGCCTGAATGTCCGAAAAATTTTCATGGAAAATATTCGTCCTCGACAGGATTCGAACTTGTATCCTATACGAACCGTCATATAGCCTGACGTGACTTAACCGTTTCGCCCACTAAATATCGTTCGGCTGGCAAGTTCGAATTTACTGCTTATAAACTTCAATCTTCCATCAATCTCTCACGTACATTCATAACTGCTTATGGTGTATCAAATGTAAACTGTAGTATATATATATATATATATATATATATATATATATATATATATATATATATATATATATATATATATATATATATATATATATATATATATATATATATATATATATATATACTACATATATATATATATATATATATATATATATATATATATATATATACTACAGTCCAAAGGTTTGAGGAGGCCCGTGGTAGTATTTTCAAATTAGCCCAAAATATATTTAATTTGTACGCTACATAAGAGAAAATTATTACACATTGTTAAAAAAGGGAGACATGTAATTTTACTATTATCAAAAGAAAAAAATATTATTAAATTTTAATCTAGTTGCAAACGTTTCTCAAAGTATGTTTGTTAATTGAGTCCATTCTTTTTTCAATGCATCTAACAGCCATTTCATTTATTTTTTTTTTCATTCTTCTGTGAAGTTCATGTCATGCTAATTCTTGGCATGGCTTCAAACTTAGGAACTGTATTATTATTATACAGCGCAAATAATTAGTACACAATAAAATAAAAAAATACCTCATATAGAGAACAGAAATATTTCAACCGACTAAAACTACGTGAGTCTTATTCAACCCCGGTATATAAAATGAATTCGTGTCGAAATTAGAAATTTAACAGCAGTCGAAAAACTAATACAGGATTTATCTATGTTTTAGTCAGACGAAAGGCATGAGTCAGTGATCAGAGGAAGCTGGACTGAATTAGCCTTAAATGGAAAAGGTTTTATAAAAGTATTCGCGGATATTAACCGTAAGACATTAAATTGGGGTCATGAAATATGAAGTGTTAATTTGAACATAAGAGAGAAAAGAAAATGTGTTCTTTTTCATATATAGATAAGGTTAAGTTTAAAAATACAAACTCCTACTTAAAAATACTCTTCCAAATATAAGTTATATTTAAAAAATAAAATATATTTAAGAATAAGTTGTATTTAGATAATTTATATTATAATTAAGTAAAATTATGTTTAAAAAATCATAATTAATGCAAAGGCAATAAGTTATATTAAAGAATAAAAATATTAAAAATAAAAATATAATAAAATGAAATAAATTATGCATTAGAAAATATTTAAAGTTACAAAACAAGTTATATATAAAAAAAATCTAAAATTATACTTCAAAAATATATTAAAAAAATATAAAGTTATATTTAAAAGAATCTACAATATATAAATAAATAGGTGTTAGTGATACAAGGAAAGAGATTTTAGAACAGGCAACAATTATAAAATATAATTAATATGGTGTGAAAATGGAATTATAGAAATTAGAATTAGTTATACATTCGACATTTAAAGAGTTAGAGAAATATAGTAGCTAATAAAGTAAAAACTATATTATGGAAATTTGAATTTGTTTTTATGTTGGCATGTTAAAACTAAATCATTCATTTCATTCAATAATTGGCTTTGATTATTGTATTTTATTATTCAAGATTTTCTTCTAAACAAGTTACACCTGCCGCTAAGACTATTCGGAGTATGGACAGAACCTATAATCATCCAAACAATAAGTGGGTTCAAATATTTCTCAGTTCCCGAAAGTTTGGAAAGAGCTGTCAGGTGTATTAATTTAGGGTTAGTAAAAGAGTGGATATGGGTATAAAATATCTGTTTCCATTTCCCCGCTGAAATTCCAATGTAAACATTATAATTTTTCATATTGTTTTATATAATTTTTCTTAAAGATGAATTCATCTTTCCTAAGAATGCGTTTGTTTAATTTTTTTATATTTTGGAATAGTACCTGGTTTGTAATATAATTTTCCCAGCGCAGGAGAGAAATGATCCTAAATCAACAAAAATATATATAATTAAATGTCTTTGACAAACTAGTTACAATTGCTTTACACAAAACTCTAAAAAGGCACACAAGATAACAAACAGACATAAGGCACAGGCACTGAAATATCTGCCTGTCTTTTGCATAATGTATTTCTCTCTCTGTTCACACACACACACACACACACACACACACATATACATATATATATATATATATATATATATATATATATATATATATATATATATATATATATATATATATATATAGCACCTGTATGTGAAAAACAACTTACAATAAAATGGCAACGCCACAATGTATTGTGTTCGTAAAAAAAAATTAAATAATATCTGTATCAATAAGAGGCACCCTGGAAACAGCTAATAGTTTAACAAAAAACGCTCATATATATATATATATATATATATATATATATATATATATATATATATATATATATATATATATATATATATATATAAGGTATGTTATCTTTATGGGTTAAAGATGTCAATATCAGGGATAGAACGTATGTAAATATGAAAGTTGACCTTGAAGTCGAAACCCGGTGCCGACAGTGTAAACACAATTGTCAGTTGATATGAATGAAACTGACTGTAGACTCTGGCATTTGACACATGTTCAATTATAAAGACGGTATGACATTAAGCTCAGAGTCGGACACTGGCTCTTTAATTTTTATCATACATAACTGCATCATTTATCAGTTATATATATATATATATATATATAAATATATATATATATATATATATATATATATATATATATATATATATATATATATATATATATATATTCGTATATACCTGAGGATGATTGTATGCACAATCGAAAGTTTGTAGAAAAAGACCTTATACAACTGGAATTCATAAACAGAACAGGGATCATAACATTCATTTACACGTTCGAGGTTAATGTATTTTATTAAACATTGTTTGCGAGAGTAATTCTTGCCATTTATAGCATTAACTTCACTATCTGCTTTTTCATGTAATGTAAATTGAACTGCACCACATACTTGATATATATATATATATATATATATATACTGCGATTCATGCGACACTCAAGATTCCACTTAAAATTATTTCATCTTGGATTTCGTGCTTCAAGTTTTTGGAAAGTCCAAATTACAATAGACTAACCTCTTTTCCTCGATTTCTTTATCCCATCCTCTAGTTAAATATGTAAATAAATGTCAAAAGATGATAAAATTATCGTTAGTAACGCTTTACTCGTTGCATAAGTACGTACATCCGAACGAGAAAGAGCTAAACCTCTTATAAACGTAAACAACGAAAAAGATGTCTATTCGCTAGGTTTGTATTTATAATTCGATACTAATATGTGAATTTTATATGCATTATTACTGGATGAATTTAAGTAAAACATCAGTTTTATCCAAATCATGTTTATTTCAAATACAGCTGTACACTTTGACTACAGTATATGCATATATATTTTGGTTAACGGTGTAGCCAGCGTCAGCCGGTTACATGTTTATTTTTTATATCTTGTGTATGATGCGATTCCTTTAAAATTAACTTCAAAATAAGGTCTTAACATATATCATGATGCACGAAATATATATATATATATATATATATATATATATATATTACCCCTCGTCCCGTTTCGTAATTTTTTCTTTTTTATAATCTAAATTTAAAATTTATTTTCGATAGATTAAAGGTTTTTTTAACTTGTCAATATGTTTTAAACATTTTATTAATTATATCTATTTGTACTCTCGGTTTAACTCGTTGTAATTTATTTTATTCGTCAATAAGTTTTTAAAGTCCTTTTAAGGTCAAATTCCCTTTTATTTTTGTAAAAAGCAATATATTAGATGTACAAAGAATCTTACTGGGATGTGGGTAAAACGGGAAACATAATTACCTTCTAAGTATCCGATGAAAGGGTGTCCACAAAAATAAAAAAATAAAAAAAAAAAAAAAATTCCCCGCAAACAACTTAAATAGAGCACACACCATTGTGATTGGCTATTGATCAACTACCAATCAAATGCGCGATGACGGGGTATATTATAGAAGTTAGTGTCTGTAAGCATTTTTAGAGGGCGTATCAGAGTCCGATCAGCTCTGATGGGGTCGACTTGGTGAGGTCAGTATGATGTTTGAAAGACCCGAAACTGCCCAATGATCCAATTCAGAACATCACTGACGACGCCCTCTAGCGCTAAAGAGCGTATATTCAAAGTATATATATATATATATATATATATATATATATATATATAT
>OZ038484.1:96261774-96274274 GCA_964036315.1 Acanthosepion esculentum
ATGTTGCCAGGGATACGTTTTTGAAACAATGATGTTGCCGGGGATACGTTTTTGAAACAATGATGTTGCCAGCTATACGTTTCTGAAACAATGATGTTGCCAGGGATACTTTTTTGAAACAATGATGTTGCCAACTATACGTTTTTGATATATCTAGAAAATACTGGATCTGGCATTAAATAACCCATAGTGGTTGATATGCCATAAAATCCCAAACAAACAAACCAAATTGAATAGCTGGATACTTTCTTTCCACTCAGTTTATTTTACAGTTTCGTGACATTTCTCCGATCATTTGTTGCAATATTAAATGATTTTAACAATTTCACCATACATAAAAAAATCTCCAAGACGCGGCCGAAGGAAAAGCCACACCTATTTATTTTATTAAAGAATGACAGCCTCAGTGGAAAAACTGGAAAATCACCTAGGGAAACTTGTAAAAAGTAAGCGATTAAGGATTTACCACTAATTAGAAGGTTGCGTGTTCGAATCGCGTCGTGGTTACCGTTAATGAGGTACGAATATTCTTGAACGGTAAACTGACTGTATACCGGTCCCTCTATTAACCTAATTAGGTCATGTGGTGTTCCCAGTAAGACATACCGCTGTATGCTTATGACGTCCATCTTCTCCTGGCTTACATCACAAATGGTTTTCGCCATTCTGTGACCTGACGTCAATCATCGGCATTCACGTGATTCTCAGGATTTTATATCTAACATAGGGAGATAGGCGCCTTTAGTATTGCTACAACAGTAACAATGCATGGTTATCAGCCAGATAGACAGCGAAATATGTCAGCTTCAAATTACAGACCTCGAATCAAAGCAGATTAACAATTTCCAGCCATTATCTATTACACCAATAACACATACAAGCTTACAGTATTTGGTATTCCCAAGTGGTCACACATCTAGGTACTGACTAAGATCGACGTTGCTTAACTCCGGTGATTGTAAGCTTGACGGCAAGATAGACAGAGGAAATACCAAGATTTAGGAGATATAGAAAAAGACAAACTTTACTAAGAGAATCATAGATGGGGAAAATATATTTAGATCTTAAGAATGTTTTTGTTAAGATAATAGTTGATTAGTTATACAAGTCTTACAAATTAACCTATAACTTGGGAGGAGAAAATGTGAATTCATACCTTTCCCAAAGATATTTGTGTGCATGTGGATACAACGAACTCGACTGGAAGTGGAAATAACTTATATCTCCGATTGACTATCTGAGCTATTATTAATTACACCACTTGCACATCCACGCTTACAGCATATTGCTTTCCCAGGCGGTCACCCATCTAGGTACTTACTATGGCTCGACGTTAAATAATTTCAGTGATCGTATTGGACCCAGTGTTTCAACGTGATGAGACCATAAATGGTTATTTTGAAGAAACTGGGAATGCAGAAAGACACTTCTATTTAATGTTCAATTTTCTGAGAAAACAGATCGAAATTAAAAGGACATTTTCTTGAACGCATTATAAGGAAAAATACAGACTAATCAGCATCAGGAACCTGAATAAATGGGTGACAGATTGCCCACGAAGAAATGGTAAAAATCTCAAAATTGCTAAGAACGATAAGTCACAGGAAATTTTGGTGAGACACGAATGCGGCATTCTGATGGACACATACCAATAAAGAAGAACATAAGATTATACTAATCAAAGGTAAGTACAGTACTAACTGAGTCCTAAAAATTTGGATTATTGTGAATAAAATTGTCTTTAAAAATGTATGAATCATAGTGAATCCACCAAGCACCAAAAATTACTTTCTCAGAATGAAAAAGATGTGTAATCTAAACGCTACAGCTGTAAAACATGTGTAGTGCCTTAATAAACATAGTATCAATAGCAATTCCTAATAAAGATAGTATCAGCAGCAGCTATTAATAAATATAGTATCAGCAGCAGCCCGTAATAAACATAGTATCAGCAGAAACACTTAATAAACATGGTATCAATAGCGGTTCTTAATAAAGATAGTATCAGCAGCAGATATTAATAAAGATAGTATCAACAGCAGCCCGTAATAAACATAGTATCAGCAGTAGCGCTTAAAAGACATAGTATCAGCAGCAGCTCTTAAACATGATATTAGCAACAGCCCTATAAAAAGTTATAAAAACAACGTGAATCTTTAAAGTAACTCTTTTCATGTTTTCTCTCCTTTCGAAGAGGGTGCCATGAACTATTCACTTTGAAGCAACAAGCGCTGTAGACACCCGCAAATAGACCTACACAGGCACGGCCCACTTAATATCATTTATTAACAATATTTGTTAGGCATACAATTTACTTCTAGGAAAAGAAACTATTAAACTTTTTCTTTTATTTTGTTTAAAAAATGTTATCTTGTATTGCAAATCAATGGACCTCCCTTATTTTCTACGAGTACCTTTTTCACCGGCATTATTTCATGTCAAATATTCTCATAAGAAACCTTACACATTAATTTTAGAAGTAATCACTGCATTAAACACATATTTATTTTCCAGATACACGTGTACGGCTACACGTATGTAGATAAGTCGCTAGACTTTGTCAAGGTTTAGAATGGATGTGAATGATTTCTTGCTACTTATTGGGCAGTTAGTGTATTTCATGGTGAATGTTTTGTAGAAATATATTCTCACACATTCAATGTCATCCTTGACGGAACGAGGCTGACGAGACATTTTTGCCAAGAGATTAGCATAAAATGTAGGAACGAGGATTAATGCCACCTCCCATGGGCATTCGAACGAAGGGAACACAAACAGCTTAAGACGGATTTCCAAATCAGCAGGTCCATTGTTTTTCCCTTCTGCTCACTGACAACTCACATCTAACTGCAACCCAATCTCTCGTTTTTTTCTCGTTGTCTCACCTTCCTCTCTTTGTTTACACACACACACACACACACACACACACACACACACACATACACACACACACACGCACGCACACACACACAAACGCAAACACATATATATGTGTGTTTGTGTGTGTGTGTGTGTGTGTGTGTGTGTGTGGTGCGCGTGTTTGTGTATGTGAAAACAAGTTGTATTAAAAATATCGACAAGGTTACTTTGTTTCACCTTTTTATTCTTTTTTTTCTAAATTTTGGAGAACTTGTTGAACGACCGGTTGTAAATTATTTGTAAACTGTCCAAAGTCGATATATTTTAATTGTTCGTTTAATTTTATTTTGAATTAATTTTAATTCTATCAAGTTTGAATGTATCAGGTTTAATGACCGAAGTTTCGAAAATTAATTAACTTTGTTATTGCTCATATTATCTCTCTCTCTCTCTCTCTCTCTCTCTCTATATATATATATATATATATATATATATATATGTATATATATATATATATATATACAGCACTACAGCACACCTGGAGACGAATCACCGACTGCAGAACAACATACAGTATTTACTACTGTATTCATGCGAATTCTCCAGAGCATTAGAAGCCGGTTCAAGCAATGATATACATTTGAAATTATTACGAGAATTTGATAATTATATTTAACTGATTCATCGAGACTGAAAACTCAACAGAATGCAGAAAGAACTGGACGGCCGTA
This sequence comes from Acanthosepion esculentum, assembly GCA_964036315.1. Classification (NCBI taxonomy): domain Eukaryota; kingdom Metazoa; phylum Mollusca; class Cephalopoda; order Sepiida; family Sepiidae; genus Acanthosepion; species Acanthosepion esculentum. The sequence goes on from OZ038484.1 coordinate 96,265,365, forward strand.
GTCGTGGCACCAGGGGACACAGTCCAATGGTTAAAGAGAATCTCAGTAGAGTTCCACCACGGAATATGTGAGTGAGCGTCGCTATATTGAGTCTGATTTGCTACCTCTTCGTCACCGAGGCACGTTGAAACAGTTGGTATGGTGTTTGCTTACAACCTAATTCTTGGTAGTGGATGCGCACGGCTGATGAGTCCAAAATATAGGACGAAACGGCCGTCCAGTGCTTTCTGCTAGGTTCTGTTGAGGTTTCAGACTCGATGAATAACTTAAATATAATTATCAAATTCTCCTAATAATTTCAAAAAAAAAAAAAATATATATATATATATATATATATATATCTTTGTGTGTGCGTGTCCTTGTAGGTGTGCGTGAAGTAAAATACCAAATAATATATATATATATATATTTATATATATATATAATGTTTGAGTGTTTGATTCCCTATTTATGAATTATAAATGCCTGAGACGATGGTAAATATATGTACGGTGACGGATTAATATTTCCAGAAAATTGCACAGTGTATATGGCTACGTATTGATCCGCTGTTTTCAGTATAAATTTATAATATATAAAATTAACATTAACCGCGGAATTATGTATATTAACATGAATGGATACTCTTCCCTAAACTAAATAAATATCGCTTGGGCAAAATTATGGTTATTTCTTCATCATTGCGTTCACTTTCCTGGAACTTGTAAAGACGCAACGCTGTCGAAAGATGTTTAATGAGATTTTTTTTTATTATTCTGGAAGTAAATAACTCATAATTGAAGACGCTATTTTATTGTTGAACGTGACACCTGAATTACTAGTGACAAATTTCTTCGATTAAAAACAAAAATAAAAATCGACCTGACGCCATTTTTCTTTCGTCTCTGTTAATATTGTGTTTCTTAACAACTTTGATGTCGTCACTACGTTACAATTAAACGAAACTATTTATGCATTGACACAAAAATGTCATAAGTTGAGTAATGGAATCTGGAATGTCAAAATTCGTTCATTTATGAGATTCTATAGAATTTTCAGATTATTTACTTACTTAGATTACTTAGATTTTTAGAAACTCATGAAAAACTGGCTGCTTTTGTAGTGTAATGCTAAGAAGCATTTGAACAAGTAAAAAAAGATAGTTTTTATTGCCTGAAGTTTGAAGAGGACATTAAAAGTTATGGGAGGAGGAATTGCAAATCAAATTTCTAGTTTCCCAACTATCCTAAAATAGCTATAGAATTGTATCTTTTCCCTCTACTTCATTTATTCTGAGATTTTAGTATGGAAAATTTTGTTAGTTTCTGGTTAAGAAAAATGTAATAAAGACGTCTTTTCCAGAAATTTAATATGCAAACGTCCCAAATATTATTATGCATATGCTTTTTAGCCGTTGAACAAAACGGAATAAAATTAAATTCAAATAGAAGCAAAATTCCTGTTTATTCAAATATTTATAACAGACCGGTTATAACCAACCAGAAACACATGGATTTGCACCCCCACAAAAAAATACTCACTATTTAAATGAGAACAAATGCAGTGTCGGTTAACATGAAAATAAGATTAATTGTAAAAATTAATTATTGAATTAAGTTAAATGCAGATTTATAAATATTTAAACTGACGACAAACTCATAAAGCGAGTACAACTTGTGGGCTCACTAAATATATATATATATATATATATATATATATATATATATATATATATATATATTATAAATTAATAGATTTAAAATATGGTTTTACCGCTACACAGTGATGACCATGTTTCAGAAATGGAAGCTAAAGCCCCTGAATTTAATTTTGTTATTAAACCAAAGACATTAGTTCCATTTCCTCATCAAGCGAATTTTGGAGTAACTTACTTTTTAAAATTTACGGTTGTTAACGGCACAGGAAAGATTCATAGTTTGAGGGTTTCCAAGGTTACCGATAAATCCATTCATCTAGACAAGGGGTGGTAGAGGGTTCAATTTTTAATTTTCGTTGTCTCAGTTAATAGTTACATTTGAAAGCGGGGTTATGTTTAGGGATGGGTAGGGATGTATCTTTTAACAAATTCTGACATCCGCTAAATTCATGTCATCTGGGTTTATTTCTAACGGCAAAAATTCTTATGGTATTATTTCTATTTGTATATTTAAAGATTTTGAGGGACTGTTTAGGTTAGAATATGTTTTATCCACCTTTCTAAAAAGTTATTTTTAATATTTGATATACTATACTTCTAGTTAAAAACCAAGTAAATGTATTAGGATTACTTACAGTATTTAAAATTATTTATTCTTATCGAGTATAAGTAAATATTATTTTATTTTATTTTATTTTATGTAAACTTTATGACAATGACGGCAAAGGTGGTTAAATTATTTCACTAATTCAATAAACTTAGTATTATAAATGTATATATGTATGTATAAAGGACATTTAATTTTCAATATTATATTCTAACTTATTAATTTCACATGACTTTCGGTGTTCACTTGGATTCTTTCCAGTGTTTGAATTGCTTTGAGAGAGGTGTTATGGTTAGAGTACGTTTTATTTAATTACAATTTTAAAAGATATTTAGGTTAGAATCTGTTTTATTTAATTTCAATTTTAAAACATTTTTAAAATTCTACTTTCAAATTTAACTTTTTAATTTTAATCGGCTATATTTCTTTATAAACCAAGTAAATGTAATATAATTATCTACATTATTTAAAATTATTTATACCCATCAAATATGAGTATGTATAATAATCAGGTAATTTTTTTTTTTTTTTTTTTTTTTTTTTTTTTTATAGATTATTTAAAGATTATTTAAAGAAAACTTTTGGCAATGACGACAAAAAATAGCTATTTCATTTCTCTGATTCAGTAAATTTTTATTTTTTATAAACTTAGTAATATATAGTTTCTCATGTATGCATAAAGGACATGGGTCATTTAATGACCTACATATTCTAGCTCTTCTTATTAACTTCCATTTCACTGTAGGTGTTTTATTGGATTCTTTTAGGTGCCAAAAGTACTTCGAAAGAGATGTCTGACTTTTATACTTATTTATCCTAAACGAGGATTGATGTTGGTAGAACCTCTTTTTGAACTCATGGCTAGTGCAACCTATATAAATTTTTATGTTTTCAGGATTTTCAACAGAAGATATATTACATTGGTATACTACTGATTCTATGCAACATTTATTTTGTAAAGGACAGTTTTGAGGGTTTCTACAATTACATAATTTTTGTTCACCCTCATTAGTTGTTGTTTGTATTTTTCCCTTGTCTACAATTTTTTGGTTCTGGTATAAGTGTTTATTTAAGATATTAGTATTATGTTTCTTAATTATCTTTTCTAGGTTATCAGTACAGCTATAACTTAATTTTAGTGTATTTCTATTGAAAATGGTACTAAGTTTACTTCCACCGGGAAAATGCTTGAGTATTAATTCAAGGAATTTTTTTCCCAATTTGTTTTTTACCATTTGGTTGTATGGGGGTGTATACCAAATTATTTTCCTGCTTCTGTTTTTCCTATGTTTACCGTTTTCATTTTTAATATAAGTTAGTTTTAGGTTTTTGTAGCCACTATCTTTTAGAGCTTTATTATAGAAATTAATATGTTCGTCGAAAATCTTGTCATTTGCTGAATTTGTACTAATTCTTTTTCGGATAGATAAAGGTATATGTTTAATTATAGATGAGGGGTGATTTGATTTAGGGTGTATATATACTGGATTCGTATTGAGTTTTTTATAAGGTGTGTATGTATTGTTCTTTAAATCTAATGTTATATCAAGGAAGTTAACTTTTTTAATTTTAGTGCTAACGGTAATTTTTAAACCCATGCTTTTAAATTCTTTATATAATGCCTTTCTAATTTTGTCTATTCTGAAGTTAGTAGAATTCCTAATAACCATGAGACCATCGTCCCTGTATAGACCAATGTCAGTTGAATCAATATCACGATGCGCTGTTAGGTTGTATAAAATAAAAAGACCAATGAGATCAGAAGACTCAGCTGAGTCTAGTGATCCCATTGTGATGTCAAAATGGTCATATGAATTTTTTACCCATTGCTCACCATTATGGATCAGTACCGATTTCTTCGCATTTAATATAATGTTCTTTTCATCCTCAGTAATATCCGTGTACTGGGTGGCAAAGTCCAACGCATTCAAGAACAGTTCTTTAGATATTGATGGGTAATAATTTTCAATATCGAACTGCATTAGTGTGCAGTTGTTTTTTGCTTTTATACAGGTGAACCAGTTTATCACGTCTTCGGTATTTATCCAAAGTTTGAGGCCTATTTTATCTTTGATTTGTTTATTTATCCTTTCAAGGATCATTTTACTAATTTTTCCTATATCTGGTCTTGTAGGATTAATTATCCTTGTAGTTGGATTAGCCTCGAAATCTGGTTTATGGTCTTTTAAGGTTATGTAGCTCTCTTTTTCAGATAATTTACCTACTCTGTCACTGATCTTCAGTTTATCAGTGATTTTTTTACTACTATTATTGATATTCTGGACCATATTTAGGTTACTATTATTTGCTTTTTTGTAGTTCTTATGTAAGTCCTTATTGAATAGATCATAATAGTCTTTCGTGGTTGCCTTATAAAAGTTTCCAGTTTTGTCTGACTTTATTAAAATTTTATCAGAAGTGTTTATTACTTTCACTATTCTATCTAGGTGTTTCTGGAAGTGGCATTTTTTCTCCCTGAAGTTTATGCTGTTTATCATATCCAAAAGGTCATTTTCAAAAGCCGACAAACTATGAACAAATGGTGCTGCTTTCTTGCTTTTAAAACCGTAAACCTCCTTGTTTTTATTTTGTAAATCATTCCGTTGAAGGAAGAAGTAGGCCTTCCATCTCATCCTTCGTATGAGTTCCTCCGTCTTTTGCATTAATGCAACGAAATATTCCTTTTTGTTTGTATTAGGAATGTTTTTCAGAGAAATTCCGAAATTTATTTTTTCCATATTTTCCTGATAAAAATAAAGATTTAAAGTGCTCGACTTTGATTAGGAGCCAATGTATGTATATATAAATAAAAAGGAAAGAACAGTAAGATATAAAATCCGGTGTTCTTATAGATATTTTTATTTTTACACAATAGTGCTCTATGTAAATTTAAATTTACAGAGCATTTATATTATAAATTAATAGATTTAAAATATGGTTTTACCGCTACACAGTGATGACCATGTTTCAGAAATGGAAGCTAAAGCCCCTGAATTTAATTTTGTTATTAAACCAAAGACATTAGTTCCATTTCCTCATCAAGCGAATTTTGGAGTAACTTACTTTTTAAAATTTACGGTTGTTAACGGCACAGGAAAGATTCATAGTTTGAGGGTTTCCAAGGTTACCGATAAATCCATTCATCTAGACAAGGGGTGGTAGAGGGTTCAATTTTTAATTTTCGTTGTCTCAGTTAATAGTTACATTTGAAAGCGGGGTTATGTTTAGGGATGGGTAGGGATGTATCTTTTAACAAATTCTGACATCCGCTAAATTCATGTCATCTGGGTTTATTTCTAACGGCAAAAATTCTTATGGTATTATTTCTATTTGTATATTTAAAGATTTTGAGGGACTGTTTAGGTTAGAATATGTTTTATCCACCTTTCTAAAAAGTTATTTTTAATATTTGATATACTATACTTCTAGTTAAAAACCAAGTAAATGTATTAGGATTACTTACAGTATTTAAAATTATTTATTCTTATCGAGTATAAGTAAATATTATTTTATTTTATTTTATTTTATGTAAACTTTATGACAATGACGGCAAAGGTGGTTAAATTATTTCACTAATTCAATAAACTTAGTATTATAAATGTATATATGTATGTATAAAGGACATTTAATGTTCAATATTATATTCTAACTTATTAATTTCACATGACTTTCGGTGTTCACTTGGATTCTTTCCAGTGTTTGAATTGCTTTGAGAGAGGTGTTATGGTTAGAGTACGTTTTATTTAATTACAATTTTAAAAGATATTTAGGTTAGAATCTGTTTTATTTAATTTCAATTTTAAAACATTTTTAAAATTCTACTTTCAAATTTAACTTTTTAATTTTAATCGGCTATATTTCTTTATAAACCAAGTAAATGTAATATAATTATCTACATTATTTAAAATTATTTATACCCATCAAATATGAGTATGTATAATAATCAGGTAATTTTTTTTTTTTTTTTTTTTTTTTTTTTTTTTTTATAGATTATTTAAAGATTATTTAAAGAAAACTTTTGGCAATGACGACAAAAAATAGCTATTTCATTTCTCTGATTCAGTAAATTTTTATTTTTTATAAACTTAGTAATATATAGTTTCTCATGTATGCATAAAGGACATGGGTCATTTAATGACCTACATATTCTAGCTCTTCTGTATATATATATATACACATACACGCACACACACACACACACTCAAACACACACACATATATATATATATATATATATATATATATATATATATATATATATATATATATACGAAAAAGTTGAAAATACAACTAATGTCTTTAACAATATTTATTGAAGTGTTGATATGCCTTGATATGTCTCCCATATCATAACATGAACACTCTTCTTTCCATCGCAATTTAACTTCTGGAAATTACAGAATAATGAAAATCGATGAGTATTGCAGGTTTTTACTTCTCTTTCAAATAGGATATATATATATATATAAATAAATATATATATGTGTGTGTGTGTGTGTGTGTGTGTGTGTGTGTGTGTGTGTGTGTGTGTGTGTAAAAGATACCCCAAAAATGTTCTCAAATTTTAAATGACAATGCATTCAGTGATTGTTAATGTCAATGGTTAAAATCAGGAAATACTAATGTTTATTCACGTACAAAGATTATGAACGCTTTAAATTAAATATAAAATGAAATTAAATGCATCGGATCTAAAATAAAAATCAATAAGTCATAGGAAGTCAAAAAGTGCGTATATTTTTAGGGGAATATATATATTCTATTCTATATTAAACGTTACATTTTGTGGTGAAAAGTATCAAAGTAGAAAACCCCTGATATTTTTTCTCAATGCACTGAAATTAACCTCCACCTACATCTAGAAATCCTACGTATGAATCCATGCTTTCAGGGAGCAATCGACATTTCATTCCGTTTTTCAATCAGGCAAACAAGTGTATGTTTGCAAATTACGCTAGAAGCTATCATGACAAAGCAAGTTTCAATTACCTTATTTAAAATAAGGAACAACTCTATGCTTATTTTCGTAACCGAAATGTAAAATAATTTTTAAGTAATTTATTTTTTTTCTACTTAAGTTCATATTGCCATAACTGTTACATTTTCTTCCACAGCGAGGTTCATTCTGTACAAGGCCCGGGGGACATTCGAGGTACAGAGTTATATTAAGAGGCAGTTTATACGGATAGGAGGGGGATAACGTTTTACCCTAGACACGAAAATGTTAATGTTTTAGTGATCGAGGAAACATTCTCTTAGTAGTCACGGAGAATGTGTTCGCGGGAAGAAGCTGTTCGAGTGGAACTTACTTCTCACCGATGGAATACGGAGGAAATGTGGGTGGTTTGCTAAAATGTGAGTGTCATGGAAGGTCCAAGCCGTGAAGGCCAGGTCTGACGGAACTAATGAATGTAGTTCGTCCGAGCTCTTACCATGGGTGTACTGATAGAGCAGTGAGTGGCGTGGCACATCCACCCGTACGAGTGAGGTTGAAGGGTGGAAAATTATTTGTCACTCACAGGGAAGCGTTTAAATTGTATCGAGACTGGAAAGTGAGGTCTGGGCAGCTCCCGGCCAAATATGAAAACGGTACTCCATTCTCGTCCTGACCTGGATCTTTTAAAGGTAGAGGATAGCAATAAGTGTCGGATACTTACTAGAGCGGAACAGGCAGTCGATCATTTCTCCGCTATATGCAGTGATGAATCGTATTTACAAGTTCCACTTGAGGTCATATATGAGTTTAAGGCATAAGAGTCTCTCAAGACACGGGGCCTTCCCGAGGAGAAATCAGTTCATCGTGAAGGGCGGTAGTTCAAGGTCCGGACAACGGGTACAATTGTTTGTGTAGACATTCCGGATTTTTAAACATTTAAATTAAAGACAAATTGGATGTGTGTGTGTGTGTGTGTGTGTGTGTGTGCGCGCGCGCGCGCGCGTGCCATCACGTACTGATTGTTGATGCCAACGTGCAGAGGTTTACAGCTATATGACATATAAGTTATGCAACGTTGAGCCTGATCAATACCTAGACAGGTAACCACATGCGAATACCATTGCAGTAAGCTTGGATGTGAGGTGGTGTAATGGATAATGTCTCCGAATTCATAATCGAAGAGCCGAGTTCCAGTTCCCTTTGTGTTCTTTATATTCACTTACGCGCAATTATCCTTGGAAAAAGTCTGGGTCCAATTCTCTCACCCGGTCTAACGGTTACTTAATAAAACTTGTGCCATCTCCCCCACCTCAGAAAAGCGTTACATTCTAAAAATATTTTTTGCGATTGAACGACCTACAAATGTTTGAGAAACCCCGTGAAACAGAAATCAACAGTATAAACCATGAGATTCTCAAAGTACGCTTATGAAATTAGTGATATTTTTGTTCTCATTTAACAAAGAGATATCCGCAAACGGCGTAATCACCTCCAGCAAACATGATTGTATTTTGCAGCAATATCACAGTTCAGTGTCCTACATAGTTATTTTAAACATATTCGTATATATACTGATACATGTATATACACATTCACGTAAATCTTGCTACTTACATAAAGTTTAAATAAACCTTGAAGTTACCCGACGTACTTTCCTAAAAAGAACGCTCCCTAGGTATATAACTATGAAGTGATATTCTCGATTACCCTAGTTTATTTTTCTCTCAAGGA
>OZ038484.1:96276774-96294274 GCA_964036315.1 Acanthosepion esculentum
CATATATATATATATATATATATATATATATATATATATATATATATATATATATATATATATATTTATATATATATATATATATATATATATATATATATATATATATATATAAATATATATTTATTTATATGTGTTTTGAGGCATATCTAAACGTTAGATGATAAAAAAGTCGATATAATCTATATTTCTAGAATAGAGTGTTACGCATGACGAAAGGTTCTGTAGGATGAAAGAATTACGTGATCGCGTAACTCACACCCTGGGTGCACACACGTGCTCCTGCTGTTCAATTAGAGTCTTCAGTTGGCGTTGGATTGTGCGCTTTCTCGAAGTTGAATCGTCATTTCTGAGAATCGTGGTTCTTCGACGGGGGCGTGTGTGGTTCTTCGATTTTTGGCAGCAGTGGTCAAATGAAATCTTCTCACACTCAAACGCAATTTCTTGTCGGCCAGGTAGCAAATGTCGGTCAACATGATCGATTCACTGAAAGTGCAGGAGTGTCTAAACATAAAAGCAAACGCTGCCGCCGGAGTCTCAAGACGGACCTTTTGCAACACGTCAACATCTAACAGAAGAAGGGAATTGCAAACCTGCAGCCATACGACCACTTTACGCAGTAACAGAAATGTGCACATTTTGTGTGCAGTCACGAAAGGTTTTTTTTGTCTCCTTCTATCTGCCGTGCGCGATCATAGCTCCAGACATATCTATGTAGCAATGATAGTTATATGTCCTTATTCTTGTTGTGTTTAACCATTTGCGCAAGCTCGTTTTTATTTAATTGTAATTTTTAATTGGTTTCACCGTAAGTAAGGCAGAGGTTACTGGGTGTGGATCAATGAGAAAACACAAACATTAATAATGAGCAAGAACAAATAAGAGTACTCAAAAGGACATAAGAAAGCGATTGATATTGCATTTAAATTTTTGCAGATTAATGTTGTCTGGAATACATGGAAATGGAAGAGAGTTCCCTAATCGCGAAGTGCGAGAAAAAATCGGTTAGCATAGAAGTTACGCTTAAATCTAGCTAACTCAACGGTATATTGGTTTGAACTTGTCGCCAATCTAGAAATGCGCTTTAATTCATAGAATCTAAGTACCTTAGCGAAGAGCTAATTTGCCATAGAAAAGGCAGGAGACAAGTTTGCGGCGGTGCGAAAGTAACTCAAGATGAAACACCAGATCAGGGTCAATAATATTGCTGCTATTTTCCTTGGATTTTATCAATGATCTCTCTCTCTCTCTCTCTCTATATATATATATATATATATATATATATAGCGGGACAATATTTGGAAGCAATACTTTAATCATGACCGAATGGTGGACTATATAGATATATATGATAGACTGAGGACAGGAAAAATGGCTCCTAACCTAACAATAGATTAAATAGTTAGGTTATGCGTTGCTTTCCTCTGTCCGTATTGATTTCATTATGTACAATGTTTGTCAGTTTTTTCAAAATACTCTTTCCCCATAATGTGCACTAGTAATTTCAACTCTCACATCCTTAGGCAATGTATCAATGTCCGTTACGTTTCTTTTCTCTCTAAAACCTCTTTTATCACGTGTTCTCTCCATACACGAAAGAATTACTGAGTTGATTAAATGAAACGCTAATGTGGATAATTATGGCAAAGGTTTTTACTTTTATAGATGTGATAGCAGATGACCTGTGCGTAGAAGACCTATAGAGTTTCAACGCCCAGAGTGTATTCCACAACGGCACTAATATTTAACTCCTGAGGTGGTATAAATTGAAATGCTCTTTTTTGTTTCTTTATTTTAGATTAAGAGGAAACAAAATACCTTGACATGCACGTCCAGACATTTTCTAACCCAATTCCGCTTCCATTCTTACGATATGCAATGCGTTTTTTTAGTGCAAGTTAATGCACACGCACACGGTAACCGTAGTATTCAATAGGCTTTGTTATGTCGTCGAGAAACTCTTTAGCCCTGACGCTAGACATATCTCCCCTTGTACATGTATCGTGGAGCAACGCGCGACGAGTTTAGTAGCTTGCCATCAAATATAGGTATATTGCGTCAACTTTTGCAAATGGCGGGAAATAATGTATAGTATGGTGATATTTTTAACTGTCAGGTGGTAAGCACGTGCAAGCTTTGCAGTTCGGACCAGGCAACGGGTTCGTTCCCAGGATGCAGCTTCTTCCAGTCAACATCTTGTAGCTAAAAAAATAATTACACTTTGCCAGGTCGTTATAAAAACAAAAGACGAGTGTATAAGTAGGCACATTTTATTTTGTTTTTCAACTTCTGCTGTAGACCAGCGAGGCAGAGGTGAGGTGAGATGAGATGAGAGGATGAACGGTTTAAATGGCGCCTTCCTTTCCGCGTCGCTGGAAGTGGTCCTCTTCTTTCGTCTGCTATTAACAACTGTCTTATAGAAGACAAACCTTCTTTATCCTGTCAGCTTTAATGTAGCAAAGACATTCATCAAGTCCACTTCACCTAACTGAACATCTTTGTAGGAACATTTGACATGGTTCGTGTGGGGTTCACTTCACTTAGATGGTAGTCGTCCAGCTAATAACTGTCAAAACTAATTTTATGGTGGAAATACTTGCAATAAATTTAAGAAAAATATAACCAACAATATATTTTTGTAAAAGAAATTACTACTGCTCTCAAGACAATTAAATATTTGCATTAAATGACACAGAAGGAATTGATATGCCACTAAACAAGCAAACAATTCCCATCCGAATATTGTTCCTATTTTCGTATATAAAGTTTACATTTGCTGTCTCGTATACAGAAACATGCATAACGTATTTTTAAGGCAAACATTGTGCATGCAAATTAAGACTGCATGTAATTTGTGATTCAAATGTAATAAAAATAAATATAAGTATATAAAATTAACATATTCAGGAAGGTTATTAGGATAGAAACACTTTTCAAGAGTTCCCTGTTACATGTAGCTATTAGTATAGGAACGCCTCTCAAGTGTTACTTTCAATTGTAACTATTAAAATAGACGCACCACTCAAGTCTTTCCTGTCATTTGTAGCTATTAGGATAGATACACCTCTCAAGTGTTTCTTGTCACGTGTAGCTATTAGAATAGATACACCTCTCAAGTGTTCCCTTTCACTTGTAATGATTAGAATAGAAACAACTCGCAAGTGTTTCCTGTCATGTGAAGCCGATAGAATGGATACACTTCTCAAGTTTTTCCTGATATATGTAATTATTAGAATAGATCCACCTCACAAGTGTTTCCTATCACTTGTCGCTATTAGGATAAATAAACCTCTGAAGTGTTTTCTGTCACTTGTAGCTATTAGAATAGATACACCTCACAAGTGTTCCTCTCTCTTGTAGCTATTAGAACAGCTACACCTCTCAAGAGTTTCCTGTTAATTTTAGCTATTTGAATAGATACATCTCTCAAGATTTCCCTCTCACTTTTAGCTATTAGAATAGATACACCACACAAGTGTTTCCTGTCACTTGTATCTGTTTGAATAGATACAACTCTCAAAATGTTACCTGTCCCTTGTAGCTGTTAGAATAGATACCATTCTTAAATGTTACCTGTCACGTGTAGCTATTACAATAGGAACATCTCTCAAGTGTTTCCTGCCACTTGAAGCTATTATAATAGATGCACTTCACAAGTGTTCCCTGTCAGTTGTAGCTATATGCATAGATGCACCTCACAAGTGTTTCCTATCACTTGTAGGTATTAGCATAGATACACCTCTCAAGTATATCCTGTCACTTGTAGCTCTAAGTAATCTTTACTATCCCTCTTAATCCTTGCTCTGGCATGTATTCAGAAAAAAAAACTTATGTCGTTTAATTGTTATGTATCTCTTCTCGTTCATCCCTCAAAATATCAAATGTTAAATATTCCAAGTTATTTTTCCTGATAGTATATCCCAGAAACTTTAACGACCACTTCCTGATTGCATGAATCGATTTCCGTATGGATCCCGTTTTCCTTAAAGCGTCCTCGTTTGTCACATATTCTGCCGATGGCATTCTCCTCATTTCTTCGGTAGAACTACATCTGTGTCGTTTCAAGTCTGTTCTTCGCCCAAGGAGAAATTATCCAGAATTCACTATCATACACGTCGACTTATGTAGCAGAATATTTCTTTTGCTTCTAACGGCATTTTGGGTCCTAGGTGTGACGATAAAAGTAAATCCAGCAGCAAGACCTCTGATCCTCTGAATTTTAAGAGCGTGGAACCACCTCTTAAATTCTGTATTTCCCAGTCTCACTCTGACCCAGTGTGGTAACAACTGTGTGGGATCCAGGTATGGGCAAATAGTGAACACCCAAACTAGAGTCAGAACACTATGAAAGTATAAATATACATTTTTAGAGTAAAAATACCAGCAATATGTTTTTGAAATAAAGATTATTACCATCGATACATTTTTGGTAAAAAATATTACTAGCAATAAATATTTGGAAATCGATTACCAGCAATACATTTTTGAAAGAAAAATATTACCAGCAATCCGTTTATAAAAAAAAAACAAATATTACTAGCAATTCATTTGACTCTCGGCAAAAACCCTCTTTACAAAAACACGTCAATGAAACCTGATCTACAAACTGATTTCCTGCAAAGAATACATATTCTATTCATACGAATTGATCTTAAAAAAAACTTCTCGGCGTTAAATAATCCATTGAGGTTTATATGTCGTAAAACAAAATAAACGAAACCAAATCTAACAGCATTTTATTATGTTTTAATATTTTAAATATAAATACTAAATGAATTTAGTATTTATATTTAAAATATTTTATCATCATTAACGGTTGTCATACATTTGATGATAAATTTATACTTTCCTTCTTTTCTTCTTTATTGATTGCTTTCTATTATTGTCATTTAAAGGAATAATAAATAAATGTTTCATATCATGAAGAACTTTTTAATCTGACATCAATGTAAAATATACGTGTTTATTGTTCTACCGTGAGTGGTAGGACCTTTGCAGCGAAGCGGCTGACTTTGCTTTACTCAGGTGAATTGGAATGCGGAAATGTACTGGTCCACGCCCTACATCCAAATCTCACACTTGGCTCCAGGTAGTTGCACAGGAAATGCAACGGCCACAATCCGGTCAACGGCATCGACCTGCCTCCTAAACTGTGTGAGTGTAGTCGGATGAGTTTTCAGACACGAGGTTTGAAGGAGACCGCTTCTCCCCAACCCAGCTGTGACAAGCGGCCATTGGCCAGTCGCCAGCCTGGACGTAGGAGCTGCGCCTCAGAGAACAACAGCTTTACCAGTGGGCGGATGAACTTCTGTTAGGTAGGACTGTGTAACCTCAACATTCCAGGTATAAAAGGAATCGGCAAGCCATTGCACTATTTTGTCTTGAATGTCATCATGAACCACAATTACAACAGAAATAGGGGGATTCGTATCCACAGCAACGCATAATGCACCATTTGAATAAATGAATGAATGAATGCTTTTCGGATTTATTTCAGACGTCGGCATGACAAGCATCTTTTCGTCTTGTATGGGTTGTGTCCCTTCACGACGTGGTGATTATGGCTTTCCTTAATTTTCTTTCCTTCTTAGCTCTTAGCAACGGTTGACATGTTAGTATACTTCCATCTAACTTCTATGTCTCTTGTCCTTTTCAGAACATGACTCTCCACAATTTCCTGTCCTTCATAACTTTTAATAATTTTTGTCTTTTTGTTATATCGCCTAAACCCTGTTACACATTCATTTACTTCAACTCGCTAAGTCGGTTATGCGTTATTTTTCTCTCTCTCTCCCTCTTGTCTTCACTCTGTCCAGTGAATATAAAAGTTTCTCAGCCCTCTTTCCTCTATTAGGTGCCTTAGATATTTCAACTATCTCCTCTTGATATTAAATATAAGTGTCCGGCTTGCTTCTATGTTCTCTGAAATTTCGCCCTTGCTCATAATTCCATTCCATGGAATTGTCAGTATCCTTCTGTAGAACCATATGTCAGTTGCCTCCACTCTTTTCTTCATCTGGGAGGATATTGTCCAGCGTTCACAACCATATAGGAAGACTGATATGACGTAAAAGTCCAGTACTCTTTTTTTTTGTTTCTAATGAAATTTTCCTGATTCTTAATACATTGCTCAGCTTTTGAAAGGCATCATTCTCTATTCTCCCTACGCTATGCGATGTCGGTGTTGCACATTCTGTCTTCTGTTAAAGCTCTCGCCACATATTCAATATTTTTTTCTTGCTTGATATGGTATCTCCAATTCGTTATTTACAAGTTGTGCTGTTTGTTTGCTGGTAACCCTCACGTCTTCAAATTGATGTTTAGTACTTTTTTTTTTGGCTTTCCATCACGGTCCTTCTCCTGGATTTTTTTTGTAGTTTCCTTTCCTTGTCTGCTTGTGTCATCTGCATGTTATTATGACTTTGGTGGCCAATACTGAATCTTAATAGGCTTCATATTCTCTCAGAATCGCCTCACTCTATAGGTTGTATAAATTCGAAGAGAAGACTCATCCTTGTCTTAGAGATGCTTTATATTTTTCTGTATTTACTGAATTAATTTTTAATCTCTAATCCGTCTGTTTGTTCCCAGTATAGGAGGCACAGTGAAATAATGGATAGTGGCTCGTCTTGAGGAATCGGAGAGCTGAGTTCGAATTTCAGTCGAATCCGTTACATTCACTTACGTGCTAATACCTTTGGAAAAGGTGTGAATCCTCTTCTTCTCCCCCAGTTATGGTTAAATAGCAGAACAGACCGGGTTCTATAGCCTTGTATGGCAATTGGTCTACCGCAGAAAGAAATGGCAAACTACTGAGGGAAAAATCTGCCTCGTCAGTCATGTATCGAAAGATACATGATCGCCTAAGCGTGTATGATGTATTGGCACATAACTGACTGATAGATTCTGGATTTTTAAAGATCATTTAACTGCATGCAAGACAACAAAGACATTAAGACACAAGGGTTCACTCAGTGTTATACAATATGAGAAAACATCAAAGTTGGCTGGTAAGCAAGTATCCTGAAGAGATTTCCATAAGCAGGAAGGGCGATAAAAGAAGATTTAAGCATATAAATTACGCTTTCATCTAGACATTTCAAAGGTAAAATGATGAGACCTTACCGCCAACCTAGTACTGAACTGAAATTCATAAAGTTTATCATCAAAACAATTTCCTGTCTACTTTTCTTGTGTTATTTTTGCTTTTGAGTGATTCTGGGTCATTAAGCTTACCTGATTTTCAGACTAAGATTCACTCTTTTGTTCGTCTTCTGAAAACGGCTTCCACATGTAAATCCTCCCTTGAGAATTTGCGAGCATTTCGAACAATAAAATCCTTGATCACATAGGACATGGCGCCGACACATTTCTAGCCATGACGGGAAAAAAATCGTTTAGACTCAGATGTTTCAACATTTGTATTGAAGACGTGATTCTCAATATATTTCCATACATTTTGAGCAAAAATCGCTTCCACACGTGATCAGACAATTCGTTCAACCGAAATAAAATTACAGTCAAATTGAAAAGATACAGATAATCATCTCAAGTGATAAGGAACTTCCTAAAATACTATAGGTTCAATGTATCTTCTTTTCTTTTCTTTTTTTTTTGATTGACCAAAAGTTAATACTAGCCATTTTCTGCGCGAAGTTGTGTCTACTGATTTCTAATACTTATAAACTACAGCGGTATGCTGGAAACCTTGTGTCATATAGCTTTCTACTCAATTACAGACCCATCAATGATTTTAGCAATGCAGACGGTTTTTTTCTGGCTCATTACTTTGGAGTTAACTGAAGGTTAAGATACTGCCATCGGCGTCATCACATAACAAGGCTTTAAACGTGTGTGCGCAGCTATAATCTGTGTTTTATGCGATACAGATCTGATGATCAAAACAGCGATTTTCAAGGATGCAATTTCGCAGTTAGTGATGCGATTTATTCAAACGAAAAACCCAGGGGAATAAACAGAAGAAATTTAAAAAGATTTTCTACTGCATAGAAGGTGGATACTTGACTTTTGGTCACTGATCGAGTGGTCCGGCTGCGGGAGTTTCATTTGTGAGAGCACAAGATTTTAGATGCTGGACAGGTATGAATCGATTAACTGGGGGTATTAGCAACTAGCTAAATCGACTTCCTCCTCCGGCGATATATGCAACACTAATGTAATTCGAGAAATGGACAGGTGGGCGAAGTTCCTATAAGATATAAAGCTCGTTCCTGTTATTTTGTCATGAACGCCAAAAGGATCATTAAAAGAATCAGCAATAATTTAATAAATTATTATGTCTTATATCGTATTTAAAAGATTTTTGGCTACGAATTATGGTTCATTCTTTTCTTTTTTAAATTTCACAGTTCTTCAGAATCGTCACAGATTTACTTTATTTGTAAAACTCTTTTTTTTTCTTTTTAGGAGGGGGATTTATAGTGGAGATACTTTTGCACTTCAACATGGTGTAATGGTTAACAAGCTTGTATCTCTACATCAATTAAGACTGATGAGGGAGTTTAATTCTCTCTGGGTGCTCCACATTTTCAGCCTTGTGCCACCGTTGAAACTGTTAGGTGTAGACGTCTTTTCTACTCCAATAGCTTCATGTCACGCACATCTCGCCTATGGAACTCCCTTCCCTATTACTGTTTCCCTGACAAATACAATCTCCAACGGTTTAAGTGTAGCGTCAATCGTCATCTCCAGTTGCCTTGATCTATCCACTTCCTGACATCTTCCATTCCTATCTGCTCTCGCTCTATATCTCCCGTAACCTCCCCACCTCGATCGGCCCTCCGTCCTTCTCTTTCTCCACATCCCTTCCTTTACCACTCCTATCTGCTCTTCCTCCAACCCTTCTGTAACCCCTTGCGTGATAGTGGCCACCGGCCTTGCTCGGGGTGATACGCTTAAAAAAAAAAAAAAAATCTAAACTACGCGTAGAAAATCATTTCGGGCACTTCAACGTGGTGTAATATTTAGCAAGCGTGTCTCGCTAGATCAGTTATGACTGCGTAATGAGTATGATACTCACTGGGTGCCCCATACTTTCGACTTTGTGCCCCATCTAAGCTATGCCTAGAAAATCGTTCAGGGCACTTCGACGTAGTGTGATGGTTATCAAGCGTGTCTCGACAGATCAAGTACGAGTGTGTAATGAGGTCGATCCTCACTGGGTGCCCTATACTTTCAGCCTTGTACCACATCTATGCTACGCGTAGAAAATCTCTATAGTCAACTTAATTTCAGTTATTGTTCAACGGTTAGAAATTAAATGTTGGCTGCAATCTAAGTTTAAAGACAGTCCACTCTGTCCTACAGTCTCATAGCTACGTAGAGATAAGATGAATACGTTTCTATTCCGGTGGCTTTGGTCCCAAAGGGAATGCGACAGACTGGCCTGGAATTTGAACTCAGCCCGCCGATTTCATAACTTCCCAACGATACCCTTTCACAATATAATTCCATTGGAGAATTATAATATATACACAGACACGTTTGCATATTTCCTGATTTTATCTGACATACATATAATCGTAAATATTTTACAATTTAAACTGGTGATGTAATAGGAGGAGATCTAGATGCACTATCTGTCAATTTTGGCGAAAGCAAATATTAGGAATTGGTCAAGAGAAAGTTCCTGTTATTTTCTTTTGCTAACATGACATAAGACAATGGCCGCGTGGATTAAAGTTGGTTTGCAAATTTGGTGGCATAGTGGTTGTGAGTTCAATCCCGGGGCATTGTGGACTTGGACTCAATGTAAACAGGTTAGCAATAACAGACCAAAACTAAAAGAACTATACGATATCCCTAGCCATGGACAATGGAAAGAGAACAGTCTACTTCCGGAGATTAAATAAAGGGTTCAGTTCAGAATTCTATGTAGGTTACTCAAATCGATATAAATTTGAGGCAGTCAGGAGGGACCAACGGCAAATCCTTGGGGTAACAAAAACAAAGATGGGGACAATAGCCCGAATATAGATAGTGTAGATAAAGAAAAATGTGCTGAATTTCTTTGAATTCATATCTATCCACCAGTGAATGCTAAACAATGTCCCTACTAAGGAAGAATTCGCTAAAGCGATAGAGATGTTGAATTAGAGACAGCCGTTAATAATACCATGAACAGAACTGGTAAGCAACAAAGAAGTTCACTATTTACATTATTTGGACTATTGTTCTCCTATTTGTCGCCACATTTATTACAAAGTTTCGGTCGTTGTACGCTCCAGCCTTCTTCAGGTGGATGTAATGTCGAACTGGACCCTTTATTACGCCCACTGGTGTAGACTGTTCTAGTTCCACGTGCCATGTTTAATGGATTTCAGTTATCAAGGACACATGGCACAGTGGATAAAGGCGTTTGTTAGATCAAGTGACAGGACCCAAAGAGTGTGAGTTTCAATACCCGGTTAAGGCAGTGGAGAACTTGCAGAGGGGAATTAACAGGAGATAACTGATAACTGACATCCATTATACATGGCACGTGTAACTAGAGCAGTCTACCCAGTGAGCGAATTAAAGGGTTCAGTTCGACATTCCGACCACCTGAAGAAGGCCGGAGCGTACAGCAGCCGAAAAGTTGTAATAAATAAGGGGACAAAAAGGAGGACAATAGTCCGAATAATGTAAATAATGTTCATAATACCATATCTCAGAAATATAGACAGATAACAAAGAAGTTATAAATAAAATATCTTCTAGACGCTCATACTTAAAATCTGAAGGTGACAGTGTAAATTTCTGGGAAACCTTACGAGGACAGACAGCTAGCAAATTGTAATACTCACAGGGAATTTTGACGGTAGTATGTGCAGAGGAAAACTCAGAAACATGTAATGTTTTTGAGAGAATGTATGGCAGCGCAGTGACAGAGAGGGAAGATAAAGCGTCAAAATTTGCTTAGAATGCAATGTACAGGAAGTTGTGGAGAGCCATTACCTTCCATACCGGAAGACACGACACGTAAATGATGATGAAAAGCATAATTCATTAGAATTCCTTATTAATTAGCTACATATTTTCTTGAGGTTTACATAATTTTTTGTTGGATATTCATATATGCTGTATCCTGTAAAAGGTTCGGAAATTGAAGCGGGTTTTCATCAATCACGAATACAGAACGCCTAATCAATATCCATTACATATGTGAACGAATCTACAGTTAACACTGTAAGAAATGCATTTTCACATTCTTTAAGTAAAATAGATGCAACTATTTCAAAAAAATCCACGTAAATATAAATGAAATCGATTAATTTTAGCAGCTTACAATATTTGTATAACATCTACTTTATTTTTGGAACATTTAAATTACAGAGTTTAAATTTTTCAGTCTGCAGATATCAATTATAGTGTAATTGATATTAATTCTAGATTTTTAAAATTAACATCAAAAACAATCTTATGTCTAATTGAATACATAAAATGGATGCAAGTTTATTTTTCATGATTAATGTATGTATTTTTGCAATCAAACCAAACGTTGTTTTAAGAGATGAATACAAAACTTATTTAAAATAATATGTTGTTTTTTTTTCGTTTTTCTATTGATCTTGTAATCATTTTTTATTTTAATAATAAAGGAAAACCGATCACCACTTTATCAATGAAGCTTTTTAAATAGATTAAATAATGTCGAGAATATGAATGTTTATTAGGCCGGTTGATTTCTCACTTTTTTTAGAAATGAATATTGCACACTATGTAAAATCTGGAGCCTCAGATGCTAAATTGTGATGACAAATATTTGATTGATAGCTTTTAGTTATTTTTGAGCATTTAATTTTAAATATATTTTGAAAAATCAAAAGAAATAGCTAATGTTCGCAGGTTTTTGCTTACAAAATTTTAATATTTCAAGAATAAATCCAAATGAAGATGATATATTTTGTATACGATACATTGAATGGAAAATATATTTAAACCATAATTCTAATTATGAATCACAAGCAAAATATGCATTTTTGACTGTGTGCGATGAGAAAAATCTGTATAAATACAATTGTAAACGATTACAAAAAAGGCTATTTAATGAATGAGATTGGTTCGATCATTTGTGAAATAATTTGATAGATCATAATTAATAGAAACAAAAATAGATAAAAGTGTATTTTAAGAAATTTTTATGACGGTTCCCTATAGGATACAGGTTCGATTCCTGTCGGAGGACCCATATTTTCTATGAAAATTTCTCGGACATTCAGGCCGGTAAATGTCGGTAATACTGTTTATTATAAACAGAGCATTTGCTTGAATATTTGTATCTAAAAAAAGAACGTATAAACATAAAAAATGTCTTAAAATAATTGTTGGACTTTGTCCATTTCATAAGAGTGTATATAACACCATAATAATGTTTGGTACACATAGAAGGCAAAATGTTTTAAATTCTCATTTGTTTATCGAAAAATGATACTAAACCTACGAATAATATATGTAATATAATTTCCCTTTGAAGTAAATAAAGGTCTTATTTGATGGCAATATGATTTAGCAATAATCGGCTTGTGCCTGGTATCCTGTCCCTTTTCCAGTAAATTCTAAATTCTATAAGGCTGTGCTATAAGGCTTTTACAGATCACCGGAATGAAATTCCAACGCTACTTTAAATATAATAATATTTTAAATATTAATATTCGTCTCCTCGAATAGCAGTAACGATTTGGAAAGAAATATTTTGTAACTTTATTTACACGTCAAACGCCAAATTGCAAATTGAGTTCAATATCACGGTTCCAAAATCGACCCGCACTAAATGTGCATATCAAGCGCGGAAACACCGTTTATATCGGATCACCAAAACCCAATGCTAGATGTGTTTTCTGTAGAAAATAGATTTTAAGCCGATGGAATTGCCAGATCTACGCACAACTGGTTTTGGATTCTGTCTTGTGCTAGACGGGTTTCTAAGCTTATGTGTTCAGTCAGTCCTGTTATTAAGGCCAAGAATGGATTCATGTCTTGGCGAGAGCATCGCCTGACACAACATTCCTACCTTTTCCCGATGATAGGCGATACACTACGGTATTTCTTTAAGCGTTCAAAAGCTAATATCGCTTTTTTATACTATTTTAGTTGTACCTATCCTTCTGTTATATACATACATACATATATACATATATATATATATATAGACATATATATAGACATATATACATATATATATTCTTATATACACACATATATATACACACTCACATATATACATACATATACATATATATATATATATATATATATATATATATATATATATATATATATATATATATATATATATATATATGTACAGGGGTTGGACAAAATAATTGAAACAGGTGCAAACTCCTATATTTCAAAGACCTATTATATTAAGAACTTTAACTAAAATTTCGTAATTGCAGGTTATATCTATTGTAAATACGTTTATTTATCTAATTTCCTGTCTTTGTCTTATTTATTTTCAGAATTTAGTAAAATTTAAGCTAAATGCGTGACCTCTCCGAATTCGAAAAAGGACAAATTGTTGGAGCTCGCATGGTAGGAGCCTCGATCACTAAGGTTGCTGAACTGTTTGTTTTTTCAAGAGCTACCATATCAACAACTATGACGCAATTCGAGAAACAGGGCAAAACCTCTAGCAACCGTAGCAATTCGGGCCGAACTTGCATATTTACTGACAGGGATCGACGTGCAATGATAAGCAATGTGGCAAAAAAATCAACGGGCTACTGTGGCCAAAGTGACTGCTGAGTTGAATAACCATCTGAATAGTCCAGTTTCTACTAAAACTGTTCGTCGTGATCTCCATAAGGCTGGATATCATGGAAAAGCCGCTGTAAGGAAACCTCTTGTTCCCACTCGCAACATTAAGAAGATGTTGAAGTGGTGCAGAGATCGCAATGCCTGGTCTGCAGACCAATGGAAGCAAGTCATATTCTCAGACGAGTTCAGTTTTTCACTTTTCCCAATTTCAGGGCGAGTTTATATGTGGAGGCAGCCCAAAGAAGCTTACAACCCTGATTGCCTTCTTCCAACAGGGAAGCATGGAAGTCGATCAGTGATAGGTTTGGCCGCCATATCATGGAAATGCCACGGTCTAGTAGTTGCCCTGCATGGTAGAATCAACAGCAAAGATTACCTTAACATTTTGGGAGATCACGTTCATCCAATGGCTCAGACTTTATTCCCTGATGGTGACTGCATCTTCCAAGACGATAATGCTCTAATACATACCGCTCGAGTGGTTAAGAATTGGTATGAAGAGCATGACAGTGAGCTAGAATACATGGAGTGACCTCCTCAATCGCCAGTTGTCAATATTATTGAACATTTGTGGTGCACTTCGGAGCGACATTTAAGGAGCCGCTATCCTGCATCGTCGTGTCTTAAAGAGCTGGAGCAGCTTTTAATGGAAGAATGGCTGAAAATTATTCTGGATGAAGTCAGGAAGCTGTATGGTTCCATTCCTAGACGTATTAAAACTGCATATTAAATAAATTTTCTTTGTATTTAACAAGTGTTTCAATTATTTTGTCCAATCCCTGTATATACATCTATATATACATACATATATATATATATATATATATATATATATATATATATATATATATATATATATATATATATATGTATGTATATGTATATATATATATACATATATATATACGCACGCACACACACACACACACACACACACACACACACACACACACACACACACATATATATATATATATATATATATATATATATATATATATATATATATATATATATGTATGTACAAAGTATAAGTATGGGCTATTTATCTGGTCTACACTCTTAGATATCAAGGAATGTGTAAGCAGGATCACGTCCGAGGTTGTTGCTAAGGCACTTCAAAACTGAATGACTTTATTTCCTTTCCAGAACCTCTGGTGAGGACAGCCAAGCGAAAAGTATAAAGAAATACTCCCCACCAACCACTGACACTAATAGTGGGTTGGTGCAAAAATAATGTCGTTTTTTGACGTTCAAGATCATGTCCAAAACGACATTATTTTTGCACCCGCCTAATACTTCCAATAGGATTTGAGACGGAGTTTTATGGAAATATATATTTTCCTCTGAATATCAGATAGGTTCAAGGTAAAACAGAGTCATAGAAGGTATTAAAAAATGGCCCATATAAATAAAATAAAATATATGTGTTTGTTAACGTGGAGTTTAAATTAGTCAGGGACTGGGGGAAATCACAGGGGGAATCTGATTTTTTTAAATACATTGCACCGATTTTTAAAAATCCTAAGATAATTTCTGTCTCTTCTTTATCTTATTCCTGTAATATATTATTTTAAATTTCTGTATGGATAGAATGGTTTAAAATTTGGAAGCAAGAATAAAACAATATATATATATATATATATATATATATATATATATATATATATATATGTATATATATATATATATATATATGTATATATATATATATATATATATGTATATATATATATATATATATATGTATATATATATATATATATATATATATATATATATATATATATTTCCGGTTATTCAACGCCAGAAATATTTTTAGATTGTAAGAATTTTTTCTTGATCATCAGAATTTTTACTGTTACATGTTCTATTATTTAACCCACAGCTGGTGGGGTGGAAAGGGAAAGATGTGGATTCATAACATTGCCAACGGTATTTGCGCGTAATTGGTTGTTACCTACTCGACTGGAATTGGAACGAGACTCTTCGATTAACGACTCAGTGGCGTGGTCCATTACTCCATCTACGCACATTCTCGCGTGCAGCACTTGGTATTTACAAGCGGTCACCTATCTTAACTTCAATGATTGCACGTATTTATACGTAAGTGAATGTAACGGACTCTCACTCCTAGCCTATATACATTGCACCACAACCCACATCTATTAGGCAGCGGGAACTAATGAGAAGAAATCTTTCAATTTTAACAAAACTAAAAGAAAATAACACAACAACAGTGTTTGCTCAGTTCCAGCAATAATAAGTAATGTCAAATTTAAAAAAAAATCATTGAACAAATCTATCTATTAAATATGCTACAAAAACATAAATTGAACATATACAGCACTCCATAAAAATAACTGATAGACAGATAAAGATGAATGGACATAGATAGATAAATAGTGTTGTGGTCCAATATCCTCGCACCACTGTTATTGTCCAAGGTTAGGACCAAGGAAGAACAACACGAACACAAAAGTATTAATAACAAAGATATATTAAACAGAATAATAATGCAAGAAGTTGAAGGTGTTAGTATGACTGTCAGTCTGGTTTAGAGTGAACTACTATTGTCTCGACTCGTTCTGTCTCGACTCGTTTCAATTGTTCTCTCGTCTCTCTTGAGAGGCGCAATATTTATAGTGTCAGGAAGAGAACATTATCGTTACAGGTAAGTTCCCATAACAGATAGATAGATAGATAGATAGATAGATAGATAGATAGATAGAGAGAAAAGAGAGAGAGCGAGAGAGGGAGAGAGAGAATGATAAAATCAAAACGATCAAAATGCTTCGTGTATGCATACTGTAAATAGTTCCAAGGAAATATAGAACGGAATCGATTGTGAGAATAAAAACGGATAAAGTTAGTCCTTTGACACATTATTGATCTGTTTTCAAGATCGACTCCGATTTGACATAAAACCGGATTTTACCATTAAATGCAATATCCGCGCGATGGAAGCCGTTCAGTTTGCAGTTTTTCGTCTCTTGTCTTTCCTAGATATCTGCTACAATCCAATAATCTCCACCTGCGCGTTAAGTGCTATCTCAAAACTGAGCCTCTCATCGCATCCACTGATTCTGACCAAGGAAGTGGGCCCCGTGGCGTTAGTTACGAAAACGGCAGCTGCTCCCGTCTGAATTTCAAGAGCTCATTATATTGATTTCCATAAAGTACACTGTATAGAATGAAGAGGAAAAAAAACAACTAGCTTCCAGCTGCATCGGACTTGCCGCGTTTTACACCCTTGGGAGGTTTGGCAAGCATTGCATTTTTAATTTTTTTTTTTAATTTAAAAATTTATTTTATTACGCCTTTTTTACAATAAATTGTTACATTAAAATTATATCAGCATCACTACCGATGCAATTAAAACCGCAAAGAAATAGGTATTTTTTAAAATTACTCATTCTCGATAAAAATAAAAATTGTTCATTTATTTTTACTAGAAACAATAAATGAAAAGGCGCCAATAGAAGACTCAAGAGCCACTCAAGATAAATGGCTGTTTTTTATACGTTTTTGATGAATTACGTTTATGATGTTGCTTCCTACAATGCATGGCCCAAGATTGACTCTAGGTAGCGTGTTACTAAATACGGTTGTTGCCATCGAATCAAAGGAGGGTTTTCTCTTTTGATCAGGAAATTGATCAGGAAGCCTAGGAAACGGAACGAACTTGTTCCGTTTCCTATTTTGTTCCGTTTCCTATTTCCTGTTTGGATGACTAAAT
>OZ038484.1:96296774-96329274 GCA_964036315.1 Acanthosepion esculentum
TTCGGCACTAAGTAAACTTTTGTAGCCCTGAGTTTCTGAAGAGTCCAGAAATTTTACTGAGATGATTTTCGGTACCCTTTTTTTATCATAGCCGAAGCCCCTATTACAACAGGGATAATCGTAGTCTTACGTTTCCATATTTTTGTTACTTCGATTTGCAGGTCCTAATAATTTGACCGGTTTTGAAATTCTTTTTGTAGAACTTTGGAATTCAATGGGCAAATCATATCAATTAGTTGCCAGGTTTCTTTTTTGAAATATGTTATGACTAGGTCTGGTCTATTCGCATCATTTTTCCTACCTATGAGGTTTGGAAAATTCCACAGTATAATCACTCCATCAACATTTCGGGTGGTAGCAACCGTAAGGATCCCAACTATGGGTAAATAGTGAAAATCAAAACAAAATACTATGAAAGTATAAACAAATACATTTTTTATAGTAAAAATACAAGCAATAGTTTTTTCTCTAAAAATATTACCAACAAATTACAAAAAATAAATTTATCTATAGTTGAAGTCATACAATTCAAAATAAATATTTTGAATTGTATGACTTCAACTATAGAAGAAATTTATTTTTTTGTAATTTCAGTCATAAATAACCCATGGAGGTTGATATGCCGCTAATCAAGATCAATCAAACCCTACCAAACCAAACCAAACCAACAACATTTGTACCATGTAGCCGGGACTTAAATACCATTGTTTTTATTATTATTATTATTATTAATAGTAGTAGTAGTAGTAGTAGTAGTAGTAGTAGTAGTAGTAGTAGTAGTAGTAGGGGTGTATGTTATATTTCCTGCTCTGTATCCTGTAGAGCCGGATCAAAACTATGGTCCTCAGGCTCTATAGGAGAATTGTCATTTATTTGATAGCACTTTTATTACGATATGAGATGTTCCTAGTAGGACGATCTTCTGCGCCTCTTGTATGCTGATGTTACCTGAGACACGGTTATTAAAATTGTTATTTGCCTTTCGCACGTAGCCTAGAGTTCCGATTACTAGTGTTACAGTCTCAGTCTTCATTCCCCACATCCTGATAATCTCGATCTCCAGGTCCTTGTATTTGGAAAATTTCTCGATATTTTTTTCATGGAGGTGTTTCCTTCAGATGATACTGCTATGTAAGTAAGCATACACTTCCTTATTATTATTGTTGTAGTTGTTTTTGTTGCTGCAGTTGCTGCTGTTGTTGTTGTACTTGTCGTTGTTGTTATGGTGGTAATGGTGGGTTTTTTTTTGTTTTTGTTTTTTTCAAATAGGAAATTAGAAAACTAAGATGTTTTACAGATAAATTATGCAGGCTCTGTCGAAACCTGCGGTTGATTCTTGGCAGGAAAAAAAAAGAACCTAATGAAAAAAGCTAAAAAGGATTAAGATTCCGGTTTTTACGAGATAACGCGCTTGAGGGCAATTCTTGAACAAAGAGCGCCGCGGGGATTTTTTTCACACCAGCTGAAGATCTATCTGATACCTTTGATGACACACTGATGCGCATCACATGCAAACAAAAAATAGGACTAAAACAGATATGCGGATTGGTTTCTATCATCCCCATCAGCGAGCAGTGTTTTATGTTGCGTACGCTTGAGTTAATTAGCGCGCAGAAGGTTCTGTCCTCCGTTTGAGAATATCCGGCTTGACAAAGGTCTTCCGACAAAAGATAAATATTGGATTGTCACTGGAATGTGTAAAGCGATAATGGGTGCCAAGATTAGCTTAAATATAAAAGGGGAAATTATACGAACTTATTGCATATATATATATATATATATATATATATATATATATATATATATATATATATATATATATATATATGTGTGTGTGTGTGTGTGTGTGTGTGTGTGTGTGTGTGTGTGTGTGTGTGTGTGTGTGTGTGTGTGTGTGCATGCTTGACAGGATATAGGCACGGAAGAGAACTAGATAAAAAGAAGTTATATAAACGCGCTACATAGGGGAGACGAGACAAAATGTCTCACGCCCTCTCAAGAAAAAGATCGAAAAATAACCGGAAACCACATAGTCTTATTTTTTGTAGAACTGACGTTAATTTGACAGAAACCAGAAGTTTAAATAAAAAGTTACTCTCTGTATTAGAAAATGAATCTCGTATTATTAGCGGACATTAGTAACATCACTAAGAGACAAAAAGTAGGCACTCACACAGACGCTCGGATAGGCACGTCTGCCATGTATATATATATATATATATATATATATATATATATATATATATATATATATATATATATATATATATATATGTACATATATACATATATACATATATATATATATATATATATATATATATATATATATATATATATATATATATATATATATATATATATAAATAAAAGGCACAAATATTCCATGGTTATTAGTGTTTGAGCGTTTTATAATTTATTCTTGCTCTGTCTTTGATATAGAGCTCTACCTGGATTTTATCCTATTGGAAATATATATATATACATATATATATATATATATATATATATATATATATATAAATATATTCTTCTTATCTCGAATATAAGAACTTGAATGATATTAATTATTAATTTGTTAATTGTAATATTTTACGCAACAATAATTAAATAAAGAAGTTTTAACCCACAATTTTGAATCATCACGACGAACGTGCATACTATAACGGTCATATGTGCAAATGAAAATTGCACGAATTGCCTGAAAATCCGATTATTGCTAACGTCGTTGGATATTACGTACGTTCATTAACACACACACACACATATACATATATATATATATATATATATATATAAATATATATATATATATATATATATATTTATATATGTATATGGTCGAAAAGTCTCAGCACAATAGATACTACGGATAATTTTGCCACTCCCTTGCATCCACCAGACGGAAAATTTAAGAATACAAGATTTATAAGTAATAAAATCTTCCTGTTTGCCATATTAAACATCATATGTTTAAGAGAAAGGTTTCTGCCCAAATTCTCACACTCATACACACACACACACACACACACACACACACACACACACACACACACACACACACACACACACACACACACACACATATATATATATATATATATATATGTGTGTGTTTAGTTGCGTTGATATGAGTTTGTGACTCTGGGTTTCACGGCCTTTGAGATCGTCAGAAAAATATATATGTATGTATGTATTTCGAAGAGACTAAAGGATTTTTTTGAGACATGTGTTTCAGTGACTGCTCTATTTTATTTTATTTTTAAACCATCTGAATTAAGTCTACCGTCCTATGTCTACGAGAGTCTTTATAAAGAAAAACTGTCCAGCGACCACATTTCCTGTATTAGGATTCTCATACAGACCGGTAGATATAATTCACAGTGTTTTAAAAAGAAACATGGTGTCTTCTCAAGCAGATGCATCCATTAAAATATATCGTTTAAATCATAGAAAATTGGCATCTTTATTATGATACTCGATTCCTGTTCTTGGCTATTGACTTAAGTTGGACATTATTACAAAGCATACAGCGTATGCCTCACTAGAACGTGTTTTCTCTTGCCCTCGTATTAAGCCAAAACAAGAAAGATTCAAGATTTGATTTTCTGTTTTCTGATGTCGGTCGAGTGACGGTCTAAAAAGTTGCGATGAAAAAGCAAATGAAATTAGGATGAAGGAAAGTCTCATAAAACAAATTAATAATGTTTCCCAGTGTTCTGTGTAATAAAAATCCTAGGAAAACGCCGTATTTCATCAGTAGACCTTATATGTCGACAGAGAATAAGCCAGAACCTTCTACGTTTGTCTAACCATGGGGTAGAAGAAAAGAGAGAAAAAATTATTTATTGAATACGCTCTTTTTGAATGAGATCTTACTGTTACTTCACAGGATGGTAGCTGGCATCTGGTATCGGAAATATATGTCAGGTTTCGATTATTTAACCTCAAGGTAGATAAATATCATACGACTCGCTAAAATAACACAATGATTCTTGAGGCTGTTTGCGTCATTCTAAAGAGTTTTCGAGAGAAAAAGATTGCAGGTTGTCTTATATTTCTGTTTATTTTTTATCACTTTCTTTATTCTAAAAGCAACGAAGTTTTGCCGAATTTAACGCATATACATTATTATTTTACGACAGCAAAATCAGCTCTCAGAGGAAGATATAATTTAATTCGGCGAGGAAATTTTCATTGTTGAAAGAAATACCCACTTATATAATGGCTATTAAAAGAGTATATCTAATTATGTTGAAAATCATTCAGATAAAAGTAGAATTAAAATTATACATTTTATTTTATTTCATTTATGCAAGAAAGAAAGAAAAAGACCTGTGTTCGTCTTGTCTGGATTTCGCACGTCAAGCGCGTCTCGGTATTTACCTATCTCCCCACAAGGCAGGATGCGGCACAAGGCCATCTTTTACGTAGGACGTCTCGAGACCGTAGCCTCGGACAAAAATTGCACGTACACTCCGTAATAACGGGTCGGGTTTGTCTACCTTCCAGACTATGTTGGTGTTATATAACTCTCCCAGTCTCAGACCCAGGCTGACTATTGCCTAATATG
Organism: Acanthosepion esculentum; assembly: GCA_964036315.1. Lineage (NCBI taxonomy): Eukaryota > Metazoa > Mollusca > Cephalopoda > Sepiida > Sepiidae > Acanthosepion > Acanthosepion esculentum. Next base: position 96,301,348 of record OZ038484.1, read on the forward strand.
TGTCCAGTATCTTTCATAGGCAAATATACAAATATTATCTCAACATCCTATTATGGAAGGACACGTAACTCCTTATGCTTACAGCACCACATGCAACCAACTCGGAGTCTTTTATCCAGCTGACCAGATTCTCTGTTACTAGACGTGTGGTTAGCTTACCTCTTATCGACATTGAGAATGGAATCATCGTGCGGACAACAAACTAATGCAATGTCACTTCGTAATTACGCCATTTGGAAATTATAATCTATTTTTCTCCGAGCTCTCAGCACTTGGATCATAAAGTTATGTTTTTATCAAGGGAAGGGTTAAAATATTATATTCACTTGCCTAGATTCCTCCAATGAACAACACCTGTTGACATAAAAGGTTTTCCACTTGACATTTCTTTCATGAATATTGTATTTTGTAGATATATAGGGTGACCCCCAAAAACGGGAACTCTTTAACAATCCAATAAAACCATGAGTGATAGAAGAAAATATTTAATTCATATTAATTGAAACCTTAAAACATGCCATTTAAGAAACAATGATGGAATTTTCATTTTTTAAAAATTACGTCCAGTAGATGGCGTCCTCCTGTACGAATGCATTCTTGAAATCTGCTGTTGAGATTCCTCATTGACTGCTGCAACACCTCAGCTGGGATACTGTGAATTTCATTCTCGTTACTAAAATGGCGAAATGTTTACATGCTCAAGGTCACTGTCTCGCAGTGTTGCCACTTGCTCATGTCTGGGAATACTCACTTAAAAAATTCTCGTTTTTTTGGGGGGGGGCAGGGTCACTCTATATATGAAGGAAAGCCTGTTTATTTTTTATCACTTACTTTATTCTAAAAGGAACGAATTTTTGCCGAATTTAACGCATTTATTTTATTACTATACGAGAGCAAATATATTATCTTTTAAGTTTAACTTTTTAACTAAATCTTTCATTGCGTGATCATTCTGTACAGCGGCAGATGTAATATGAAATCAGGTTTAAGTTGCCCTATGATTTGAGAGAACTGAGGAGCGAGTTACTGTGGACAGTTCTCGGGTATACGAAATAATATCATTTCTCTTTTTATTAAATACCACAACTCCAGTTGATCTCATATATGCAGATGTTAGTCTCTGACTTTACCGTTATATTTTCCTACAGATTTTTATTCGGTTTAATTGCCTCGGATACACTTGAGTCTCTCACGCCAATCATCACGGTCGCTAGGGCATTAATGTTGCATTAGGTTTCATAATATATCTGGTAAATGCAGCTATTTAACTGGGCGAAAACTCGTCTTGCGACATGGCTACGAGTTCAAAACAATAGATCACTTGTCCATTCTTGTTTTGCTCTACGGCAGTCTCCTGCAAAGCGTACTCTGCGTTCGCGTAATATTGTAGAAATATCAGGATTGTGTCCATAGAGCAGTGATTTAGTTCGATGTTGCCTCTTAGAGATGTGAAGTATAGCTCTCAGCATTTGAGTGCAGGTTTCAGCAAGATTAGACTTGTAGAGGATGGGGGGTGTGACTATGTGGATGAAATCTCTGGACTAAGACTTCCTGCTGGCCAGTCCCGCTACATAGCAATGTTGGACTATGATGGAGTCCAAAGAAAGCAAAATAAAACGAAAAAGACCGATATATATGTACAAAACAAATATATATTGAAGACAAACAGATTGATACACGAATTACAAATACATCATTTAAAACATGAATAAAACGTTACAGTGTCTGTATGGAAAGTTGTTGTGTGTGTGTGTGTGTTGAGTTGAAATGTCCGTACGGGTGAATTTTGTTTTAGCGTGTTCCCAGAATATGGGAAACGCTGGTTGTGTGTAAGAGTTCACATATTGGAAATTTTACGAGAAAGTTTTTGTACCTCGCCGCACGTGCGAGGTTTCGGCCCGCGGCCGAAGTCGAGATAGCTACTCGCACGTGCGCGTGAGCAGAGAAAAAGAGAGAGAACGAGGCGAAAGTTCAGCCAGTATTTATACTCCCGGGAGAGATACCCCTGGTGAATGGTTAAGGAAATGAAGGGGAGCTAACTGCGACAATAGACTCAATGATTTAGTTGATGTCCATACATTAACACCGCCTCTACAGTGGATCGAAAGAATCTCCCTTCAATGTCGTCTGGGGGAGCAGATTTTTAGATTATATCCATTGCGTTAAAGGCGGACTAGGTTTACCTATGCGAATTTTCACATCCTTTTCGGTGTAATTTGTTTCGCTTCCTAGGTATGAAAAAATATTCGACAGATATTATTGATTCACCGTAAAGAGTTTGTATTGAGCCTTGCTAGTTGAGGCCTATGAATTCAGTTTTAGTGAATCCTTGATGTAGACTAAAGAATATTTCATTTGCCAGGATGAATTCACTTTCTGGCTTATCTCTGGAGGGTAAGTATGTCTAAAGTGCATCACTCGATATTCGAGCATGATACGATGTACTGGAAACTGGCTCCATTATCACGTGTGTTTTCTATTATACGATCCTTAAATGTATACATACCTGCGGTGTTCTAATGGACAGTTACGGCGAAAAGAAGGAACGTAATAATGGAAGTAAGCTTATTTGTTTTCCCCAGCAAATATGACATTGACACTGGATTTAACCTAATGACTCTCCATAATCGCGTGGGGCGGATTGTATAGAAGGAAATGTTCATCATATCAACATTAAGCTGATAACAGAGACGGTTTGCAGAATTATGGTTCTTTTCTGTGCATTCTGTATTCTCATCCAACGTACACACAGACACACACAGACACAAATATATAATTGTGTATGCGTGCTTGTATACACACACACTCACACACACACACACACACACACACACACACACACACACACACACACACACACACATACATATATATATATATATATATATATATATATATATATATATACATATATATATATATGTAAGCAAATATGTGGATGTAGATCCGACGGTATGATGAAAATGTGGAAAAGACAAAGCAAAATCCGAATATGCAAGTTTAGTGTTTTTTATTTTTGTTTTTTGTTTTACTATCGACGTATATATCGTCTCTTCATTTAACTTAAATTTAATATAAATATGTCTCCATTAACAAATGTCCTGAAGAAGGTCTATTTGACCGAAACGTCGGACGTCGACAGAAAAACAATATAAAAAACAGTAAACTCACATATTCGGATTTTGCTTTGTCTTTTCCACATTTTCATCATATATATATATATATATATATATATATATATATATATATATATATATATATATATATATATATATATATATATATATATAAAATAAAAATGTCTTTAAATATATATATATGTTTATATTTTGTGTATGTATGCTTGTATGTGTATATATATATGTGTGTTTGTGTATATATATAAATATATATATATATTTATATCTGTGTTTTTGCATGTATGCGACTTTATGTGTATGTATGTATGTATATGTATGTATAAAATGCAGATAAGAGTGTTATCGAGAGTTAGGTGTTCATTAGTAAAAGTTTCGATATAAACATATACATAACTATCCACTACAATAAAGTTTATAACTATATATATATATATATATATTGTGTATTTGGCCAACAATTCCTCTATTATGCATATTTCAATAAAGATGACTGACAAGCTGCAGCGATTAAAGGCCCCGATGAAAAAATTGCCGAAATTGTTCTTAATGCAGAAATTTGGAACAAGTTTTACACACGTGTGGGAAGACAAAAAAATTAAATAAAAAAAATTAATCGCAGTACATTGTCTGTCGTCTTTAGCGAAACAAATGTGAGACACACACACACACACGCACAAACACACATACACACACACAAATAATATGCGTGTGAGTGGTTTGTGTATGCATCTCACATTTGTTTTGTTAGAAACGTCTGACAAGGTACACATACACATAGACACACTCACGCATACCCCCCACATATATATATATATATATATATATATATATATATATATATATATATATATATATATATATATATATATGTATATGTCTCTGTGTGTGTGTGTGTGTGTGTCTCACCTTTGTATATTCAGGCCAGAATTAAGAAAGATGTAAGAAAAAAGTCAGGTTTCTATGTTTGCATTAATGTGCGCTTTATTAAGCACAAAATAATTGATTGATATACAGATATTCTTTTGATCTTGGTCCGACTTTACCTATATAAAACCTAGCCAGGCTTTGACGTCAGCATCAGAAGTTATAGCACAGTCGAGAAGAGTTTAGTTGAGGAATCTTTGGTGCGCATGCGTCGGATTAAATATTTGTACTTAGTGACACGGGAGAAGTCCGCTTTCCAGTTACAACTCTACTCTTAGACGTTATGGTGATTCTGTAGAGAGTGGCTTAAGGGCAGGTAATGCAGTCCTTCCTTTACAGTCATATTCATCGCTATTATTTTCAAATTTTATGCCGATGACATCATCATCATATTATTTCAGATAACCACTATTATTAGTATTATTATTATGAATAATAATAATAATAATAATAATAATAATAATAATAATAATAATAATAATAAAAGAGCATCACACACGAAAAGAGACGCTGGCGTGTGAATATGCGAAACCACTTATATTTGTCATGTTTCTCAGTTTTAACACACACACACACACACACACACACACACACACACACACACACATATATATATATATGTGTGTATATATATATATATATGTTACTTATATACTCTAAAATAAAAATTATATTGAGTTCTCTTTCGTCGATCAGTTTTAATATTTTATAATAAGAGGATCTACCTGGATTACTTACCCACGGATTTTTTACCTGTTTTTTTTTTTTGCATATATATATATATATATATATATATATATATATATATATATATATATATATATATATATATATATATGTATGTATTAGGAGCAGATAGTTTCGCCTATCGTCCGATTCACATACATCAGTTTTTCCTTTTTAAGATTGATTTTCCTGTTCCGCCTAATGTCTACTTAGCCTCTATACTTCTATCTACTCGAACTAAATTCTCAGAGTTTATTCACTACTTTCTATACTGATCTTTTTTTGTTCCTGATGGCAGTACATCAGTTCACCTATCGTCTGGTTCAATCTCCTTCCCATTATTTTTTTTTATAGGCATAACATAATCTGTTGTTCTGATAGAAATATCCTGATTTGCTCTAGATTGCGGGTACGTCCTTAACTGGTGCGTTTTACATCTTTTGTCATTACTTGTTTTGAATCTCGTATTCATTCCTTTCTTCTTCTTTCATATTCAACATATGATTTTATGCCTCATCTAACAAGAGGCACATTTTATTTTACTTCATTGATTTCTTACTGGCACTCCCTGTTACATTATTCCTTAAACCAGGTCTTCATTTCTTTCATGCTACAAAAATATCCCTCATTATCCGGATGTGAATGTCCCAAACACACAAAACCTGAACTAAAAGTCCGGCACCTGCGCAAGGCTCAGCACATATCTTCCGTTTTTACTTATACACCCAAAGAAAACATAGGCAATACAATCCAGACTTTCCACTCAATTCACACCCACTCCCGCAAAATAGAAAGCAGTGCTGATTTGAGCCTAAGAAAAGACATAAAAGCCCACCAAAGGGAGATTTCGACATTTGGACGGCATCTTTGTCAGGGTTCACAGACTTCGTCGGAAAGCGACCTTCCATCTCCAATAGGCAGCTCACCAAAGGCCGCCGCCCGAGTACGTCACAACTCATCCCCTCTCTCCTTCCATTCGCCTCAGCGAATGCCCTTTACAGCTCCCTTATCTCATTTCTTTTCAATGAGAGATATCTACACATTTATCATTTCTTGTACTTTACGTTAATACAATTGTTTATTTCTTTAAACCATCGTTCTTTCTTATTTCACCTACCACAATACGCTTGTCATAACACCCCTTTATCTCGATATAACCTTTTCCAATGTAAGCACTTCTCAATATCATTCTGAGGCCAAAAAATAAAAGATAAACATTTGGTGATACTCGAACGTCCATTGTCTTTTTCTTTGTTCTTTTTTAACTGTTTCGGTTCTGATTAAGTCTTTCTTACAGTGACAGCGGTCGCTACTACTTAAGATAGGAGGACACGCGAAAACGAAATATAACATGGAATTATTACGTACGATAGACAAAGGATATTTAACGATTAGCAGGACATCGTAATTATTGAATTCGATCTAAATATATTAAGTTAAAGTTAGAACATTCCTGAAACCGAAAAGAAACTGCTATTTACGTAATAAATGTTTGCAGAAAATTCAGATGAAATACAATAACACGTATGAACGTCTTTCAACCCAAGATATTGCGCAAGCGACTGAGTTTTGAACATGTAATGCATTGACATATGTCAAATCAGACAGTATGACACGAGGAAAAAAGATAAAAGTCTATGAATTTGAAATGCGAACAGACGGGATAGACAGGCCGAAGAGAGGCTTCTCGTAATTGTGAACAGATATTTCTTGAGATTTCTCTTGTTCCAGCATGCCACAACATAAAAATGAAAGTAGGTTAAGTGTGAAATAAACTGGGGAATTTGAACGTGATGAGTGTTTTTATGAATACACTTGATTATTGTCCAGTTTGGAGCATCCTGTAAACATATGAAAGAACTTGCAAGCCTCGGAAGAATTAAAACAATGGAGAAGCAGTAATATATAAATCAGGTAAAATCATGATGCTGGCACCATTCTCATAAATGGAACATAATGTGTTTTCTTTTCTGTTTGTCCAGGGTTCTTTTCCCTTCTGGAAATAAAAGAGCATCAAATGACGAAAGGGCATTTCATTTATCGCCATTTTCACTTTTAACGGGCAAACATGAAATGCGCAATCCACATTCGCATTGTATAGAAAGACGAGTGCAAATATTACCTTTCGGAACAAGTACGGGTTATGAATAGCAATTACGTCCAAAATAAACGCCAATTATTGAAAAAAATCTACAGATTTTTTGTTCCAATCCAGAATAAATCAGGTTCAATCTTGATTTTATTATGAAAGTAGTGTGTAGATTTGGAGTCATGTGACCATTCGCATGATTTAACCGAGGAATTGTCTATATTTTGTTTTAAGTTTTTGTTTTCCTCTAATTCAAATGTTCCTCCTTCTTCTTCTTCTTCTTCTTCTTCTTCTTCTTCTTCTTCTTCTTCTTCTTCTTCTTCTTCTTCTATTATTTCTTCCTCTTCTTCTTCTTCTTCTTCTTCTTCTTGTTTTGATCGACAACCTCTTCTTCTGTCGTTGTTCTTTGTTGTTTTCCTCGACTTCAACGTCTTTTCTTGTTAGTTTTTATCTTCTTTATTTTCCCTTTTTCAAGTCCATCATCATCATCATCATCATCATCATCATCATCGTCATTTCTCTCCTTTTCTTTTACGTCTTCTTCTTCTTTTCTTCTTCTTCTTCTTCTTCTTCTTCTTCTTCTTCTTCTTCTTATTATTATTATTATTATTATTATTATTATTATTATTATTATATGTCTTCTTCTAATTCAGCTCATTTTCTTTTTCCTTTTCATCATTCTTATCCTCATCTCCCTCTCTTGCTTTCTTAAATTCAAGTGTTTCATCGTCGTCGTCGTCGTCGTCGTCGTCATCATCATCATCATCATCATCATCATCATCATCATCATCATCACTTTTTGTTTTCTTCTTTTCTTCTTGTTCTGGCACTGGTATAATGACTGCTCCTGCTAATACTATTTGAAAAACTTCATATTACTTCTTCTTCTTCTCATTAATATATATTATTTTTTTTCTTTTATAGTAATCATTATTTTCTCTTCTGACTTCTGTTTCATTTGTAAGCTGACAGCATCATATCAATCATGTCCGCTAGATTTTATTCGCCTTTGTGCCCCTGGGATAAAGCAGAGCGTTTCTTTCAAGTCCATCTAAGGCAAGAACTGAGAAAATAATCTCTACCTGCTGTCTTGGAATCTTTGATCAATGCAAATTAGTGGCGCTCATATGTAAAAACAAAGCAATCGAAAAATTAAGCCACATAACAAAAAGTAAACTGACAAAATTGGTGTGATGAGGTGAAAAATTAATTGTACCAACTCGCCTAATCTTAGCCACACTGGATTAGACAGTGCAATTAATATTTTAGAACTGCTGTTCAACTAGAAGATTCGTCAGATCTGTAACCAGCTAAACTAATCAATTTTACCGCTTTGTAGATACCGCCATATTTGCCTAAAACTGTGATTTTCAAAACGAGAAAACACCATGAAATTTATCGTATTGAAATAGCTTCATTGAATTGATCAAATTTTCTAAAAGAATTATTCATTATTTTTCACCTTTCCACGAAATAATTTTTAATAAAATTTGAAAGATCGAGTGGAGGATTTTTAATTAGTGTCCTTCTTCTTTTAAAACAGATCGTATTTAACATGAAAATATGTTTCTTTTAATAATAAAGTTCAAATGTATCAGATCACTGCAAATGTTCGTGCCCGATTCCGTTGTTAAATGACCACAACTTCATACAGATGTTTGTTTTGGTGACGATTTATAACGTTTTCTAGATTTAAATATAGCAGCGTTCATTTGTGAGTGAGACCGTTGAATGTTGACGTTTTATTCACAAAGGAATGCCGTAAAGATGGCGGACGAAATTATGCATCATTATGCTCTATGAATTTAAGAAAGGAGTAAAATTCGGAACTACGACAAAATACACCCAGAAGGTTTATTTGAACCGTGCTCCACCACTTAGGAAGTCAAACATTATTATGACACATTTGTTAAGGCAGATTTTGACATAAACGATCAACTACGCTCCGGGAGAGATTCTGACGTCGATGAAGATGCTATGTTTGCTATCGTAGAGAATAAAAGGAAATCTTCGACGTAAGAGATTGCTAAGAGTTTGAAAATTGATATATCAACTGCCTTTCGCTGTTTGAAGAGATTTTGTTTCGTTTACAAACTCGAAACGTGACTGCCACGTTCCCGGATGGAACAATGACGATCGTGTATCTGCTGGGATTTATTTAGTATTTACCCCACTAAAATGTGATGTTCTTGGACAGAATTGTCACATCATTAGACAAATGGATCGTTTAGGAGAAGCTTCGAAGCAAACGGAAGTGGAAACAATCTGTTGAATGCGCAGGAATCAGGCGATAGTTGGATTGCAGAAAAAAGTCTTTGCTCTCTGTTTTGTGGGATTGCAGAGTGATAATTCCCTTTGAGCTTCTTCCAGCCAGCGAAACAATAGCTGCAAACAAGTATCGCGACCAACACAGCAATATCAATTCGGTTATTTAAAAAATTGACAAGGCGCCAATTTCCACCAGGATATTACAAGACAATAGAGCTTGCAGAAGCTTAAAGTGTTGAAATGAGAAATCCTTCAGTAACCTCTATATTCCCAAGAATGGGCACCTTCGGATTTTCATTTGCTCTCTACATAAATTTATTTTTTGCATTTATTTTAATTTACATACTCATCAACATATTTAACAACTCAATCAATAATTAAAAATGATAAACAAATTTCGAGAAGAAGAATATATTTAAAACCAAAAAATTATGTAAAATATATATTTACGTGTTAATGCAAATGACATCGGCAACAACGAAGGAATTTCTCTGACAGCACAATACATACATACATGCATATACATATATGTATATATATATATAATACATGTATATATAATACATGTATCTATAAATGTGTATATATAATATGTATATATATATATATATATATATATATATATATATATATATATATATATATATATATATATATATATTTAATTTCTATATATATTATTTATATATATTATTTGCGCGCTACTTATTGGAAAGCGCTCAATATCTTTGATAAACCTAACATACTTAGATGTATTGATGTGATTTTATGACAAACACTCTGTCGATTTTAAGTGCGTGAAACTCAGATTCACAAACTCACATCAATACAACTAAGTGTGTATATATATATATATATATATATATATATATATATATATATATATATATATATATATATATATATATATAATATATAACGGTGTATCGTTTTGCCTGTTAACTTTCAGTGAAATAATGTCAATAGCAGGAAATGTTCAAATATTTTTTGCTGGTGAAAGATCTGCTTTAGAAAACTAACGCTTTTTTCGCTGTTTAATAATCGTTAAGACAACGCAAGATTTCGTATTTAACTCGATTGATGCAAACTGATTAACGTCGAAAATCACATTTATTGGGCATAACATAATTAAAGGAAGCATGTCGCTCAATCGTGTTCTAATTTGTGTCTGCTAATTGATTATTCGCTGCAGGTTTATTTAAATTCCAATGGTGTATTCAAAACAACGGCACAATTTTCTTTTTAAATCCGCGTCAAAGTAAATATTGCATGTGACCCTGCCTTACACCACCAGTAAGATAAATCAGTCCAACTCGTACTGCTAACAAATAGCGCATGATTTGTCGGCGTTTTACATAAAACTTTAATAAATACCTTTCACTTGATAAGCAGTATAATTTAATTTGTATTAGGTTGGTGCAAAAATAATGTCGTTTTGTGACGTTCAACTTCAGGTGAGAAAACGACATTATTTTTGCACCAACCTAATATAAAAGTACATAAACGGCATATTTTAATAAATATTCCATGTTTTAGCAATATCTAATCCACTTCTTCTACTCATTTCATTCCAAGCAAACCAAAGAATCCAGTAAGATGCAAATAATCACTGATTAAGAATAAGAGAAAAAAAAAAGAATATTATTAACCTTTAGCTCTCTGGATTATTAATATTACTTTTCTGTTCATTTCTTTCTCAAGGCCTATCAATTGTATTATCCTTATTATTAATTTCACTGAATGTTGTTTTCTGTTGCCAGAGAAGGATATAACAACACAACTATGAAATTCAAACAAACTATTTTTCAAGGATTGGCAGGATAAACTTTTTGTACAGCAAATGAAGAATGATAAAGGTTAACGTGAGAGAACAATTAAGAACAGGAATGAATAAGACAGAAGATTATGATTGAAACTGCACTTAAACATAGATCAAAGTTCACTGGAAATCACGAAGTTGGAAAGAGTTCTATAAGCGAGAAGTCCAAGAGAAGGGACTGTTAACAAGAAAATTACGGTTACTTTTAGTTATTTCAAGTGTACATTTTTCAGACCTCTCTGAAATATTTTTAGAAAACGGTATAAGGAAGTTATGTTACGACGATGGATAAGTGAATGAAGCCGATATCCCATGTCAGCACTAATATCATTGCAGATTCTTCTTTTTGTTTTAACAAGAATCTCTTTAACATGTCACAAAAGTCTACCGTAAATACTCGCGGATAGGTCGCACATTTTACCAAAAATTTCACAAAATTTTAGGGGTGCGACCTATCTGCTTGACATAAATGTAAAACAATCTTAACTTATCATGTTTTCTGAGAAATCGGAAATTATAGCCATAATCACTAAAGCTGTGGCTTTACTCCGTATAGAAACAATTTATTTATCATATATACTGACTCCCTGATTTAAACTTACCTCATACTGCTAGATTCACATATCCATCACAATAAATAAATAAAATTATAAAATATTTATTGGTCCATCAATCACCGCTCGGTCGGGGCCTTCACACTAGACTGATAGAGAAACCCTGAACATGAATACATATATATATTTGTATATATATATAAATACATAAATATATTTTGGAAAGACAAAATAACCAAGAACCTCTACTGGCAGCAAACTGCATGCATGAAGATAAAAAAATAGTTCAGCAAATATACAAAATAGAAAGGAGCGTAAGGCAAAGATGTGTCTTCTCACCGGACTTATAGAACCTATACAGGCAATTCATCATTGGCGGCCACTATCTTAACAACATAAGATCCGCAGATGGAACAATGCTTAATGGAGACAGGAAAGGAAATTACAACACCTTCTACCGAGGGTAGCGAAAGAGTGCGAGAAGAAGGGACGAAGCATAAACTACAAACAAACAAACAAAAAAGAATGAATGTTCATCAGCAAAAAGATGAACCCCAAATGCAATTTACAGGTCGGGGACACTAAAATCATGAAGGTGCGGTAATTTAAATATATAATAAATATGAACGGTAAGTACGACGCTGATATCCGAAGGCGTATTGAGATGGCCAAAAACGCATTCCAAAAGCTAGGCAGAGTATTACGAGACGGGAGGATTTTCTTGGCAGCAAAGAAAAGAGTACTGAACAGCGAATGTTGGACGGTTTCCTCAAAGACGAAGAAAAGCTTCAAGGCAACGGGGGTATGGTTCTACAGAAGGATGCTAAGGATAGCATGGACCAAGCATATGAGGACCGATGAGGTTTTGGAGCGGATGCAAACAGTGAGGAAGCTGATACTTAACATCAGGAAGAAGCAGCTGAAATTTCTGGGAAACATAATGAAAAAGGAAGGCTTGGAGAATCTAATATTCACAGGACAGACAGAGAGAAAGACAGACAATGGAAAGCAACCCTTGACATACCTAACGGGCTTAAGTAAATGGATGACAGAACAGGGTCTGGGAAAAGTAACAATAGAAAAAAAACATATTGAGAACTACAAGGGATTGGTGTAAGTGGGGAGCCATGATCGCCTACGTCCTGAAGAGAAACGGCACATAAAAGAAGAAAGCTTAAGTATTGGATTATTCATAAATACCGGTTATAAAATCGATTAATGAAAAATGTTGAAATTTAACAAAGATTTATAGAGTTTTTGTGCACAATCGGTCTAATGAAACACACAAAACTTAACCGAAATCTAACGACTTGAGCGCGCATCAGAATTAGATCTTAAATCAGACAAGAACATTTCGGCTTTCTTAGAACACTAGAACAAACAATGCAATATTTGGGTTAGAATGATATCAGAAAGAGCCACGCAAATGTAAAAGAAGTCATCGCTATTTTTTACAAATTAATCAAAAGCGTTTGACAAGAGACGTCACAATGAACAGTTTCATCTAAGCTGATGTCATAATTATTCACTCCAGTCTTACTTAATGTTGTGGATTCCGGGATGAATGCGATATCAATGAATAACAAACGCCAGAAATGCATAAGGAAAATAAATGTATTAACGTAATAATACAAACTGATAATACGGGTTAGTAGATCTAGGAATGCGGGTTAGTAGCAATAAAATATATATATACAGTCTTGGTATTGAAGTATCGCGGTATGACTCCCTACTGAGTCTAGGTGCTCGTGACGGTGACGCTTGTGCTACTCTCCTCTAATACTACTCTTCGGGTATTCACTGGTAGTAGTATATGTATATCCCGGCTGAGTCCATTTGTGTGAAAATGGGAGACCCCTTAACACTTTATTTACTTTTATCCTCCCCATTACATTAGTAAGTGTGCTTCTTGATTGTGTCTATCGACAGAATATGGCGGTCATTCTTATTATCATTTTGAGGGATAGACGGGTCCTACTGACATTGTCTTCTTTCAGTTTTTTCTTTACGTTTCATCTTCAGTCTGTTTTCTGGCTTCATCCTCCCACTCCATCATTTACGGAATCATGGAATTTTCATATAAACGTTCTTTATGGGCTATGAAATGAAATTTTTGTGTCATGGGGTGTTTTGTAGGCCCCCTATGAATATGCCGTATTATGATATATGCAGGATTGAGTGGTGATGGATGTGTTCTTGTGGTGGATGAGCAAATTGTAATGAATGAATGGGTCGTGATTCTGATTAACTAGGGCTAAGATAGCTAATGAAGACCAACATCTCCCCAGTTCTCCTTCGGCCTTGTACCAAAATTTTGTATTTTTTACGAAATAAATAATTTGACTTAATAGAAAGTCCAATCGTTATGATAATTTCAATTGATTGATCTAAAAATTACCTGCAACCAGTTACAAATTGGGGTAAGCAACGCCGTGTTAATTGCAATGTCTCCAAAACAAACTTGCTGTATTTTTCCTGTTTTGAGATAACTTTTTTGGCTTCCATCAATAGGACTGGTACTAATCTCCAGGCGAATGACGCATTGCGCCTGTGCAGACTAACATTTTCCGCATACGTGAATCTGAAAGATTATATTGAATCAATTGCAAGGTCTGCTGCTAGGAAAGTTGATTCACAGTGTCGTACTAGAGATTTTTTTCTCTATTCTCTATTCCAGTATGGTACGTAGACTCTATGAATTTAGGTGCTGTACTAGTTTGGCGGTAAGGTCTCATCATCGATAGCAAGATGTACCCGAAAGGTCTATACTAACATTTTTTTTCTATCGTATTTCTCGTTTGTGCAACTCTCGTTCGGCTTCTTGTTTCCCAGTAAAATTTGATCTTAGAAAATGTAGATGCAAGGTCCATCGTTATCTTCTGTCTTCTTCATTCGTGTTTTTTTTCTCTCTGTCCTTAATAGTTTTTATTTTTTCAGATTTTCTAACACTCAGCAATTCCTAGCGTTTTCTTGGCTTTATTGTATCTTTGGGGCCAAATGATTAAAAACGAACTGTGAGGCAAGCTAATTTTATTTGGGGAACATATTAGAACGATATAAAACGTATATTGAGAATAAACTGCCTGTGTGGCGATCAAAAAAGAATTCAGTAAATACACAAAATAGATAGGGGCATAAGACAAGGATGTGTCTTCTCACCGGACCTTTCCAAACATTACAGGAAAACAATCCTGTGAGAGTTAGAATTCTTACCAGGATCCATTACTGCCAGACTTGATATTAGCAACAGTAGATATACAGATGACACAGTATTGACAACATACACGGAAACGAAAATACAGGAACACCTACAGAATGTAGTAAAAGAAAACTAGAAAGAAAAGACTAAACATCAACTGTCAGAAGACATAATTTATGGATTGTCAGTAACAGCTCAACATGCGAACTACGTATTGGGCATACCAAACTTCAAAATATAAATATTTAAGTGTCGGTCTAATAATGAATGGAAAATTCGATATCAACATACGAAGGTGCATTGGGATAACAATTAATGACTTCAAAATAGTTAGTAAATTATTAATTAAAATATATATATATATATATATATATATATATATATATATATATATATATATATATATTAGAAAAAAGGGGAAGAGAACTGACCTGTTATGTAACATTAGTCCAACTATTATGGCAGAGATTGATGGACAGTCTCATCCCACATTGAGAAGAGATTTGAGGCAATAAAAATGTGGTTGTATAGAACATGCGAGCTATAGGTTTCGTAGAGAAAAGGAGAAAAAGGACACTTCTAAGTAACATGAAAAAGAGATAGTTGAAATTCTAAGGGCACATAACGAGGTAAGAGGGCTTAAGTAATGTGACACTCATAAGACATTTTGAAGCCAAGATTGATTGATTGATTCGTTTTCTACGTTTTATCAACTATTTGAAGGTTATTTAAACCATAATATTTTTTGTTGGATTGTAAGAATACTTTTGGAGACAATAACGATTTATTGATACATGTCTTAATATTTAACCCATAGCGGGAGGAGAAGTGCTGGATTCATAAATTTCCCAAGTTTATCGGAGCGTAAGTGAATATAACGAACCCAACTGGAATTGGAACTCGGCTCTCAGATTAACAATTCCATGCCATTATGCAATTACACCACACGCACATCCAAGCTTACAGCACCCGGTATTCCCAAGAAGTCATCCATCAAGGTACTGACCAGGCTCGACGTTGCTTAACTTCGGTGATTAACAACGTGATGTGACCGTAAGATTGACGGCACGAGAAACAGATGAAAAAAAACAGGGATAACGAGATAGAAAAAAAGACAAACTTTACTAAGAGCAACAAAGTTCGGTAAACCGTCATGATCGCCCACGTCTTGAAGGGATACGACATCTGGATAAAGAAACTTAGTTGATTTTAAATACAAGGGAAATTAATCTTACAGATATTTCTCCTCCTAAGTATCGCAATAAACTACATCTAGCAGCAAGACTTCTGGTCGGGAGATTTTAGTTATTGAGGAGCGTAAAACAACCACTTAACTGAAGTTGTTCACAGATCCACACTAACCCAGGGTGGTAGCACCTGGTAGGACCCCAGATACGTGAAAATAGTGAAATCCCAAACAAAAATCAACACTATTTTTTATAATAAAAGGACCAATTATACATTTTTATAGCAAAATGACAAACAATGTAACACTAAAAAAATATAAAAGTAAATTTTTTATAGGGAAATTACCAACGAAACATTTTATTATCTACAAACATATATCTAAACGTATCAAACTATGTAAAAAAAAATATCGGTAGTTGAAAGGATAAAATTACAGCTTTAAACTTATATTTAGATTTCGGCATTAAATAAACCATAGATCTCGATATACCGCTAAACAAATTCAACCAATGAACAGATGTTTCTATTGATCGGTGAATGCAATAAATCTCTTAGTTGATAAAATTGAACATATGTGTAAAAAACATAGCTTGTATTTCGGGATCTCATCAATGTATTACTTTTCATTTGTATTATAAAATCAAGCTATAAAAGAAATATAATTTTTATTGCGTCACATACACTAAATTTGATGAAGATGATATTTGTTTTAAAAGAAAAAAAAATTCTTTCGAATCAAGACATAATATATATTTTGTTCTTGTTGCAGTAAACTCTCGCCCGGTTAACCAAAAAAATAATTGTATTGTTGCATCTTAAATAAAACATTTAAAAAGCAAGAGAAAATATTCTTGGACAAACATCTTCGGTTCTTCCTTCCCACCAATTATTTCAAGTATTTTTTCGCTTTGACGTACCACATTTGAAGTAGAGAAAAGCACTTTTTTTTAGTTTATATTTACAGTGTCCTTTGTATTTTCAGCTGGTCGAAAGAAAACGTAAGGCACAAGGGACACTCATCTATATAAGGAAGCAAACATAGAAAAATTACTTTTTACAGAGACAAAAATGTTTTTAAAAAATATACAGGATAAGTTATGTTTAGCTACCAAAAAATCTTCTCTGCCTGAACGTTTATTCAGGCATGCATATCTTTGGAAAGGAACACTCACGAAGGAACATGAATGTGAGAATATTGCAGCCTTTGAAATGTGTGATTTTATTTTACGCGTGATAAAAATACTGACAATACACTGTCGTGGTACAAAATTAAACAGGGTTGTAAGCTCTAAGTAATTATTCCACGAAGGGAAACGGGAGAAATAGAAGCATAAAATATTAATTGGATTACAGTGGTGTAGGATTGTGCAGAACATCAACACTTTTTGAAGAACTTAATGTAGTGAACTGGTGCACGTAGTTTTAGATTTCAGAGATCTCCTAGTCGCAGTTCTGACCATGTCAAAACAGTCACATCTCCTCTACTATTTAACCCCATTCTACAAGGGAATGTTTGCTTAAATTAATATAACGATTACAACTGGAACTCCTACTCAGACTCCCGATGTCTCATACCGCTTTCATCTCAGTTAAGCCACCAACACATTATAATCCTTCCCCAAATTTATATATATATATATATATATATATATATATATATATATATATATGTATATACGAAAGAGAAGCTGTCTAAATTTATTTTCATTTCAGAAGATGCTTAAAAATACACTGAAGAAGACGTATGAACGCATGAAGTATTGTTACCGTTCAGGTCATATAATGAGAAAGATTTATATATAAAAAAGTATTAAATAAAATACGTGTGAATCAGAAGGAAGTAGAAGGCTTCGAACGGTAGACGAAATAGATTGGCGCTGAAAATAAAACAGGAAAACCATATGAGGAAGAAAGAGATTCTTAACAGGAAGGAAAAAGAAAATGGCTGGGAAGTTAAAAATATATAATGAGAAGGGAAACGTTTGCAATGAAATTTTGTGTGTAAATTAGAATATTTCCAAGTAAAGGAAACTGCTTCTTTGCTTATCCTTGCTTGTTGGTTAGCGAGGTGATGCTATGCTTCCGTTCGTTTTTGTCGCATGCTGTGTCACCAGACGCGCTTCGTTATTAACGCCTTAGGCCAGACTACTTAATAGTTGCGCTAGAGGTATATTTCAATCTTTGCAATTTAGAAGTGTATATATTTATTGATAAAAAAAAACAGAATCATTTAATATACAGTACATATCTATTTCCCAAAATAAAATAAAGCCTGGGAAAAAGAGAGAGCGTAAGTAAAATTTAGGGCAAATCAAAATCCAACAAAGGATGAAAAAAGGATAAGAAAGAAAAAGCAACTGAAAAAAATGAAGGAAACAATTTAATGAAGAAGCAAAAAAAAATAAAGATAACAAGAAATCAGAGGAATTGAGTGTGTGGAATAAATTTAAATGAAGTAAATAAAGAAGAACGAGCAAAGAAAGAAAGAGAGAAAAAACGGAAAGAAAAAAGAAAGAAAGAAGGCAGTTAACAGAAATTTAAAAGAACTGCAAAAAGAAAAAGGGAGACAAAGAAAGAAAGAGAGAAAGGAAGAAAGAGAGAAAGGAAGAAAGAAGGAGTGAGACCCAACGAAGAAAGAAAGAAAGAAAAGAATCAAACATAACAAGAGAAAAAAACAAAATCATGAGAAGAGCGTAAGAACAAAGGATAAAAAATAAAAGAAGGAAAGAAAAAGAGTACAACAAAGATGGAACAAATAAATAATAAAAAGAATGGAAAGTAAGACGACAAGAATAAAAGAAAGAAATAATAAAAGAAAGAAAAAAGAAAGGAGAAGAAGAAAATAGCAAACAATGAAAGAAAGTAGGAATAGAAAAACGAAGAAAATGGAGGAAGGAAGAGAAGAAAGACAACTGATGACAACGAGGTGTATCAGAAAACGATTTTCTGAAAGCCTGATGACAGAAAAAGTGAAACAAAGAAAAAGAAAAGAAGGAAATAATTAAAAAAGAAGAAGAAGAAAAAAGAAAAAGAAGAAAACAATTTCTTGAATGAAGTGAATAAATAACCGAAAGAAAGGCGTGAATTTGGACGAAATAGAGAAAGAGAAATAAGAAAATTAAACACGGTAGCGAAAGATGGCGTAGAAAGAATAAGAACGAAAGTGGATAATGTTGAACGAAAAAAGAAAGACAAAATATGAAAATAAAACGAAGAAGCCATAATATTATCCACCGTTGACGAGAAAAGAGACACGAGGGAAGAAAATCTCTGGGAGAAGGAACAGCGATACAGAAAAAAAAACAAAAATAAAAAAAAACAAAATGAAATAATAAATGACAAAAGAAAAAAAAATCTAGTAAAGAAATTTGAAGACAACGGAAGGAAACCAAGATAATATTGACTTTATATCTCGTCCGTTTCAGATGTCAAAAAAGAAAATAACATCCCCGAGTAATTTTTGTACAGGTATATTTAGAAAAAAAATATCGCCCTAAATAATGCCTTCAGTAAGCTCGCGTAACTGGAGAGAATAGAAGAGAAAAAAAGGTTTCAATTCAAATGATGGCATGTTTTTCAGACAATTATTTAAATTATTTAGATAGATATTAGCCCACATTTTCATGGAGTCAGAATATATTTGTCATCTAACTCATAAAAATACAATATAAATCTTTTCTATACAAGGTGAAATCGGACACATGAGTCCGAAATTAAAATAGTCCAGATTTTACAAATATGCCTAGACGTGAAGATTTTGTTTTGTGAATCTCTTTATCTCCGTGTATATACATTCATATATATATATATATATATATATATATATATATATATATATATATATATATATATATATATATATATATATATATATATATATATATATATGACGTACAATGTATGTGTGTGTGTTGTGCAACACTTCTGCTCCCACTTCATAGCTCATTCAAAAGCTCTAGGAATGTTAGGAACAGGGAACAATTTTCATTGAACTCAGATACAGGGTTGCCATATTATGCGTGGTTAATAATATATATTAATACATTATACTAGACATCATCGTTGATTTCATGGTTCAAGTGAAGCAATTATTATTTTTCCTTTTGCATCCAAAATTGCACACTCGGGAGGCATTTAAACTAGAGAGGAATAGATACGATAGGCATCAATAAACTACAGAGGAACTCAAATCTGATTGCTGCATTTAAGTAATAAATTAATATTTAAGCTTACCATTTAAAATTTCACTTTTGCTGCCACTTAATTTAAAGTCAGTTGCATGTACGTAGATCCTTAATTTCGGTACAAACTATTATTTTTATTTCATGGGTAACAGAAAAGAGGACAATTTATAAGATAAAATTAATATAGTGTAACAGAAATTAGAATTTGTCATTGAAGAATTAGAGAAACATAGTACCTATATTATGGAGTCTATAGGAATAAATGTTTTGTGCACAATTATCCAACGAATTTTGGCGTTACAAAGCTATACTTTTTAGGAATTTATCCTCTAAAAGCTCAATATCTGTATTATGTATAATCTACTTTTAGGTGATATCACTCTTCAGGTTTCACTTGCTTGCATATTGATTTTTTTTTAAAGTATATTTCATTAATTAACTGTTTTGCATTAGTGTTCTTTTATTCAAGGACCTTTTTGATTTTCATATCAGAAATAGTTCCCTTTAGGAATATTGTCATATATTATGCAGGAAAGTGTTTGAAATTTGCGTTTTACTTTACCTTCAACAAGTTGGCATCTATTTGTAAAACGTTCTTTAACTATAACACGCCAATTTATGAATGAAATTTTCATTTAAAATTTTTGCTTCAAAGATTTCAATTAGTGACTATATCTTACTTTGCGAAGCGATAGCGAGCGGTCGTAGCCTGCTAGTATATAATAAATATAAGAAGAAAACCTTAAAGATCCATTTCAGTTATAATTTCTTTGGTGAACATTTCAATATATTCATCTCTTCAGGCAGCTCACTTCTTAGAACTAACAGCCAGACTATTCGCACATATCATTTAATTATAATTATAAAGGCTTGTGGGGAACCAACCATGTTTCTTGAAAGAGCTGAATACAAAGAACTAGTGCAAACTATGCCAACATATTCCCAAAAGTCCCTTCACAGATTTTGAATTCAGAGTTATTTTTTCTTTTACATTGTTCGCCACCCAAGGCTAAAGGACCCAGTCTGTCCTGCTATTTACCTATAACATGGGGGTAGAAGTGTTGTATTCATACCGGTCCTAAGTGTATTAGCACGTAAGTGAATTTAATGAACTCGACTGGAAATCGATTCCTCAAAATATATTTATTACATAACTGATAAATGAACGTTCAACATATTATCTAAGATTTTACTACAGGTAACTATTTTACTACAGGAAAAATATGATAGAATCTATTTTGAGGCACATCTCTTAAAATAGATTCTATCATATTTCCCTTACCATAAGCGACATATAAAAATCCAGTTCCGACCCTTGATCTTTTAATTTGTTCAAAACTCAAGCGTCAACACATGACAATATAAACATTTACAAACTTTTCGAAAAGCTAAAAGAAAAAACGGTTAATGTAAAATATTTTTTTCGAAAACCCATATGGAAATAAAACAATTTTAAATATTAAATGCTTTTCCAAATCTTATTTTATCTATACAGTAAGTTTTTTACAGACGTTCCTAACAATTTCCCTTTTTACATATATATATATATATATATAAGGAGTAAGAGAGAAGGAGGGAGAGAAAGATAGGTGCAATTTTTTCTTTTGATAATCTTTTTTTTTTTTCATGCTTTCCATTTAACGCGTCATCTTTCTTGACTCAGTGTCCAATTGGTAGAAGAAGAACCCTAAATTCGATTTGCAAGAGCGTTCGATTATCGCTTATCGTCACCAGGGAAGATATATTGACTTACACAAATACACGTATGCACATCTACAATACAGACAGTCGTAAATTAGATCGTAGAAATATCTTTGCACTTTGTTATAATTATATTTATGTGCATGTGTGTGTGTGTGTATATATGTGTGTGTGTGTGTGTGTGTGTGTGTGTGTGTGTGTGTGTGTGTGTGTGTGTGATCCATATGTGTATGCGTAATCTATTCCGCGCGTAAATACGTCTATTTTATGCGCGTTATTCTGCGATTAAGGTTATTCTCTTTCCAGCTCTGTCACTTTATAGACTCGGGAATGCGCACAATCTATCTATCTATCTATCTATCTATCTATCTATCTTATTTGTGTATCTATGTCTCTGTGTCAGTTTTCCCCTCTATTTCTCTCTCTCTTTCTCTCTCTCTCTCTCTCTATATATATATATATATACACACACACACACACACACACACGCACACACACACATATATATATATTCTTAAATAAATTTTGTATTTAGGCAGAAATCCTTCATGTATACATGCTTCATTAAAAAAAACAGACAAGTTACTAGATTAAGTTTTTTTATTTAATTTTTCGAAACGTGTTCATTGTTTTGGATACAAAAGATGTAGAATCTGTCCAAATGTTCTATAAACTCAAGCTCTTTCGGCTATACGTGTAGCCATTATTAAGGATGTTTTTATTTTTTCTGTTTAATTGGGTGGGTGTGTTTTATTTATATTTTTAGTGTCATAGAGATGTTTTATTTTCCTAATACAAAACACTGTGCTCGTGTTCGTAGATAATATTTTTATGTGTTGGCTTTTTCTTTTTTATTATTAAGTCTTTCATTATTTTTAATCTTTTGTTACATGTGGATGAGGTTATTATGTTTGTATTTTCTACTAGTATGTTGTGGATGGTCCCAAAAATAACACTTATTCGAACACAAGAAATATCAAACAAAAAGATTAATTGTAGTAACTTCTCTGTTGTTTTAATGAAACATACATACATACATATATATATATATATACATATATATGTATATATATATATATATGTGTATATAGTGGTATTTATATAGATATATATATATATATATATGTATGTATATATGTGTGTTTGTGTACACACACACTCATATATATATGTGTGAATATATATATATATATATTAATATATATATATATATATTAATATATTTATTATATATATATATATATATAATATTATATAATATATATATATATATATATATATATATATATATATATATTTTTTTAAAGAAAGACATTGGAATGACCAACACAAAAACAGAGAATGTCTCATAGAGAGAAGATGTAACATTGAAAAACATAAAGGAAAAAAATTAATTATTTTTAATAATTATTTTTAATAATATGTGGAAATCTTCACCCTTTACCTGAAGACGGTCGTAAGACCAGAAACACGTGTTGTAAAACTATGTAAAACTATGAAAAATAAAGAATAATATTTTTTTTAAAAACCCACATTACAACCAAGAAAGTTTGCGGTACCTCTCTTCTTTTTAATATGAACACTTTTCTCTCGTTGGAACCATTATAACCTCTTCATTTCATATATATATATATATATATATATATATATATATATATATATATATATATATATATATATATATATATATATATATGTACATATATACATATATATATATATGCATGTATGTATGTAGACTTCAAGATATGCGTTATAGTTCTGTGTATGTATGTGAACCTGTAAAAGAACACGTTACATGCAATTGGTGCCAAGTGAAACGACAGGCAAATACAGAGACAAACGACAGGAAGCCTATTGAATATAAAATGCTAGATAAAATGCAAGACAAACCCACAAAGAACAAGTAAACGAACAAAGAATGCGCCATTGATTGATGGATCAAAGATAGGAATATCTGATTCAGTTTTTCCTCTTGTCTTCATAATATTTCTTCATTTTGTTTAGAATTTGACTTATTTTTAACACAACCCGATGAAGAATTCTTCTTCATTGCTTCGCCTGTAATTTTCGACCCAGTGTCTTGAAGACGGCTGCGGCGTCAATCAAAAGGCTCGTTTTGCCAGAGAATGTTGCGTTTGTTTACAAAAAGCCAATACTTCGCCATATTGCCTTCTTTCATTTTTCATTTTTTTTTTATTTCAGATTCATTTCTTTATTCATTTCTTTAACTAAACTATTTTTCGATGCTGTTTTTCCTTAGCATTCTCGCTTAATTCTATTCATGTTTGTGCTGTGCTATTTCTTCCGTGTTTTTTTTTATTGCGTCATAACTACGATATGTTATAAGGCATGCCACTATTTACCCTCCCATTTATAATATTGACCCAAGTTTTAACAATACGAGAGCAACATTTTTTTTTTCAAATATTTTTCTTTTGAGATATTGCCTAATCATATAATATTTGTCTCGGTTAATTACTTCAAGGTGAAGCGTTACTGGGTAGATAAATAAAGAATCCTCTGGCTATATATGTGATGTTGCATTTTAAAATTCCTGTAATTTATTTAATCATTTCACCCCAGGAATGTGTGTGACAGAATATGAGAAAAATAAAACATCATTAAGGAGAGAGAAATATAACCGAACAGGAATTAAGTAGACAGAAGATAAACATTGGCATTGCATTTAATTTTTTGAAGATCAAATTTGACTGGAAACCAACATAAACGAGAAGTGCAGAAGAAACGATTAACATAGAACATACGGTTACATCTAGCCATCTGTAAAATAATGATACCTTTCCCCCCATCTAATACTACGCTGAATTTATGTCTAGGCACCTGTTATAAGTAATTTACCCACGCACACATGGACTCTCCCAGCTATAAATAGAAGCAGGTACGGCATTTTGGAGAGTGAAGTTTCCAGCAGTCAGCTCTGACAGTCGGACTGAATATTCTTGCTGTAACACTCTTATGTATATGTTTGTATTACTGTTTCTGTTAATATATTTGTTTAACTCAATTTCTCTTTTGGGTCTTTATTTCTGGCCCTAACAAGGCCACAACAGCACCAAAGAGGAAAGTTCATCAGAACATTTAGCACAAAGAAAAAACATCTTTATAGAAAAGACAAAAGAAAGCGACGTTATATCGGTGCAAAAGGGAGTGAAACATAGATACCAGGTTAGGTTTAATAACATTGCAGATTATTTGTTGTATTTTATCAAAAACCTGTAACTAGATAGAAGGAGAACCAAACCAGATGTGACAGCAATATTCAATGCATGGAAAAATTGTAGACTTAAAAATGTGTAAGATAGATTCTGATGAGGAAAAAAAAACATGTGTAACTAGAAATTCAATAAAATCTTTCCACTTCGTGTCAGCGGAAATCGTCAGCGTCCTTTGTGTGAAAAAGACGCTCCAGAGACATAGTCATTTGAATTGGTATTTCTATTTTCAATTGCATATTTTGGGGGAATGGAGGCGACGAACTCTTGGAAAATGGCCCCACACCTTTCTGACACTTCGAGACGATCACAGGACAAATGGAAATATCATGCCACTTGATAATCTTAGTGTTTCACCTCTTGAATATTTGAAGAAAAAATAATTACAGTGTGCATTTTAAACCAACCAGATAGAAATAATTCTTAATTTTGTAGTTTAAATCTGAGCCTATTTTTCTGTTTAACCCTTTGAGCCCTGAATTCCTGAACAATTTTAACCCTTCTGCCTGAGCTTCTGAGTCAAAATTCGCAAATGATCTATATGTAATGTTTCACGGTAGTTATTAAAATAATTAAGAGAGGGCGCCTCGAGGCGGTGTAATGCTTAGCAAGCTTGTCTCGCTAGAACAATTACGACAATGAATTGAGATTTGAATCTTCACTTGGTGCCCTATACTTTCGACCTTGTGCCGCATCTAAGCTACGCTTGGAAAATCACTATAAATATACATACGAGTGTTTGCCCACCGTTCAACCGGTAGCTGGACCTTAAGTCATTTTTCTTTACCACTCTTCAACCGTTGGTTTAGCAGTACGTCATTTTTCTCTACCACTTTTCAACCAGTGACTGGGCATTAAGTCATTTTTCTCTACCACCGGTAAAGCCGTGATCAGGGCTCAGAGGGCTAAATTTCGATATTTAGACTGATTCTTTTCTACAGTATATATTGAAGGAAAACGGTAAGAAAGGAATAATCTTCAACTACAATGAGATAGAATGCATTGTTGTCAGCAGTAGGAAAATTCTAACATGCAGTTTTCAAATTTGATATACCAATATCAAGCAAATAGCAAATTTTAAATATCTGGAGAGTATTTAAACAGAGGATTGAAAGTACGTAAAGCGAAATCAAACAGCAAAGTGGCCTTCATTGAGAGAACCAGTGGTAAAAGAAACAGCAACATTTCGTTAGAAACAAAGACAAGATTACTGAGCTGTGATGTAATGTTAGTCCTAAGGCATTGATTGCCGAACAATCTCCGCAGAGATGAAGATATTGATGCAATAGAAATGTGCTTCTACAGAAGGTTAACGAGGATATCATAGACTGAACATATGAGCAACGACATAGTTTTACATAAACTGAAAACAAAAGCGACACTTATGCTTAAAGTTAGAAAGAGGCATTTGACATTTCTAGAGTATCAATGAGAAAAGAGAGCTTGGAAAGATTAACACTTACAAGACATTCTGGAGGGAAAAAGGATAAGAGATGAAAACAGAGAATAACTTACCTAAACAGTTTTGGATTAAATACCAAGGTTTAGGAGAGATTGCAAAATACACATATTTAAGATTTTTACAAGGGATAAGAAATTTTGGAGAATCATGATCGCTAACGTCCTGAAGAAGTTTGATGTATCCAGTCTTCCATAAAAACTTGTTTGATTTAATAAATTGTATGATATTATACGGATTAAAGTCGCCATGAAAGTGTTGTTTCATGTTGGTTGTTTAGTCCGTTGGCTATATTTGACTAGCGACATATCAAGCTCTGTGGGTTCTTTAATGTCGAAATCTAAATATTTTGAACGCAACTGTATGCCTTCAAATGTATTGTTGGTCGTTCTACTATAAATAGTTGTTATTAGTATTTCTATATAC
Organism: Acanthosepion esculentum; assembly: GCA_964036315.1. Lineage (NCBI taxonomy): Eukaryota > Metazoa > Mollusca > Cephalopoda > Sepiida > Sepiidae > Acanthosepion > Acanthosepion esculentum. Next base: position 96,328,261 of record OZ038484.1, read on the forward strand.
AAATGTATTGATGAAAATTTTACAACAAAAATGTATTTTATCTATTCATAGTTTTTTTTGGAGGGGGTTGTAAGGGGGGGGTTCACTTTTTCACCATAACTGCGGCCGTAACAGTTGTATCACCCCGGGTTAAGGTGTACCTGGGAAAAACAGCATTTAAGAGTTGATTCAAGCCTCCTTAAAACCTCCAATCTCCAAATAAGACGTCCTGCTTCCGTATGTAGTTTATCGTCATACTCAGAACTATTCAGCACTTCTAATATTGTACAGAAATTGGTGATTTAAAAAGATCTTGAGGACGGTTAAACATTCTACAAGTCTTTGGGCATAGAACGGTTCTCAAGTTGACAAAGGTTAACAGACACATGGCGTTGAAACACCGGCTCTCGTAATAATACGTAAGTTAAGCAACGTTAAAGTTGATCAGTAACTAGATGGTTGAACACTTGAGAATTCCAGCTGCTGTAAGCTTGGATGCGCGGGTGTTAGATTGGAAAAAATGCTCCAAATTGTTAATCGGAACGCCGAGTTCATATGCCAGTTTTTTTTATTCTTTGAGTAAATCTAAATCCCTATTTAATACGTTAATATGTGATTCTATTTTGAAAATGGGGTTTTAGTCGGATTTACGTCGTTCTAACAAGAACGACGTAAATCCGAGAACAGAGATTCCAGAGCGAAAATATTTTCTCAGTTGCAAATCCAAACGTAAACAAAGCAATTTATAAAGAAGTAAATAGTTTTTTCTTTATTAATGCGAGATATTGTATCACTTTAAGCGTTATTTTAGCGTATATTCAGTTGATTGAATCGGTATAAGCACGTCGAATGTAAAATGGTTTCTCCTGTTAGTGGCGCAGTTTCGAATCTTGTCTAACAGTGCATATTTTTCTTAGATATGATTTCTCGAATATTCAGGCAAGATAGGAAAATAAATTAATATACCGTTTAATTAATAAACAAGAAATCTATTCCATTATGAGTATCCTCTAATGTTTAAATATATATATATAT